>CM036937.1:5000-20000 GCA_020800305.1 Porphyrio hochstetteri
GAAGAAGAAGAATCCGAAGAATCCGAAGAATCCGAAGAAGAATCCGAAGAAGAAGAAGAAGAAGAAGAAGAAGAAGAAGAAGAAGAAGAAGAAGAATCCGAAGAAGAAGAATCCGAAGAAGAAGAAGAAGAAGAATCCGAAGAAGAAGAAGAAGAAGAATCAGATAAAGAAGAAGAATCAGAAGAAGAAGAAGAATCAGAAGAAGAAGAATCAGAAGAAGAAGAAGAATCAGAAGAAGAAGAATCAGAAGAAGAAGAATCAGAAGAAGAAGAAGAAGAATCAGAAGAAGAATCAGAAGAAGAAGAAGAAGAATCAGAAGAAGAATCAGAAGAAGAAGAATCAGAAGAAGAAGAAGAAGAAGAAGAAGAATCCGAGGAAGAAGAAGAAGAAGAAGAAGAAGAATCCGAAGAAGAAGAAGAAGAAGAAGAAGAATCCGAAGAAGAATCCGAAGAAGAAGAAGAAGAAGAATCCGAAGAAGAAGAAGAAGAAGAAGAAGAAGAAGAAGAAGAAGAAGAAGAAGAATCCGAAGAAGAAGAAGAAGAAGAATCAGGAGAAGAAGAAGAATCCGAAGAAGAATCCGAAGAAGAAGAAGAAGAATCCGAAAGAAGAAGAAGAAGAAGAAGAATCCGAAGAAGAAGAAGAAGAATCCGAAGAAGAATCCGAAGAAGAAGAAGAATCCGAAGAAGAATCCGAAGAAGAAGAAGAAGAAGAAGAAGAATCCGAAGAAGAAGAAGAAGAAGAAGAAGAATCCGAAGAAGAAGAAGAATCCGAAGAAGAATCCGAAGAAGAATCCGAAGAAGAAGAACAATAAGAAGAATCCGAAGAAGAAGAAGAAGAAGAAGAATCCGAAGAAGAAGAAGTAGAATCCGAAAGAAGAAGAAGAATCCGAAGAAGAAGAAGAATCCGAAGAATCCGAAGAAGAAGAAGAAGAATCCGAAGAAGAAGAAGAAGAAGAAGAAGAAGAAGAAGAAGAAGAAGAAGAAGAAGAAGAAGAATCCGAAGAAGAAGAATCCGAAGAAGAAGAAGAAGAAGAATCCGAAGAAGAAGAAGAAGAAGAAGAAGAAGAAGAAGAAGAATCCGAAGAAGAAGAAGAAAATCCGAAGAAGAAGAAGAAGAAGAATCCGAAGAAGAAGAATCCGAAGAAGAAGAAGAATCCGAAGAAGAAGAATCCGAAGAATCCGAAGAAGAAGAAGAAGAAGAATCCGAAGAAGAAGAAGAAGAAGAATCCGAAGAAGAAGAAGAAGAAGATGAAGAATCGAAGAAGAAGAAGAAGAAGAAGAAGAAGAAGAATCCGAAGAAGAATCCGAAGTAGAATCCGAAGAAGAAGAAGAAGAAGAATCCGAAGAAGAATCCGAAGAAGAATCCGAAGAAGAAGAATCCGAAGAAGAAACCGAAGAAGAATCCGAAGAAGAATCCGAAGAAGAAGAAGAAGGAGATGAAGAATCCGAAGAAGAAGAAGAAGAAGAAGAAGAAGAAGAAGAAGAATCCGAAGAAGAATCCGAAGTAGAATCCGAAGAAGAAGAAGAAGAAGAAGCCGAAGAAGAATCCGAAGAAGAATCCGAAGAAGAAGAATCCGAAGAAGAAACCGAAGAAGAATCCGAAGAAGAATCCGAAGAAGAAGAAGAAGAAGAAGAAGAATAATAAGAAGAAGAAGAATCCGAAGAAGAAGAAGAATCCGAAGAAGAATCCGAAGAAGAATCCGAAGAAGAAGAAGAAGAATCCGAAGAAGAAGAAGAATCCGAAGAAGAATCCGAAGAAGAATCCGAAGAAGAAGAAGAAGAAGAATCCGAAGAAGAATCCGAAGAAGAAGAATCCGAAGAAGAAGAAGAAGAAGAAGAAGAATCCGAAGAAGAAGAATCCGAAGAAGAAGAAGAAGAAGAAGAAGAAGAATCCGAAGAATAAGAAGAATAAGAATCCCAAGAATCCGAAGAAGAAGAAGAAGAAGAAGAAGAATCCGAAGAATAAGAAGAAGAATCCGAAGAAGAAGAAGAAGAAGAATCCGAAGAAGAAGAATCCGAAGAAGAAGAAGAAGAAGAAGAAGAAGAAGAATCCGAAGAAGAAGAATCAGAAGAAGAAGAAGAAGAATCCGAAGAAGAAGAAGAAGAATCAGAAGAAGAAGAAGAAGAATCCGAAGAAGAAGAAGAAGAAGAAGAAGAAGAATCCGAAGAAGAAGAAGAATCCGAAGAAGAATCCGAAGAAGAAGAATCCGAAGAAGAAGAAGAAGAAGAAGAAGAATCCGAAGAAGAAGAAGAATCCGAAGAAGAATCCGAAGGAGAATCCGAAGAAGAAGAATCCGAAGAAGAAGAAGACGAAGAAGAATCCGAAGAAGAAGAAGAATCCGAAGAATCCGAAGAAGAAGAATCCGAAGAAGAATCCGAAGAAGAAGAAGAAGAATCCGAAGAAGAAGAAGAAGAAGAAGAATCCGAAGAAGAAGAACAATCCGAAGAAGAAGAATCCGAAGAAGTATCCGAAGAAGAAGAAGAATCCGAAGAAGAAGAAGAAGAAGAATCCGAAGAAGAATCCGAAGAATCCGAAGAAGAAGAATCCGAAGAAGAATCCGAAGAAGAAGAAGAATCCGAAGAAGAAGAAGAATCCGAAGAAGAATCCGAAGAAGAAGAAGAAGAAGAAGAAGAAGAAGAAGAATCCGAAGAAGAAGAAGAATCCGAAGAAGAATCCGAAGAATCCGAAGAAGAAGAAGAATCCGAAGAAGAAGAAGAATCCGAAGAAGAATCCGAAGAAGAAGACGAAGAAGAATCCGAAGAAGAAGAAGAATCCGAAGAAGAATCCGAAGAAGAAGAAGAAGAAGAAGAAGAAGAAGAAGAAGAAGAAGAAGAATCCGAAGAAGAATCCGAAGAAGAATCCGAAGAAGAAGAATCCGAAGAAGAATCCGAAGAAGAAGAGGAAGAATCCGAAGAAGAAGAAGAATCCGAAGAAGAATCCGAAGAAGAAGAAGAAGAAGAATCCGAAGAAGAATCCGAAGAAGAAGAAGAATCCGAAGAAGAATCCGAAGAAGAAGAAGAAGAAGAAGAAGAAGAAGAATCCGAAGAAGAATCCGAAGAAGAAGAAGAAGAAGAAGAAGAAGAAGAAGAAGAAGAAGAAGAAGAAGAAGAAGAAGAATCCGAAGAAAAAGAAGAAGAAGAAGAATCCGAAGAATCCGAAGAAGAAGAAGAAGAATCAGAAGAAGAAGAAGAAGAATCCGAAGAAGAAGAAGAAGAATCCGAAGAAGAAGAAGAATCCGAAGAAGAAGAATCCGAAGAAGAAGAAGAAGAATCCGAAGAAGAATCCGAAGAAGAATCCGAAGAAGAAGAAGAAGAAGAAGAAGAAGAAGAAGAAGAAGAAGAATCCGAAGAAGAAGAAGAATCCGAAGAAGAAGAAGAAGAAGAAGAAGAAGAAGAATCCGAAGAAGAAGAAGAAGAAGAAGAAGAAGAAGAAGAAGAAGAAGAAGAAGAATCCGAAGAAGAAGAAGAATCCGAAGAAGAAGAAGAAGAAGAAGAAGAAGAAGAAGAAGAAGAAGAATCCGAAGAAGAAGAATCCGAAGAAAAAGAAGAAGAAGAAGAATCCGAAGAATCCGAAGAAGAAGAAGAAGAATCAGAAGAAGAAGAAGAAGAATCCGAAGAAGAAGAAGAAGAATCCGAAGAAGAATCCGAAGAAGAATCCGAAGAAGAAGAAGAAGAAGAAGAAGAAGAATCCGAAGAAGAAGAAGAATCCGAAGAAGAATCCGAAGAAGAAGAATCCGAAGAAGAAGAATCCGAAGAATCCGAAAAATCCGAAGAAGAATCCGAAGAAGAATCCGAAGAAGAAGAATCCGAAGAAGAAGAAGAATCCAAAGAAGAAGAAGAAGAAGAAGAAGAAGAATCCGAAGAAGAAGAATCCGAAGAATCCGAAGAATCCGAAGAATCCGAAGAAGAAGAAGAAGAAGAAGAATCCGAAGAAGAAGAAGAAGAAGAAGAAGAAGAAGAAGAAGAAGAAGAAGAAAAAGAAGAAGAAGAAGAATCCGAAGAAGAAGAAGAAGAAGAAGAAGAATCCGAAGAATCCGAAGAATCCGAAGAAGAAGAAGAAGAAGAAGAAGAATCCGAAGAAGAAGAATCCGAAGAAGAAGAAGAATCCGAAGAAGAAGAAGAATCCGAAGAAGAAGAATCCTAAGAAGAAGAAGAAGAAGAATCCGAAGAAGAAGAATCCGAAGAAGAAGAAAAAGAATCCGAAGAAGAAGAATCCGAAGAATCCGAAGAATCCGAAGAAGAAGAAGAAGAATCCGAAGAAGAAGAATAAGAAAAAGAATCTGAAGAAGAAGAAGAATCCGAAGAAGAAGAAGAATAAGAAGAATCCGAAGAAGAAGAAGAAGAAGAAGAAGAAGAAGAATCCGAAGAAAAGAAGAAGAAGAAGAAGAAGAATCCGAAGAAGAAGAAGAATCCGAAGAAGAATCCGAAGAAGAAGAAGAAGAAGAAGAATCCGAAGAAGAATCCCAAGAAGAAGAAGAAGAATCCGAAGGAGAAGAATCCGAAGAAGAAGAAGAAGAATCCGAAGAAGAAGAAGAATCCGAAGAAGAAGAATCCGAAGAAGAAGAATCCGAAGAAGAAGAAGAAGAATCCAAAGAAGAAGATTCAGAAGAAGAAGAATCCGAAGAAGAAGAAGAAGAAGAATCCGAAGATGAAGAATCCGAAGAAGAAGAATCCGAACAAGAAGAAGAATCCGAAGAAGAAGAACAAGAAGAAGAAGAATCCGAAGAATCCGAAGAAGAAGAATCCGAAGAAGAAGAAGAAGAAGAATTCTAAGAAGAATTTGAAGAAGAATCCGAAGAAGAAGAAGAAGAATCCGAAGAAGAAGAAGAATCCGAAGAAGAATCCGAAGAAGAATCCGAAGAAGAAGAAGAAGAAGAATCCGAAGAAGAATCCGAAGAAGAAGAATCCGAAGAAGAAGAAGAAGAAGAAGAAGAATCCGAAGAAGAAGAATCCGAAGAAGAAGAAGAAGAAGAAGAAGAAGAATCCGAAGAATAAGAAGAAGAAGAATCCCAAGAATCCGAAGAAGAAGAAGAATCCGAAGAAGAATCCGAAGAAGAAGAAGAAGAATCCGAAGAAGAAGAAGAAGAAGAATCCGAAGAAGAAGAATCCGAAGAAGAAGAAGAAGAAGAAGAAGAATCCGAAGAAGAAGAATCCGAAGAAGAAGAATCAGAAGAAGAAGAAGAAGAATCCGAAGAAGAAGAAGAAGAATCAGAAGAAGAAGAAGAAGAATCCGAAGAAGAAGAATAAGAAGAAGAAGAAGAAGAAGAATCCGAAGAAGAAGAAGAATCCGAAGAAGAATCCGAAGAAGAAGAATCCGAAGAAGAAGAAGAAGAAGAATCCGAAGAAGAAGAAGAATCCGAAGAAGAATCCGAAGAAGAATCCGAAGGATAATCCGAAGAAGAAGAAGAAGAAGAAGAAGAAGACGAAGAAGAATCCGAAGAAGAAGAAGAATCCGAAGAATCCGAAGAAGAAGAATCCGAAGAAGAATCCGAAGAAGAAGAAGAAGAATCCGAAGAAGAAGAAGAAGAAGAAGAATCCGAAGAAGAAGAACAATCCGAAGAAGAAGAATCCGAAGAAGTATCCGAAGAAGAAGAAGAAGAATCCGAAGAAGAAGAAGAAGAAGAAGAAGAATCCGAAGAAGAAGAAGAAGAAGAAGAAGAATCCGAAGAAGAAGAAGAATCCGAAGAAGAATCCGAAGAAGAAGAATCCGAAGAAGAAGAAGAAGAAGAATCCGAAGAAGAAGAAGAATCCGAAGAAGAATCCGAAGAATCCGAAGAAGAAGAAGAATCCGAAGAAGAATCCGAAGAAGAATCCGAAGAAGAAGACGAAGAAGAATCCGAAGAAGAAGAAGAAGAAGAAGAAGAAGAAGAAGAAGAAGAAGAAGAAGAAGAAGACGAAGAAGAATCCGAAGAAGAAGAAGAAGAAGAAGAAGAAGAAGAAGAAGAAGAAGAAGAAGAATCCGAAGAAGAATCCGAAGAAGAAGAAGAAGAATCCGAAGAAGAATCCGAAGAAGAAGAAGAAGAATCCGAAGAAGAATCCGAAGAAGAAGAAGAAGAAGAAGAAGAAGAAGAAGAAGAAGAAGAAGAAGAAGAAGAAGAATCCGAAGAAGAATCCGAAGAAGAAGAAGAAGAAGAAGAAGAAGAAGAATCCGAAGAAGAAGAAGAATCCGAAGAAGAAGAAGAAGAATCCGAAGAAGAATCCGAAGAAGAAGAAGAAGAAGAAGAAGAATCCGAAGAAGAAGAAGAAGAATCCGAAGAAAAAGAAGAAGAAGAAGAATCCGAAGAAGAAGAAGAAGAAGAAGAAGAATCCGAAGAAGAAGAAGAAGAATCCGAAGAAGAATCCGAAGAAGAATCCGAAGAAGAAGAAGAAGAAGAAGAAGAAGTATCCGAAGAAGAAGAAGAATCCGAAGAAGAATCCGAAGAAGAAGAATCCGAAGAAGAAGAAGAATCCGAAGAATCCGAAGAATCCGAAGAATCCGAAGAAGAATCCGAAGAAGAATCCGAAGAAGAAGAATCCGAAGAAGAAGAAGAATCCAAAGAAGAAGAAGAAGAAGAATCCGAAGAAGAAGAATCCGAAGAATCCGAAGAATCCGAAGAAGAAGAAGAAGAATCCGAAGAAGAAGAAGAAGAAGAAGAAGAAGAAGAAGAAGAAGAAGAAAAAGAAGAAGAAGAAGAATCCGAAGAAGAATCCGAAGAAGAAGAATCCGAAGAAGAAGAAGAATCCGAAGAAGAAGAAGAAGAAGAATCCGAAGAAGAAGAATCCGAAGAATCCGAAGAATCCGAAGAATCCGAAGAAGAAGAAGAAGAATCCGAAGAAGAAGAAGAAGAAGAAGAAGAAGAAGAAGAAGAAGAAGAAGAAAAAGAAGAAGAAGAAGAATCCGAAGAAGAAGAAGAAGAAGAAGAAGAATCCGAAGAATCCGAAGAATCCGAAGAAGAAGAAGAAGAAGAAGAATCCGAAGAAGAAGAATCCGAAGAAGAAGAAGAATCCGAAGAAGAAGAAGAAGAAGAAGAAGGAGAAGAAGAAGAAGAAGAATCCGAAGAAGAAGAAGAATCCGAAGAAGAAGAATCCTAAGAAGAAGAAGAAGAAGAATCCGAAGAAGAAGAATCCGAAGAAGAAGAAAAAGAATCCGAAGAAGAAGAATCCGAAGAATCCGAAGAATCCGAAGAATCCGAAGAAGAAGAAGAAGAATCCGAAGAAGAAGAATAAGAAAAAGAATCTGAAGAAGAAGAAGAATCCGAAGAAGAAGAAGAATAAGAAGAATCCGAAGAAGAAGAAGAAGAAGAAGAAGAAGAAGAATCCGAAGAAAAGAAGAAGAAGAAGAAGAAGAATCCGAAGAAGAAGAAGAATCCGAAGAAGAATCCGAAGAAGAAGAAGAAGAAGAAGAATCCGAAGAAGAATCCCAAGAAGAAGAAGAAGAATCCGAAGGAGAAGAATCCGAAGAAGAAGAAGAAGAATCCGAAGAAGAAGAAGAATCCGAAGAAGAAGAAGAATCCGAAGAAGAAGAATCCGAAGAAGAAGAATCCGAAGAAGAAGAAGAAGAATCCAAAGAAGAAGAATCAGAAGAAGAAGAATCCGAAGAAGAAGAAGAAGAAGAATCCGAAGATGAAGAATCCGAAGAAGAAGAATCCGAACAAGAAGAAGAATCCGAAGATGAAGAACAAGAAGAAGAAGAATCCGAAGAATCCGAAGAAGAAGAATCCGAATAAGAAGAAGAAGAATTCTAAGAAGAATTTGAAGAAGAATCCGAAGAAGAAGAAGAATCTGAAGAATCCGAAGAATCCGAAGAAGAAGAAGAAGAAGAAGAAGAAGAAGAAGAATCCGAAGAAGAAGAATCCGAAGAAGAAGAAGAAGAAGAAGAAGAAGAATCCGAAGAAGAAGAATCCGAAGAAGAAGAAGAATCCAAAGAATCCAAAGAATCCGAAGAAGAAGAAGAAGAATCCGAAGAAGAATCCGAAGAAGAAGAAGAATCCGAAGAAGAAGAAGAATCCGAAGAAGAAGAAGAATCCGAAGAAGAAGAAGAAGAAGAAGAAGAATCCGAAGAAGAAAAAGAAGAAGAAGAAGAAGAAGAATCCGAAGAAGAAGAATCCGAAGAAGAAGAAGAAGAAGAATCCGAAGAAGAAGAATCCGAAGAAGAAGAATCCGAAGAAGAAGAAGAAGAAGAAGAAGAAGAATCCGAAGAAGAAGAAGAAGAAGAAGAAGAAGAAGAAGAAGAAGAAGAATCCGAAGAAGAAGAATCCGAAGAAGAAGAAGAATCCGAAGAGGAATCCGAAGAAGAAGAATCCGAAGAAGAAGAAGAATCCGAAGAAGAAGAAGAAGAAGAAGAAGAAGAAGAAGAAGAAGAAGAAGAAGAAGAAGAAGAAGAAGAAGAAGAATCCGAAGAAGAAGAAGAAGAAGAAGAAGAAGAATCCGAAGAAGAAGAATCCGAAGAAGAAGAATCTGAAGAAGAAGAAGAAGAAGAATCCGAAGAAGAAGAATCCGAAGAAGAAGAAGAAGAAGAATCCGAAGAAGAAGAATCCGAAGAAGAAGAATCCGAAGAAGAAGAAGAAGAAGAATCCGAAGAAGAAGAATCCGAAGTAGAAGAATCTGAAGAAGAAGAAGAAGAAGAATCCGAAGAAGAAGAATCCGAAGAAGTATCCGAAGAAGAAGAAGAAGAAGAAGAATCCGAAGAAGAAGAAGAATCCGAAGAAGAAGAATCCGAAGAAGAAGAAGAATCCGAAGAAGAAGAAGAATCCGAAGAAGAAGAAGAAGAAGAAGAATCCGAAGAAGAAGAAGAAGAAGAAGAAGAAGAAGAAGAAGAATCCGAAGAAGAAGAATCCGAAGAAGAAGAAGAAGAATCCGAAGAAGAAGAATCCGAAGAAGAAGTATCAGAAGAAGAAGAAGAAGAAGAAGAAGAAGAAGAAGAAGAAGAAGAATCTGAAGAAGAAGAATCCGAAGAAGAAGAAGAAGAATAATCCGAAGAAGAAGAAGAAGAAGAAGAAGAAAAAGAAGAATCCGAAGAAGAAGAAGAAGAAGAAGAAGAAGAATCCGAAGAAGAAGAAGAAGAAGAATCCGAAGAAAAGAAGAAGAAGAATATGAATCCGAAGAAGAATCCGAAGAAGAATCCGAAGAAGAATCCGAAGAAGAATCCGAAGAAGAAGAATCCGAAGAAGAATCCCAAGAAGAAGAAGAAGAATCCGAAGGAGAAGAATCCGAAGAAGAAGAAGAAGAATCCGAAGAAGAAGAAGAATCCGAAGAAGAAGAATCCGAAGAAGAAGAATCCGAAGAAGAAGAAGAAGAATCCAAAGAAAAAGAATCAGAAGAAGAAGAATCCGAAGAAGAAGAAGAAGAAGAATCCGAAGATGAAGAATCCGAAGAAGAAGAATCCGAACAAGAAGAAGAATCCGAAGAAGAAAAACAAGAAGAAGAAGAATCCGAAGAATCCGAAGAAGAAGAATCCGAAGAAGAAGAAGAAGAAGAAATCTAAGAAGAATTTGAAGAAGAATCCGAAGAAGAAGAAGAATCTGAAGAATCCGAAGAATCCGAAGAAGAAGAAGAATCCGAAGAAGAAGAATCCGAAGAAGAAGAATCCGAAGAAGAAGAAGAAGAAGAATCCAAAGAATCCAAAGAATCCGAAGAAGAAGAAGAAGAATCCGAAGAAGAATCCGAAGAAGAATCCGAAGAAGAAGAAGAAGAAGAATCCGAAGAAGAAGAAGAATCCGAAGAAGAAGAAGAAGAAGAAGAATCCGAAGAAGAAAAAGAAGAAGAAGAAGAAGAAGAATCCGAAGAAGAAGAATCCGAAGAAGAATCCGAAGAAGAAGAATCCGAAGAAGAAGAATCCGAAGAAGAAGAAGAAGAATCCGAAGAAGAAGAATCCGAAGAAGAAGAATCCGAAGAAGAAGAAGAAGAAGAATCCGAAGAAGAAGAATCCGAAGAAGAAGAAGAAGAAGAATCCGAAGAAGAAGAATCCGAAGAAGAAGAATCCGAAGAAGACGAATCCGAAGAAGAAGAAGAATCCGAAGAAGAAGAATCCGAAGAAGAAGAAGAAGAAGAAGAAGAAGAAGAAGAAGAAGAAGAATCCGAAGAAGAAGAAGAAGAATAATCCGAAGATGAAGAATCCGAAGAAGAAGAATCCGAACAAGAAGAAGAATCCGAAGAAGAAAAACAAGAAGAAGAAGAATCCGAAGAATCCGAAGAAGAAGAATCCGAAGAAGAAGAAGAAGAAGAAATCTAAGAAGAATTTGAAGAAGAATCCGAAGAAGAAGAAGAATCTGAAGAATCCGAAGAATCCGAAGAATCCGAAGAAGAAGAAGAAGAAGAAGAAGAAGAATCCGAAGAAGAAGAATCCGAAGAAGAAGAAGAAGAAGAAGAAGAAGAATCCGAAGAAGAAGAATCCGAAGAAGAAGAATCCGAAGAAGAAGAAGAAGAAGAATCCAAAGAATCCAAAGAATCCGAAGAAGAAGAAGAAGAATCCGAAGAAGAATCCGAAGAAGAATCCGAAGAAGAAGAAGAAGAAGAATCCGAAGAAGAAGAAGAATCCGAAGAAGAAGAAGAAGAAGAAGAATCCGAAGAAGAAAAAGAAGAAGAAGAAGAAGAAGAATCCGAAGAAGAAGAATCCGAAGAAGAATCCGAAGAAGAAGAATCCGAAGAAGAAGAATCCGAAGAAGAAGAAGAAGAATCCGAAGAAGAAGAATCCGAAGAAGAATCCGAAGAAGAAGAATCCGAAGAAGAAGAATCCGAAGAAGAAGAATCCGAAGAAGAAGAAGAATCCGAAGAAGAAGAAGAAGAAGAAGAAGAAGAATCCGAAGAAGAAGAAGAAGAAGAAGAAGAATCCGAAGAAGAAGAATCCGAAGAAGAAGAATCTGAAGAAGAAGAAGAATCCGAAGAAGAAGAAGAAGAAGAAGAAGAATCCGAAGAAGAAGAATCCGAAGAAGAAGAAGAAGAAGAATCCGAAGAAGAAGAATCCGAAGAAGAAGAATCCGAAGTAGAAGAATCTGAAGAAGAAGAAGAAGAAGAATCCGAAGAAGAAGAATCCGAAGAAGTATCCGAAGAAGAAGAAGAAGAAGAAGAATCCGAAGAAGAAGAAGAATCCGAAGAAGAAGAATCCGAAGAAGAAGAAGAATCCAAAGAAGAAGAAGAATCCGAAGAAGAAGAAGAATCCGAAGAAGAAGAAGAAGAAGAATCCGAAGAAGAAGAAGAATCCGAAGAATCCGAAGAATCCGAAGAATCCGAAGAAGAAGAAGAAGAAGAAGAAGAAGAAGAAGAAGAAGAAGAAGAATCCAAAGAAGAAGAAGAAGAAGAATCCGAAGAATCCGAAGAAGAAGAAGAAGAAGAATCCGAAGAAGAAGAATCCGAAGAAGTATCAGAAGAAGAAGAAGAAGAAGAAGAAGAAGAAGAAGAAGAAGAAGAAGAATCTGAAGAAGAAGAATCCGAAGAAGAAGAAGAAGAATAATCCGAAGAAGAAGAAGAAGAAGAAGAAGAAGAATCCGAAGAAGAAGAAGAAGAAGAAGAAGAAGAAGAAGAATCCGAAGAAGAAGAATCCGAAGAAGAAGAATCCGAAGAAGAAGAAGAATCCGAAGAAAAGAAGAAGAAGAAGAAGAATCCGAAGAAGAAGAAGAAGAAGAATCCGAAGAAGAAGAAGAAGAATCCGAAGAAGAAGAAGAATCCGAAGAAGAAGAATCCGAAGAAGAATCCGAAGAAGAAGAAGAAGAATCCAAAGAAGAAGAATCAGAAGAAGAAGAATCCGAAGAAGAAGAAGAAGAAGAATCCGAAGATGAAGAATCCGAAGAAGAAGAATCCGAACAAGAAGAAGAATCCGAAGAAGAAGAACAAGAAGAAGAAGAATCCGAAGAATCCGAAGAAGAAGAATCCGAAGAAGAAGAATCCGAAGAATCCGAAGAAGAATCCGAAGAAGAATCCGAAGAAGAAGAAGAAGAAGAAGAAGAATCCGAAGAAGAAGAAGAAGAAGAAGAAGAAGAAGAAGAAGAAGAATCCGAAGAAGAAGAATCCGAAGAAGAAGAAGAAGAAGAATCCGAAGAAGAAGAAGAAGAAGAATCCGAAGAATCCGAAGAAGAAGAAGAAGAAGAAGAAGAAGAAGAATCCGAAGAAGAAGAAGAAGAAGAAAATCCGAAGAAGAAGAAGAAGAAGAAGAAGAAGAAGAAGAAGAAGAAGAAGAATCCGAAGAAGAATCCGAAGAAGAATCCGAAGAAGAAGAATCCGAAGAAGAAACCGAAGAAGAATCCGAAGAAGAAGAAGAAGAAGAAGAAGAAGAAGAAGAAGAAGAATCCGAAGAAGAAGAAGAATCCGAAGAAGAATCCGAAGAAGAATCCGAAGAAGAAGAAGAAGAAGAAGAAGAATCCGAAGAAGAAGAAGAAGAAGAAGAAGAAGAAGAAGAAGAAGAAGAAGAAGAAGAAGAAGAATCTGAAGAAGAAGAAGAAGAAGAATCCGAAGAATCCGAAGAAGAAGAAGAATCCGAAGAAGAAGAATCCGAAGAAGAAGTATCAGAAGAAGAAGAAGAAGAAGAAGAAGAAGAAGAAGAAGAAGAAGAAGAATCTGAAGAAGAAGAATCCGAAGAAGAAGAAGAAGAATAATCCGAAGAAGAAGAAGAAGAAGAAGAAGAAGAAGAAGAAGAAGAAGAAGAAGAAGAATCTGAAGAAGAAGAATCCGAAGAAGAAGAAGAATAATCCGAAGAAGAAGAAGAAGAAGAAGAAGAATCCGAAGAAGAAGAAGAAGAAGAAGAAGAAGAAGAAGAAGAATCCGAAGAAGAAGAAGAAGAAGAAGAATCCGAAGAAGAAGAATCCGAAGAAGAAGAAGAAGAAGAATCCGAAGAAGAAGAAGAAGAAGAAGAAGAAGAAGAAGAATCCGAAGAAGAAGAAGAAGAAGAAGAATCCGAAGAATCCGAAGAAGAAGAATCCGAAGAAGAAGAAGAAGAAGAAGAAGAAGAATCCGAAGAAGAAGAAGAAGAAGAATCCGAAGAAGAAGAAGAATCCGAAGAAGAAGAAGAAGAAGAAGAAGAATCCGAAGAAGAAGAATCCGAAGAAGAAGAAGAAGAAGAATCCGAAGAAGAAGAATCCGAAGAAGAATCCGAAGAAGAAGAAGAAGAAGAAGAATCCGAAGAAGAAGAAGAAGAAGAAGAAGAAGAAGAAGAAGAAGAAGAAGAAGAAGAAGAAGAATCCGAAGAATCCGAAGAAGAAGAAGAATCCGAAGAAGAAGAATCCGAAGAAGAAGTATCAGAAGAAGAAGAAGAAGAAGAAGAAGAAGAAGAAGAAGAATCTGAAGAAGAAGAATCCGAAGAAGAAGAAGAAGAATAATCCGAAGAAGAAGAAGAAGAAGAAGAAGAATCCGAAGAAGAAGAAGAAGAAGAAGAAGAAGAAGAAGAATCCGAAGAAGAAGAAGAAGAAGAAGAAGAAGAATCCGAAGAAGAAGAATCCGAAGAAGAAGAAGAAGAAGAATCCGAAGAAGAAGAAGAAGAAGAAGAAGAAGAAGAAGAATCCGAAGAAGAAGAAGAAGAAGAAGAAGAAGAAGAATCCGAAGAAGAAGAATCCGAAGAAGAAGAAGAAGAAGAATCCGAAGAAGAAGAAGAAGAAGAAGAAGAAGAAGAAGAATCCGAAGAAGAAGAAGAATCCGAAGAAGAATCCGAAGAAGAAGAAGAAGAAGAATCCGAAGAAGAAGAAGAAGAAGAAGAAGAATCCGAAGAAGAAGAATCCGAAGAAGAAGAAGAAGAAGAATCCGAAGAAGAAGAATCCGAAGAAGAATCCGAAGAAGAAGAAGAAGAAGAAGAATCCGAAGAAGAAGAAGAAGAATCCGAAGAAGAAGAATCCAAAGAAGAAGAAGAATCCGAAGAAGAATCCGAAGAAGAATCCGAAGAAGAAGAAGAAGAAGAAGAATCCGAAGAAGAAGAAGAAGAATAATCCGAAGATGAAGAATCCGAAGAAGAAGAATCCGAACAAGAAGAAGAATCCGAAGAAGAAAAACAAGAAGAAGAAGAATCCGAAGAATCCGAAGAAGAAGAATCCGAAGAAGAAATAGAAGAAGAAATCTAAGAAGAATTTGAAGAAGAATCCGAAGAAGAAGAAGAATCTGAAGAATCCGAAGAATCCGAAGAATCCGAAGAAGAAGAAGAAGAAGAAGAAGAAGAATCCGAAGAAGAAGAATCCGAAGAAGAAGAAGAAGAAGAAGAAGAAGAATCCGAAGAAGAAGAATCCGAAGAAGAAGAATCCGAAGAAGAAGAAGAAGAAGAATCCAAAGAATCCAAAGAATCCGAAGAAGAAGAAGAAGAATCCGAAGAAGAATCCGAAGAAGAAGAAGAAGAAGAAGAAGAAGAAGAATCCGAAGAAGAAGAAGAATCCGAAGAAGAAGAAGAAGAAGAAGAATCCGAAGAAGAAAAAGAAGAAGAAGAAGAAGAAGAATCCGAAGAAGAAGAATCCGAAGAAGAATCCGAAGAAGAAGAATCCGAAGAAGAAGAATCCGAAGAAGAAGAAGAAGAATCCGAAGAAGAAGAATCCGAAGAAGAATCCGAAGAAGAAGAATCCGAAGAAGAAGAATCCGAAGAAGAAGAATCCGAAGAAGAAGAAGAATCCGAAGAAGAAGAAGAAGAAGAAGAAGAAGAATCCGAAGAAGAAGAAGAAGAAGAAGAAGAATCCGAAGAAGAAGAATCCGAAGAAGAAGAATCTGAAGAAGAAGAAGAATCCGAAGAAGAAGAAGAAGAAGAAGAAGAAGAAGAAGAATCCGAAGAAGAAGAAGAAGAAGAAGAAGAATCCGAAGAAGAAGAATCCGAAGAAGAAGAAGAAGAAGAATCCGAAGAAGAAGAATCCGAAGAAGAAGAATCCGAAGTAGAAGAATCTGAAGAAGAAGAAGAAGAAGAATCCGAAGAAGAAGAATCCGAAGAAGTATCCGAAGAAGAAGAAGAAGAAGAAGAATCCGAAGAAGAAGAAGAATCCGAAGAAGAAGAATCCGAAGAAGAAGAAGAATCCAAAGAAGAAGAAGAATCCGAAGAAGAAGAAGAATCCGAAGAAGAAGAAGAAGA
>CM036937.1:657500-1036422 GCA_020800305.1 Porphyrio hochstetteri
AAGGGACCATTAAGTAAGACTAAGATAAGTGTTGTTGGTACTACAGGGAAAAAATCTTTGAGGCCATTTTTACAGCCTATGCAACTTGGAATTGACACATAAATTCTTCTATATGTCAGAATGCCCTTTGCCGTTACTTGGATGGGATTACACTCTGTAAATTAAATGCACAATTAACCTTCTCTGAAGGTTCTGTTCAGTTGCATATTCCCTCAGAGAATGTGTGGAGAGCGCACATACGCCTGTTGACTGAGAATGATCCTATGGAAGAGGGAGATATTCCTGATAAAGTATTGGATGCCGTAATACCCACTCGCCGACTGTTCCGCACCAACATGCGGAAGAACTTTTACACAGTGAGGGTGACAGAGCACTGGAATAGGCTGCCCAGGGAGGTGGTGGAGTCTCCTTCTCTGGAGATATTCAAGACTCATCTGGACGCCTATCTGTGCAATATGAGCTAGGGTGCCTGCTTTGGCAGTGGGGTTGCACCCGATGATCTCTCGAGGTCCCTTCCAACCCCTACGATTCTGTGATTCTGTGATTCTGAGATTTGTAGCAAAATATGCAAAACTGGTGATACACAATGCAGTTTCTCACTGAACCTCACAACTCAGGCTGTACAGCTCAGAGCCATCTTGAACGTGGACCGTCCCCAAAAACTGCATGTCGTGGAGCCTGGAGCCGTGCTTTCCTCCCACCCCCCACCAGCCCTCCCTTTATGCTGAGCATGATGTAATTTGCAAGGAATGCCCTCTTTGGCCAGTTTAGGTCACCTATACTGGCTGTGTCCCCTCCCAGCTTCCTGGGCGCCACTGAAAAGTCCTTGACTGCTTGGCAATAACTTAAAACATCGTGTGTTATCAGCAGTGCTCTAGTTCTAACTCCCAAACACAGCACCACACCAGCTGCTATAAAGAAAATTAACCCTATCCTAGCTGAAACCAGGGTACCCCTTCTACAGACCATGCCACTGATGCTACCTGGAGCAAGTGGGTCACACTTGTCACACAGCAGGCTCGAATAGGAAGCCCCGATTGCCCAGGAATCCTGGAAGTCATCACAGACTGGCCAGAAGGCAAAGATTTTGGAATATCACCAAAGGAGGGGGTGACACGTGCTGAAGAGGCCCCTCTGTATAGTGAACTGCCAGAAAATGAGAAAAAATATGCCCTGTTCACCGATGGGTCCTGTCGCATTGTCGGAAAACATCGGAAGTGAATGCTGCCGTATGGAGACCATCACGATGAGTTGCAGAAGCTGCTGAAGGAGAAGGCAAATCCAGCCAGTTTGCAGAGGTAAAAGCCATCCAGCTGACTTTAAACATTGCCAAATGAGAAAAGTGGCCAAAACTGTACCTCTGTACTGACTCGTGGCTGGTGGCCAATGCCCGGTGGGGATGGTTGCAGCAATGGAAACAAAGCAACTGGCAGCGTGGAGGCAAACCCATCTGGGCTGCTCCATTGTGGCAAGATATTTCTGCCCAGCTAGAGAACCTAACTGTAAAAGTACGTCATGTAGATGCCCACATACCCAAGAGGCAAGCCACTGAAGAACATCAAAACAACCAGCAGGTCGATCAGGCTGCTAGGATTGAAGTGGCTCAAGTAGACCTCGATTGGCAGCGTAAGGCCGATGACACCTCAGGCCATCAAGGAAGAGATGCCACATATAGATGGGCTCATGATCAAGGGGTGGATTTAACCATGAATGCTATCTCACAGGTCATCCACAAATGTGAAACATGTGCCTCGATCAAGCAAGCCAAGCGGTTAACATTTCTTTGGTATGGAGGATGATGGCTGACATACAAATGTGTAGAGGCCTGGCAGATCGATTACATAACTCTCCTACAGACACGGCTAGGCAAGCGGTATGTGCTCACAATGGTAGAAGCAACCACCGCCTAGCGAGAAACCTATCCTCTGCCCCATGCCATCGCCCGGAACACCATCCTGGGTCTTGAGAAGCAAGTCCTCTGGTGACATGGCACTCCAGAAAGAATTGAGTTGGACAATGGGACTCATTTCCGGAACACTCTCATAGACACCTGGCCAAAGAAAATTGCATTGAATGGGTATATCATATACCCTACCATGCACCAGCTTCTGGGAAATTTGAAAGGTACAATGGACTGTTAAAAACTACACTAAGAGCAATGGGTGGTGGAACCCTAAAAAAAATTTGTGTTTAGCAAAGCCCAACTTGTTCGTTAACTCCAGGAGGTCTACTAATTGACCCGGCCCTGCCCAGTTAAAACTCCCCCATACTGTAGAAGGGGATAAAGTCCACGTAGTGTGCGTATGAAAAACCTGTTGGGGAAGACAGTCTGGGTTATCCCTGCTTCAGGCAAAGGCAAACGCATTGGCAGGATTGTTTTTGCTCAGGGACCCAGGTGCACTTGGTGATGTGAAAGGATGGGGAAGTCCAGTGTGTACCCCAAGGGGATTTAATTCTAGGTGAGGACAGCCGCTAAATTGTTGGTGTATAAAAAAAACAGTCCATGGCAGATGGTATAAATAATAGATAAATGACATGCTATAAACCTCCCAAATCAACTGGAAATGTAAGATCCAGGTATGATGTAGATGGTATGGAAAAAGGGATATATAATGTCCTGGTTCTGACCGGGTCAGAGTTAACTTCCCCAAGCAGCCAGCACAGGTGATCTGAGCTGGCCAAGGCTGTTTTCCAAACCATGTTACATCAAGGGGCTGGTATGGGAGCAGTGGGTCCACATGGCTCCAGGATAGTCTGAGTGCAGTCGGGTGGGCCTTGGGTTGGTAAGCTGCTCTGTGTTATCACCTCTTCTCTAGGTGAAGGGATCTGTGTTAATACTGTTTGTGTATTCTGTCGCGGGGTTCTGTTGTTGTTCCCCTTTTGCTGTGCTGTGTCAGTAAATTGTCCTTATCCCAACCTGCAAGGCTTTGTCTATTTCTCCTTCTGGGGGAGGGGTGAGCAAGCAGCTGGTGGTCCTCAGCCTCTGCCTGGGGCTAAACCACGACAGTTTCCCTATACTGTGATATCATCAAAGTATTGCAGGTGCTCTGGGGCTTCACCCTTTTCTAACACAGTAATGGTGGGGCTATGTTTCCACCCAGGGGAAGTCGATTCCAGGTGTATTGCACCTGTATCCAAGTGATAGCATACTGTGGCCTGCATTCTTCTGCCAAAGGGATTGAGAAAAATACATTAGCAATATCAGTTGTGGTGTACCACTTGGCTGCCTTTGACTCCTCTTCATACTGTAGTTCCAGCATGTCTGGCACTTAGTGGTGGTATGAATTCATTCAAACCATGATAGTCTGTCAGCCTTCACTCTCCATTGGACTTCCATACTGGCCATATGGGAATGTTTAAAGGTGAGTGGGTTCTGCTGATCACTCCCTGACTCGCCAGTTGACAAATCAGCATCTGAATGGGGATCAGGGAGTCTCGGTTGGTGCACTATTGTCATCTGTGCACTGTTGTAGTAGCAATTGGCACCTGTTGTTCTTCTACCTTCAGTAGCCCCACAACAGAAGGATCCTCTGAGAGTCCAGGAAAGTAGACAATTGTTCACTTTCCTCTGTCTTCAAGGCAGCTATTCTAAAAGCACACTGGTACTCTTTTGGGTCCTTATAATACCCTCTACAGAGATAGTCTATACCCAGGATGCATGGAGCCTCTGGGCCAGTCAAAATGGGGTGTTTTTGCCAGTCCTTCCCAGTGATGCTCACTTCAGCTTCTAGCAGACTCAATTGTTGGGATCCCCCTTAATCTCCAGAAGTACAAATGAGTTCTGACCCTTCATGGCTTGATGGCATTAGGGTATACTATGCACCGGTGTCCACTAGAGCCTTGTACTGTTCTGGATCTGATGTGCCAGGCCATCAGATCCACACAGTCCAATAAACCCGGTTGTCCCTCTCCTCCACCTGGATGGAGGCAGGGCTCCTCTAATCTTGCTCATCATACTTGCAATGAAGATTTAGAGGTCCCTTCATGTTGTGGTTTTGCCCCAGCTGGCAGCTTAGCACCACACACTGCCTGTTGACCCCTCCCCGGTTGGGATGGGGAGGAGAAATGGGCAGAGAAAGGCAAACTGCAAGCTTGAGACTGTTTATGAGACAGAACAGGGAAAGAGAAAAAGCAATAGCATGACTTATGATAGAATACACAAATGGTGATAACACAAAGGACTTTACCGATGCGATGACTGATCAGACACTCACTGCTCAGACTGTCCCAGAGCTGCGTCGACCCTCCTCTCCCCAGCTAGCCCCCTTTTATGGGGGAGCATGGTATGGAAAACACCCTTGGCCAGCTCAGCTCACCTATGCTGGCTCCTTGTGAAAATTATCTCTGTCCTAGCTGAAACCAGGACACTCAGTCTCCAGGACTGCCCGGTGGAAACTGGAGCAGCAGTTTTCCTGGAGGAATCCCTTTTTATGACTGTTTTACCTTGCAACTCATGTACTCGTACCTGTAGGGTGGAGGTAGATTTTCCATACCACTTCCTCATGTCTTCTCCATTGCCACACAAGTAAAACCACAGGGCCCCTCGTGGTGTGCAGCCTCTATATCCTCTCTTTTGAGCAGAGGAACGCAGGGAATGGGGGTTTCAGTTAGTTCCTCATGAGTTGTTTTCCTTTTTAGCTGGGGGGGATATTCCTCACACCCTTCCCCTGCTCCAGTGTGGGGTCCCACCCACGGGAGACGGTCCTCCACGAACTTCTCCAACTGTCCAAGTCCTTTCTGTCGGGGCTTCAGCTCTTTACCAGCTGCCTCAGCATGGCTCCCTTCCATGGGGTGCTGACCTTCAGGCCCAGACTGCTCCAGCCTGGACCCCAAAGAGTCACAAGTCCCCCAGCAAACCTGCTCCAGCATGAGTCCGTCTTTCCACAGGCTGCAGGTTTTGCTGCCAGGAGCTTGCTCCAATGCGGGCTTCCCACAGGGTCACAGGATCCTTCAAGTGTCTCCACCCGCTCTGGCGTGGGGCCCTCCACAGGCTGTAGATGGGATCTCTGCTCCCCAAAATCATCCATGGGCTGCAGGGGGACAGCCTGCTTCACCATGGTCTTCTCCACGGCTGCAGGGGAATCTTTCTCTCCGACACCTGGAGTGCGTCATCCCCCCCTTCCCCCCCTCCTTCTTCACTGACCTTGGTGTCTGCATAGTTTCTTACATCTTCTCACTCCCTTCTCTGGTGGCGAAAAGCATCTGCTTGCCCTTTTTTTTTTTTTCCTCCTAAATGGGCTTCACAGAGGCACTATGACCATCGCTGATTGGCTCGACCTTGGTCAACAATGACTCTTGCCTTGAGTTGGCTGGTGTTTACTCTCTCAGGCCCGCAGAGAGCTTCTAGCTGCTTCTTGCAGAAGCCACCCCTGCAGCCCCCCCTTCTCCACCAGAACCCAGCCACACAAAACTATGACATACATTTAACCCTAAGCTAAACAGTGTCTAAGTACTAACCCAAACACATTTTTGTCCCTGTGGAAATTCTACTTTATGGTTATCACCAGTACAGGAAAGACATAGAGGCTTTGGAGCGAATCCAGAGGAGGGCCACAAAGATGATCGGGGGCTGGAGCACCTCTCCTATGAAGAGAGGCTGAGAGAGTTGGGCTTGTTCAGCTTGGAGAAGAGAAGGCTCCGGGGACACCTAATTATGGCCTACCAATACTTAAAGGAGTCCTACAGGAAAGTGGGAGAGGGACTGTTCCTCAGAGCGTAGTGATAGGACAAGAGGGAATGGCTTCAAACTGAAAGAGGGTAGGTTTAGATTAGCTGTTAGGAAGAAATTCTTTACTATGAGGTTGGTGAGGCACTGGAACAGGTTGCCCAGAGAAGTTGTGGAATCCCCATCCCTGGAAGTGTTTTAAGGCCATGTTGGATGAGGCTTTGGGCAACCTGATCTAGTGGAGGGTGTCCGTGCCCATGGTGGGGTGGGGGGGTTGGAACTAGATGATCTTTGAGATCCCTTCCAACCCAAAGCATTCTATGATTCTGTGAATGAGGAAACGCTGTCCCAAACTTAGCTACACAACAGCCCTGTCAAGGTAGCATAATATTTCTAGGAAAAGCAGATTTCTTGGGGTGTCTGTAATCAAACAGTCAAACAGAATTGTACGCTGGATCTTCAGTTGTGCTCAGTGTCCTAGCCTAGCCCACTAAAACTGTTTCCACCACCACCCTCTCATTCACTTGGGCAAGAGTAAAATATAATGGGATTTATTAAAACCAAGCAATGCTTAATCTCTTGAGAGAGTCTGTATACATTCCTTGCACTTTCTTTTGCTTCATGTATACATACATACACAAGATGTGTAATTATTACAACACCTACTTTTACAGTGATTGAATACTTCTTAATGTTTTTTCAGTTTGCATGTTTAAATCCTAATCAGTGTAAAGTCATGCTGTTCCTTCCTCCCTCATGAATTCAGAGGTATGGATGTTTACTGAGAAATGCAAAAGTACTGACATTCCCTCTGTATGTACACAGAATGTATGCATTGTGTAAAGCAGTAATCTAATCTATTTCTTTTTGGTGTGAGGTGCGCTAAAGATGAATGACAACTGTATATTTTCAAAAAAATGGGCTATTTGGACCAAAGATCTGTTTTTGCAAAGCTAGCTTTTTCCATGTCAGAAGGATTAGTGTTGAACCAAACTAGGTAATTCCTCACTGCAGTATGACATTTCAAATATTCATTCTCTTGTGAAATTAATATTAAATTGCAGTCACAGCATGGCTTGTCTTCCATTTATTTTCTGGAGAGGAAGTATTTACATATTGGTTTGTGATATTTTGCCACTGTGTTGTGAGGAGCTTCATACTGAAATGACACGAGTCACAGTCAAAGGATCCAAATCTTTGGTTCAGCTTGGGTGAGGGTGGCGTGTGGTGTGGACATGTCAGCCTTCTGAGATACATTATGAAAAGATATCTGGTACCTGGGGAAAGGGAGACAGGAAAAAGTGATCTGTGTTAAAAAACCAGAATATGTAAGCACAAACACATTCTCTGTTGGGAGTGGTGTTTTGGGTTGTGGGGATTTTTTTCCATTTAATGAGATATTTATTCATATTGCGGGTGGCACTGGTGACATTATTAAATCTAATCAACCAGGTAAACTTATTTGAGAATGCCAGGAATATATTTTGGGAAACTTCAGTACAAGCTGTTGTGCACAGCAGTTTCCATGCTGAAGTCACTAGAAATCGATTTAGATAAGTTCCCCACCAATTAATTGCAAGTAGCTGCCCTTCATTTTTCCATAAGCCTTATCTGCAGTAAGGGGTAAGTTTGATCAGTAGTTTCCCCATATAGGAGCCATTAGGTAGAAAATAGATAATATCTTGTTTGAAGACACTGTAAGCTTGGTGGTGACATTTAAGGGCCGGCCAGATCATGAGGGCTTCCACTGAGCAGCATTAGAGTGAAATAGGAAGAATATCCTCTGGACTCCTTCCAGTTGACATGTGATAAAATCTGGGCACAAGTGAACATTTTCCTCAGACTTTTCAGCACTAGGAGCAGGACAGGAACCAGGGGATTGAAAGAGCCAGAATGGAACAGATATTGGGAGTGGGAAGGCGCTTAGGGAGAAGGAGGAGGAAGAAATATGAATGCAGGCAAACTCACACATGCTGATGGGGGATCACACACATATATGCAAAAACCAGAAACCCAAATGGGCTGAAGATCGCAGGGTCATTTGCATTATGCTTCCTTCTCCCAGATGGTAGCCTTTGTAGTGCTACAGGAGCTGAGTCTGAGGCTCTTTCTGTTCCCTTCTCTTCTCAGCGGAAGAGTTTTGCTTCTCACTCCTCTTTCTGCAGGGAATCTGGAGGCCATGAATGCTGGGCAAGATCTCAGATGTGCACACAGGGTGCAGATGATCTATTGAAATTTTAAGTGGTTTGGATGGGGTTTATTAGAAATACACTTATCCTTGTGCTTTATTTGCATAAAAATAGTGTGGATTTCTGAGACAATCATTCTAACAATGTAGTTATGCTTGACATAGTTGCCCTCTTTAAACCAAAGAAGTTTTAAAGGATTTTGGTACTTTGGGGTATCTCTTCCCTTTCCTGCCTCTTAGATGCACTGTATGCATAGTGGAGCTTCTGAAGGAGCTTCTGAAGCATGTTCTTTAAATCTCTTGTAGTGTCTAAGACGTTCTTAATGAGCAAATGAACTGTTGCTAAACAGTACTTTCAGATGTCTTCATGCTTCTGTCCAAGTTCACACTGATAAAGAGACAGCTGATTTAGAGAAAAATCTTTCCATTTGAAAAATGTTGCTAGAGAGCCTGATGTATTTATGCCTGTATTTAGTGTCAGGAAGCAGGTTCTAGAGTAATGGTATATATGGAACATCAGTGCAACTTAGCTTTCCATTCAAGCTCTGTGAACAGAAAATGTAAACTAAATTTTCTAGTGTAGCCAAATTACTGAAGTAGTAGCAGTAAAAATATCTTATTCCTATTAAACTGCACAAAACCAGTGTTTACTGGATCTCTGATGTCCAGATGTATTATATGATCAGCAGTTCTTCTGGGTTTTGAGTATGTGAGTATATGTTTATAAATACATGTCTTACTAATGCATTGGTTTGGTTTCTGTAATGTGAAGCTGGAAGATACATAGTTCTTGTTTGTAGAAAACATTTGCTTCTCCTACAAAAATTAGAAGCAAAACTTGGGTAATTTCTTGATGTAACTTTATGTAAATTCTTGTTTGCTTTTGATTGATGTTCCTGTCTAATGGGACATAAATGACTATGTATGACTAATCCATGAACTATGGATTTTCTAATACAAAGACTCACTTAATGCCTTTTATTTCAGAAGGTTGACCTGATACAGTCTTTCAGCTGCTTCAGATGGGTCACACTAGCTCCAGGATTCTGATTCTGTGTCAGGAATTCAGTCCTGATGTTAGGCCTAGCTGAAAAAGACACAGTGTAGCCTTTGAGGGGAGAAAAAGTGTTACAGTATAGAAGTTTGTAATTAGTCATTGGTTGCTGCATTTTTAATTGAAAACATAATTTGGGGGGGTTTTGTTTGTTTTTTTTTTAATCAGGTGCTCTGTGGATGTGTATAGTCTTAAATCCCCACTGCAAATTGGAACAGAAGGCTAGTTGGCTAAAGCAGCTCAAAAAATGGAATAATGTGGATGTTTGCCCCTGGGAAGATGGAAACCATGGAAATGAGCTGCCCAATTTAACCAATGCTTTGCCTCAGGGTGCAAATGCTAACCAAGGTGAGTCTGAATATATGGACTGACTGCAACATATAATATAGCCACTATCTTATATATTCTAGCCTTACATAATTCAGCACTCTTTCCTGGGACAAGTAGCTTTCTTGTTGAGGATTAACCAGCCAAATTTATTTTCACTAATACAATCTGGAGCTGGATCTGCAATGTATTCCAAGCAAATATTTGTGTTTAGATAGATCTCCTAACTTTTCACCTGGTCCTTCTAAATACTTGTTGCATGAAAATTGGATGTCCCTGAAGTATGTCATGTAAAAGCCTGTTGTTTCTTTGCTTGACTATAATCTTATATCCTGTCTGGTGTTGGAGTTTTTATTTTGTTTGCAGTCACAAAACCTTTGATACTTACTTAAAGGGAGGTCTGTTGTAACTGCATTAAACTGAATGTGTAAGAAACTAAAGCAGCTATCAGCAATGTGCTCTTTGTTGTGGAATCTGCATTGAGAGGTGCAGAAGCAACACTGCCTTCTTGGAGGAGGTGTCTTTTCTTACTCAGTATGATGCTTTCTAATCTAAACTGTGATAATCAAATCTAACAGAAGCCTTCTCCAGTCATCTTCAAACAAAGATTGCTACTTTGCTAATAACAGAGGAAGATGCAGGATATTTATCTGGGAAAAAAAAACCCCTTCATAATCCTCAAAACACTTGGTGTTTTCATACATATTTCATATAATCATGACAAAGTTAAAATTAAATGCTTGTGGGAGGTGGCAGATTCAGGCTTAGATGGGGTTTTTCTTCTTTTTCTTGGAAGATTACATCTGAAGTAAATAAACTTGGTTCCTTTTTAAGTTTTGCAGCTTGTTCATTCAACATATAACTTCCTATAGAGACATTTTTCTTTCTAGATCTTGTGATGTTTAGCTCAACTTGGACAGGCTAGTGGCAATTCTAACATGCCATTTCAACATTCATAGACAGTGTCATGTCAGCAGAGCACCTTTGCCATAAGAATATGTCCAGTAAGGATTATGTCAGTCCCATGGCCTCAGTATGTCACTTACTTTGCTGTATTTGTATATGTTTATGACAAAAATAATATACAAGTGCTCAAAGTTAATGTCACTTCTCAAAAAGAATGTATAAAAATCTTTCATGTGATATTTATCTGTCTTTCATCCTAGTACCTCTGGGTCTAAGAAGGAGAGAAGCTGGGGATGCTTGTGTAGCTGTGTGCCATATACTTTCTAGTATGTTTTTAGAGGAGTTTTGTATGTGCTGTTTAATGTCCTTCATCTCTAGCTGTTCCCGTTGCAAAGTTCTCTTTAGTGTTAGCCATGCTGGTTTGTAGATATCTCAATGCAAAGTGAATGGCACGCACTTTGATCTGTTGGGTAGTAGGATATGAGATGTCATCTGTGAGCTGCTCCTTGCAGAGGGGGGAAAGGCAGGCTGCTGTCAGTTGGGGGTTGTTGAACAGGCAGAAGACAAGAATACTGTGAATGACTGATTCACATATGAATGAGTAAAAGGTGATGTAGCTTTCTCAACTTCTGAAAATGACAGATTCGTCAAACAGGCCACATCGGACAGTGTTCACTCGAGCCATAGAGGCATGTGATCTGCACTGGCAAGACAGCCACTTACAGCACATTATCCGCAGTGACCTATATACCAACTACTGCTACCATGACAACACTGAAAACTCACTCTTTGACTCTCATGGGTGGCCCCTCTGGCATGGTAAGTGGCTAAACCAGAAAGACATTTCTATGACTTGCTGCTTTGTTCAGTTTTGCATTATTTTGGGGGGATGGTGGGGAAATTAATGAAAAACCTAGCAAAAAGAACAGGCTCCCTTGAAATGCTGGTTCAGAAGTAGTTCTTTAAGTCTCTCTTGCATAGTTTTAAAAACAAAGAAAAAACCCCAAAGAAAACCCTTTTTGAGTAACCTAGCAAAACAGGGTATTGCAGACATGGAAGCATTGCAATTCCTCAATTATTTTCTCCATTTTAGAACACGTTCCTACAGCCTGTGCGAGGGTGGATGCATTGCGATCTCATGGATACCCACGAGAAGCACTGAGGCTAGCAATAGCCATTGTTAATACACTAAGAAGGCAGCAGCAGAAACAGCTGGAAAAGTTCCAGGCTCAGAAGAAAGGTAAATGTGGGGAAGAGAGAAGGGCAAAGGGCATGACAAGGTGACAATAACACTGGACTGGAACTTTGCATGTGAAAACTGCTTTTGAAACTAAAGCAAAAGAGGTGACTAACTCTTTGGTCCATATGATCATAGTGGTAATATCACATTCTAGATGTTGGAGGTTTTTCTTAAGCTGTGTTATAAGCTCTGCAGGGCATGGGCTCTGTTCTGCCTTCTGCAATATATCTGACATGATGGGTCTTTTATTCAAATCAGGGTTTTTGGTTACAGAGTGTAAATATTCATCCTGTGTAATTTATAGGCTTTTAAACAGAGCTTTGCATTTGGCACATCAGGTATTTAAAATATTTTTTCCCTCTGACATATAATTTATCAGAGCTATATTTCTGAGGCGGAAGCCTAAAGTTGACATTAAGGGTAACAACAGGGCAAACTGTGCTACAAAAATTCATCAAATTTGACAGTTTGTTCCAAAAGTCTTTTATGATACTTAAAACTTAAGTGGGTTCACATCACTGGAAATGAAATTTTTGAAACACTGGCTTTATAAAATGTTCTGTGGTGTTCCTCTGAGCACTATGCCTGTTTTTTGAAGGAACATTCTTCCAAAAATAATCATGCACTAAGCTTTGTCATAATGTCAACATGTTTGAAATGGTAGTAGAAGAAGAAAGGGTGGCTTTGTGGTTAAAGAGCACATGTAGAAAAACTGGAATTACATTCTCAGCTACTACAAGAACACCTTTCATTCAAATTGTATTTTAGGTCTTTGTTGCTTTGTTTTATCCTCATGCATTGTAGGCAAAAGTACCAGTGTAAAGACACGTATAAATTTTTCAAGTCTATGTGCAGGTGTTTTCCCAGAAGTTATTATTTAGAAACTGAATTGAAGACAAGGTAGACACCTGACTGGGAAAAAAAAAAAATAGCTGGCAGTTCCTATGTGCCTCCATTTCATGGTACCCAAGGAAGAAGCTTTGAGCTCTATTGTGGATCCTAGTGCTTAAAAGCACATTGCATTATTACTTAGCAGAATCTTTCTGAGAATTTTTATTATATAATATATATTTCCTTTGCATTTCCTTAAAAGCTTTGCATTTTCTAGCTTCTCAGACTGTGGAGGTAAGAAGGAAGGGAGCTTTGTCAGTATGCATATGTGTGTACATATCACTGACATGTGTGAAGGGTCTGCTGCAAGTGAGCTGGTTGTACAGATCCTTTTCATTTCCAGTTGCTAATGCAGTATCTAGACATTCAATACTTCTATTAAATTCCTTTCCCCATGAGCAGTTTCTGTAGCTGTCAACTAATATTATGCTATTAAATATAAAAAGATGCAGTATATGAAATGTGATTCATCCCACCCAAAACAGTTTATGATTTCTATGTTGTTATTCACAGCTTTTGGGTTTTATTTCCTCTTATGTTTGGAATTTTTAAAATATTATTTTAATACTGAAAAATATGCTGGACTTCTCTATAAGCAGATTAATTCTGCAGCTACAGCCCAGTTTTAGGTTTCAGTTCACCAACCACCACATGCTGCTACTTAGTTTTCATTCATGTGACTGATCTGATATCCGTGGAACCACTTGTGTGATTTAAAAATAAGTGTATATGAATGGAGGACTGAAGTCTTTGTTTGGCATGACATAAGTCAAGCTCATAAGTAGACACAATAGATAAAATGGAATATAAGAGAGTCGGTAAGAAGTCACTGATATTAATCCTTTTTGGTAATATTATGTGCTTCTGTTTGTTGTCTTTAGCACACGATATGTGTTAGTAAGACAGTTATTTACTTGTTTGTTTTTCATATTGCATATCAGTTGATTCTTTAAAAAAAAAAGCCACCCTCCTGAACATTCAGTTCAACAGTGAGGCTATGTTTCACTTTGTAATCCCACACGTTTAAATAGGCCAGAAGCAAGCTTTTAAAGCTTTGTGATAATGCATATGGTTACTCAGAAGGGTGGTACTTTGTGAACAAGAGAGAGCATAGGCAGGTAGAAGTTAGTGTGTAATATGCAGAGAAGCAGAGTAACTGTAATTGCTTGTATACAATTTTTAAATGGTCACCTGTAATGTGTCTGATCTCTTACAGTTCAGTTGTTTGTATGAGTCTAGGGGAAAAAAGTTGGGAGTTAAAGTCAAAGGGGAGCTAATGCCATAAGACACTTAGTAAAAAAGGGATTTGGGGAATCTCTAACCTCTGTTACCACAGCCACACTTCCTTCAATTCATTGTGCTAAACAATTTTTTCATGTTGTAAATGACTGATTGATGAGGGCTACAAAACAAATTGTATGAAGGTATTTGTTGACTGAAACTTTAGAATGACAAAAAAATGCACTTAAAGGACATTTTTTTCCTCATATACCTCATTTAAACACTTTATTCTTTTTTTTTTGTTGGGGGGGAAGCAGTCATCCTGAGTTTATTACTTCAATAAATATTTAGATGCAAGATAAGCTCTTATTTTATTTATTAAAATGGAACATTTTAGAGTATTTTAATTTATCAGATCACTGAAAGTGTGAAAATGGTACTGCGTCTTTTGAGTGAGGAAACAGTTGTGACTATTTTACCCAAAAAAAGCCTTTGCTATAATTTTGCAGCAGACATTTGCAGAAGAGTTACTGGTACCAAGTTTTGAAAAGATACTGCAGTTGAAATTTTTGACCCATAATGCACTTTGCTAGTGCTCGAAATGTTTGGCCTTTACCCATTTTCTTTTTTTCCCTCTTTTAACATATTTGCAAAGGGCAATGAATTCACCCTGAAAGATACTATTTACTCCTTCTCAGCAGAAGCTACTGGAAATACTTTGAATTCTGTACTGAGAGCATTTTATTCAGTTTTACTTCTATAATGCTTTTGAGGGGCTAACATGCTCTCTTTCCCTCCTTCCTCCTTCCATCTTTTCTGTCACAGAACTTCTTCACAAAGGAGTAACCTCAATAACGAATCTTGAAGGTTGGGTGGGACACCCTTTGGATCCTATTGGCACACTCTTCAGTAGTCTGATGGAAGCCTGCAGGGTGGATGATGAGAGCTTCCATGCATTCTCAGACTTTACAGGTAAGGCCGTGCAAAGGAAGATTTTCATCAATAAACTTCTAATCCCACATCCACCAATTCTGAAAGAACTTTAATGAAAAGAAAATCAGATTATTGCAATTAGAAAAAAGAAAAACAACCCCATGAAATAAAGGTAGTGTATGCTTGTGGTAAAGTAAATTCCCTCTACATGTCCATATGCAATCTGCATAATGCATTCTCCTTTCTCATTTGCTGCAGCTGTCCATTTCCTTACATCTGTACATTATAACTTTTTGTTCCCAAACTAGACTGTAAATTCATAGAAGTTGGAATAGCATTTAGTCTTATGGTGTATCTGTGAAGTGCCAAGTAAATCAGTAGTACCTCTGTTGTGGTTTAACCTGTCCGACAGCTAAAACAACCACACAGCCATTTGCTCACTCCTCTTCAAGTGGGTTGGGGAAGAGAATCAAAAATGTAAAAAAACCAAACCAAAAACCAACCTATTAATGGGTTGAGATTCAAAGTTTAATAGGACAGAAAATGATAATAATAATCAAAACAAGTGACGAACAGCACAATTTCTCACCACCTGAAGTTGATGCTCCCCAAGACCCCAAGCTGCCCCACCTCCCAGACAACCCCCAGTTATATACAGAGCATGATTTCATATGGTATGGAATATCCCTTTGGTCAGTTTGTTCAGCAGTCCTGGCTGTGTCCCCTCCCAGCTTCTTGGGCACCCCCAGCTTTCTCATTGACAGGCCAATATGAGAAGCTGAAAAGTCCATGACTCCTTGACAACACCTAAAAACACTGGTGTGCTATCAACACTGCTCTCATCCTAAATCCAAACCATAGCACTATATCATCTGCTAGGAAGAAAATTAACTCAATTTTAACTCTATCACTGCCAAAACCAGGACACCTTCTTAAAGCAATTTATGGCTTGGGCTGTGTGGAATTTACAAGTAATCTTTACTAAAATTAGCACTTCTGGTATTAGTAAAAGTCAGAAACATTTTAAATGTTTATCAGAAATACAACTGTAACAAATAAAAAAGTATGAAAAGAGCTTTAGCAAACAGGATGGTTTAAAGTTGTGGAGTTCCCAGGCCTACTGTATTTGCACTATCCTAATAACTTAAACTGAAATCTGTGTAAGTATATAAGCACCTTCTCTTTCACTTAAACAACATCAAAACTTTATGGAGATATGGAAATGGGTGGGGGAAAAATTTAAATAGATATTCCAATTTTGGCCTTATTAACACAAAGCTGGAGAAACTGCCTGTCTCCAAATTATGCAGTTTAAAATGAAAAAAATTATTTTTACTTCAGTATGCTTTTTGAAACCTAAATTTTTTCTGCATTTCTGATATATGGAATTATAAGGTAGTTTAGATTGGAAAGTTAGGTCTTGATATTGAGCTAGTAATTTAAATAATTTTTTAAAATGGATACTGACAGAGGAAGCATTTGTAAATGTGGTATTATAGGAAGATTATGGATTAGAATGATTTTCTGATACGTTGTTCTTTGTGTCACCCTTTACAGAGAACATGGGGCAATGCAAATCTCTGGAGTACCAGCACCCGCCTGCACACAAGTTCTTAGAAGAAGGTCAATCTTATTTAACGCTGGCTGTGGAAGTAGCATTGATAGGGCTGGGACAGCAACGAATAATGCCAGATGGATTGTATGCACAAGAGAAGGTTTGTCGAAATGAGGAGCAGCTCATTTCTAAGCTACAGGAAATTGAATTGGATGATACTCTGGTGAAGATTTTTCGAAAACAAACAGTCTTCCTACTAGAAGGTAGCTCAATATAGATGCTATCTGCTTCTTTAAACTGTCTTCACTTTACACGAGCCTACTGAATTAGTATTCCAGTGAAAACTGCTTTACATATTTAAGATGTTTTTGACGTAGAAGTCTAGCAAAATTTTATTTTGTTTCTTATGAAAATCAAACATACTTCAGATATCACATCTACTGACCTATAAGCCTTTCATTTTAATTTTTATTGCACTTTGTTCTTTTGATTTGTTGTTTGTCATAATCTCAGTATCCTAATTATACAACCCAAGCTCACAATTAAATAATATAGACATCAGTTATCTTTAACAGTTCTCAGATAGCAAATTTCTAAATGTCACTTATATCCTGAAAAAGGACTAGTAGCTTTGTAAATGTATGAAGATTTTTACCTATGTTACCAAGCAAAGAGCTCAGAAAATTACCTCAGAATTGCTGGGACAGAAATACAACATTTTCTTTGCAGCAATAAGGACAATTACTTGCCTCTGAAGTTTTCATCATACATGAAAACTTAAATATATGGTCATATATTGAGGCTTAAGGACTGGTATTGTGACTAAATTTTGATTAAGACAAATCATTTCTGTTGCAATAAAAACTGTACAAAAAAGTGCATGGTTTTGCCCTAGCTTTTACAAATACTTAACATATAGCACTTAAGCCTCATGTTCATAGTAGTATTGTAGGTTCTAAGGTTGTCTTTCTAGTTTTGGGGTTTTTTTAAACGGAAGAAAAAAAACTTTAAAGGAACCAATTAGTTAAAGTCATGTTCCAAGTTTTGAGTGCTTGCTCAGGGGATGGTGGGGAGTGATACTACTCTAGGTAAGTTGTGAAGACTGTTACACAGCAGTCAGGTTTTGCTTACTTTCTGTAAGACGTTTGTCTTTTAAAACTACTTGTTTAGTGGAAGAGATGTAGTATGTTGTTTAGGGTTCTCAGTTTAGAGTCACTATTATTGCCTAGATTCCTTAAGACTTTGGTACCTACTGGTGGTGCCTTTCAGAACTGCAGATAAGCTGCATCACAGGTAGAGTTTCTATTATAGTGTGACTGTAACCTCTGCTTCATGGCCTTTGGACAAGAAGAGCTGCTTGCTTGATCCAGCTGTCAATTGCCATAGAGGGATTCTATTGATTATAAAATCAATTTGTTGTATCTATTTACTGGTAAGGATGCCTTATGAGGAAAAGGCAGGACTTCTGTCAAGTATTCTTCTGATACTTCTAGTTTACTACTTTGATCGCTAATATTCTTTTTGTTTTCTTAGAGTAGTAAGCAAATGATCATAGCAGGAAATCTGCTAAAATAGCTGCAGACAAAATAGGACCACAACAAATACCAGGCCCAGTCAGCACAGGTTCATAAAAGGCAGGTCCTGCTTCACCAAGAAGCAAGAATTCTATGACAAGATGACCCACTTCATGGATAAGGGTAAAGCTGTGGATGTTGTCTATCTGGATTTTAGCAAAGCTTTTGACATCATGCTGAGTGCACCCTCAGCAAGTTTGCGGATGACACCAAGCTGAGTGGTGTGGTCGACACCCTAGAAGGAAAGGAAGCCATCCAGAGGGATCTTGACAGGCTGGAAAGATGGGCCCGGGTGAACCTAATGAGGTTCAACACTGCCAAATGTAAGGTGTTGCACTTGGGCCGGAAGAATCCCAGACATAGATACAGACTGGGAGAAGAGCTTCTTGAGAGTAGCCCTGCTGAGAAGGACTTGGGGATTCTGGTGGATGAGAAACTTAACATGAGCCAGCAGTGTCCTCTTGCAGCTCGCAAGACCAATGGGATCCTGGGCTCCATTAGAAGAGAGGTGGCCAGCAGGGACAGGGAGGTAGGTGATTGTCCCTCTCTACTCTGCCCTCGTGAGGCCCCATCTGGAGTACTGTGTCCAGATCTGGGGCCCCCAATACAAGAAGGATGTGGAACTGTTGGAGAGGGTTCAGAGGAGGGCCACAAAGATGATTAGAGGGCTGGAGCACCTGCCCTACGAAGAGAGGCTGAGGGAGCTGGGCTTGTTCAGTCTGGAGAAGAGAAGGCTGCGGGGGGACCTCATTGCAGCCTTCCAGTACATGAAGGGAGCTTATAAGCAGGAGGGGATTCAACTTTTTAAAAGGATAGACAATGACAGGACAAGGGGGAATGGATTAAAACTAAAGGAAGGAAGGTTTAGATTAGATATTAGGGGGAAGTTTTTTACAGAAAGAGTGGTGAGGTGCTGGAACAGGCTGCCCAGAGAGGTAGTGGATGCCCCGTCCCTGGAAGTGTTCAAGGCCAGGTTGGATGGGGCCCTGGGCAACCTTGTGTAGATCCAGGCCTGAGGTTGGTGTCCCTGCCTGTGGCAGGGGGGTTGGAGCTCTATGATCCTTGGGGTCCCTTCCAACCCATGCCATTCTATGATTCTATGATTCTATGATCTCTGGAGGTCCCTTCCAACCCCTACAATTCTGTGAATTTGTGAATTTCCTTGGTTTGCTTAGCTTGCACATGTGAGCCTAGAGGCTGGGCCTTGCGCAGCATTGATTTTGGGTGGTAAGAAATTGTGCTGTTCATCGCTTCTTTTGTATATATTCTCTTCCTTTTTTGTGTGTGTCCTATTAAGCTGTTTTTATCTCAACCCATGAGTTTTCTCACCTTCATTCTTCCAATTCTCTCCCCCATCCCATCGCAGGGAGAGAAAGCGAGCGGCTGTGTGGTGCTTAGTTGCCAGCCAGGGCTAAACCACAACACCTCTCCTAAAATCCCAGTCTCACAAACATTATATAGGAATAAGCTTCAAAGTCTACTTGTGTGTGCCAGATAAAAGAATTTCCTTATCAGAATAGACTGGCATGCAGTGTTTTCATAGAATCACAAAATGTGTTAGGTTGGAAGGGACCTTTAAAGGTCATCCAGTCCAACCCCCCTGCAGTAAGCAGGGACATCTTCACTAGATCACGCCGCTCAGAGCCCCATCAAGCCTGACCTTGAATATCTCCAGGGATGGGGCCTCCACTACCTCTCTGGGCAACCTGTTCCAGTGAACCACCACCCTCATAGCAAAGAACTTTTTCCTAATATCCAACCTAACTCATTTTCCACAGCATTCTCCTAGAGAAACTGGCTACTCTTGGCTTGGATGGGTGTACTCTTTGCTGGGTAAAAAACTGGCTGGATGGCCAGGCTCAGAGAGTAGTGGTGAATGGAATTAAATTCAGTTGGCGGCCATTCACCAGTGGTGTTCCTCGGGGCTCTGTGCTGGGGACAGTTCTCTTTAATATCTTTATTAATGACCTCGATGAGGGGATCAAGTGCACCCTCAGTAAGTTCACAGATGACACTAATTTAGGCGGGAGTGTTGATCTGCTTGAGGGTAAGAACGCTCTACAGAAGGATCTCAACAGGCTGATGGGCATGAGGTTAAACAAAGCCAAGTGCCAGGTCTTGCACTTGGGTCATAATAACCCCAATAAGTGCTACAGGCTTGGGAAAGAGTGGCTGGAAAGCTGCCTGGCAGAAAAGGACCTGAGGGTGTTGATTGACAGCCGGCTGAATATGAGCTAGCAGTGTGCCCAGGTGGCCAAGAAGGCCAACAGCATCCTGGCCTGTATTAAGAATAGTGTGCTGAGAAGGACTAGGGAAGTAATTGTCCCCCGGTACTCAGTGCTGGTGAGGCCATGCCTTTGAGTATACAGGCATGATAGGCTGGGTAGGAGAGGAGGTGGGGTAGCCCTGTATGTCAGAGAATGCTTTGACAGCCTGGAGCTGGAGTATGGTGAAGACAGGGTTGACTGTCTCTGGGTAAAAATCAGAGGAGCAAGAAATCAGGGAGATATAGTGATGGGAGTCTACTATAGACCACCTGGCCAGGAGGAGGAAGCTGATGAGTTGTTTCTTAAACAACTGGGAGAAGTCTCGCGATCACCAGCCCTCGTCCTTATTGGGGACTTCAACTTACCGGATGTCTCCTGGAGGTACAATACAGCAGGGAGGAAACAGTCTAGCAGGTTCCTGGAGGGTTTGGAAGACAACTTCCTGACCCAGCTGGTAAATGAACCCACAAGGGAAGGTGCCCTGCTGGACTTGTTGTTTGTCAATAGAGAAGACCTGGTGGGGGATGTGAAGGTTGGAAGACGCCTGGGGCATAGTGATCATGAGCTTATAGAATTCTTAGTACTGGGAGAAGTAAGGAAGGGAGACAGCAGAACAAGCACCTTAGACTTCCGTAGGGCTGACTTTGGACTGTTCAGAAAGCTGCTCAAAAAGATTCCATGGGAGGCAGCCCTTGAGGGCAAAGGAGCCCAAGAGGGTTCGTTGCTCCTCAAGAAGGTAATCTTGGCGGCACAAGAACAGGCTGTCCCAGTCGGACAGAAGAGGGGTCGGCGTGCTAGGAAGCCAGCCTGGCTGAGCAGAGAGATTCAGGCTGATATACAGGAAAAGAAGGAAAAATATGAGCTTTGGAAGAAGGGGCAGGTGTCTTGGGATGATTATAGGAAATTAGTGAGATCATGTAGGGAGAAAGTCAGAAGGGCTAAAGCTGATCTGGAACTCAGGCTGGCCAGTTCTGTAAAAGATAATAAAAAGTCCTTCTATAGGTATATTAACAGTAAATGGAGGGTCAAGGAGAATCTCCAGCCCTTATTGGATGCTGATGGCACATTAGTGACAAGGGATGAGGACAAGGCTGAGGTCCTTAATTCCTTCTTTGCCTCAGTCTTTAACAGTAAAGAAGGATATTCTGTGAGTACTCATCCTCAGGAACTGGCTGACAGGGAGGGGAAGAATAACAAAGTTCCCATGGTTCAGGAGGAAATGATTAGCGACCTACTTGGCCAGTTAGATACCCACAAGTCAATGGGGCCAGATGGGATTCACCCGAGGGTGCTGAGAGAGCTGTCAGATGTGCTTGCCAAACCCTTTTCCATCATCTATCAGCAATCCTGGCAGACTGGGGAAGTTCCAGTCGACTGGAGGCTGGCAGATGTTACACCCATATAAAAGAAAGGTCGGAAGGAGGATCCAGGGAACTACAGGCCTGTCAGTCTGACCTCAGTCCCAGGGAAGATCATGGAGAGGGTCATCTTAGGAGCTATCATGCAGCACATGCACGATAGCCAGGGGATCAGGCCTAGTCAACATGGGTTTACAAAAGGTAAACTGTCAAACTAACCTGATCACCTTCTATGACAAGGTGACCCGCTTAATGGACAAGGGGAAGGCTGTGGATGTGATCTACCTGGACTTCGGTAAAGCCTTTGACACCGTTTCTCACAGCATTCTGACTGAGAAACTGGCTGCCACTGGCCTGGACAGGTGGACCCTCAGCTGGGTTAAAAATTGGCTGGATGGCCGAGCCCAAAGGGTGGTGGTAAATGGAACAAAATCCAGCTGGAGGCCAGTCACGAGTGGCATCCCCCAGGGCTCAGTCCTGGGTCCAGTCTTGTTCAATATCTTTATCAATGACCTCGATGAAGGGATTGAATGCTCCCTTAGTAAGTTTGCAGATGACACTAAACTGGGAGGAAGTGTTAATCTGCCTGAGAGTAGGGAGGCTCTTCAGAGGGATCTGAACAGACTGGACCGATGGGTGAGACCAATGGGATGAAGTTTAACAAGGCCAAGTGTAGAGTGCTGCACATGGGACATAACAACCCCATGCAGCGCTACAGGCTTGGGGGGGACTGGCTGGGGAGCTGTCAGGCAGAGAAGGACCTGGGAGTGTTGGTTGACTGCAGGCTGAATATGAGTCAGCAGTGTGCCCATGTGGCCAGGAAAGCCAATGGCATCTTGGCTTGTATCACAAACAGTGTGGCCAGTATGTCTAGGGAAGTAATTTTGCCCCTGTACTCGGCATTGGTGAGGCCACACCTCAAGTACGGTTTCCAGTTCTGGGCTCCTCACCACAAGAAGGACATGGAGGTCCTGGAGCGAGTCCAGAGAAGGGCAACCAGGCTGGTGAAGGGGCTGGAGGGCAAATCATATGAGGAACGGCTGAGGGAGCTGGGGCTGTTTAGCTTAGAGAAGAGGAGGTTGAGGGGAGACCTTATCACCACCTACAACTACCTGAAGGGTGGTTGTAGAGAGTTGGGCGATGGTCTCTTCAGCCAAGTGACAGGAGATAAGACAAGGGGAAATAGCAAGAAGCTGCTCCAGGGCAGGTTTAGATTGGACATTAGAAAAAAATTTTTTACTGAAAGAGTTGTTGGGGCCTGGAACAGGCTGCCCAGGGAGGTGGTTGAGTCACCTTCCCTGGATGTGTTTTAAAAAAGTGTAGATGATGTAGTTAGGGGTATGGTTTAGCTTAGGATGGGATTGGTTGGACTTGATGATCTTCCAAGGTCTTTTCCAACTTTGTGATTCTGTGAATACTGCATTCAGTTTTGGGCCCCTCACTGCAGAAAAGACTGAGGTGCTGGAGTGTGCCCAGAGAAGAGCAACGAGGCTGGTGAGGGGGCTGGAGAATAAATGTTATTGAGGAGCGGCTGAGGGAACAGGGGTTGTTTAGTCTGGAGAAAAGGAGGTTGATGGTAGACCTAATTGCTCTCTACAACTACCTGAAAGATGTTGTTGTGGAGAGGTGGGGGCTGACCTTTTCTCCCTAGCAACAAGTGATAAGACAAGAGGAAATGGCATCAAGTTATGCCAGGTGAGGTTTAGATTGGATATTAGGAAAAGTTTCTTCACAGAGAGGGTTGCTAGGCATTGGAACAGGCTGCCCAGGGAAGTGGTGGAGTCTCCATCCCTGAAGGCATTTAAAAGATGGTTAGATGTAGTGCTGAGGGACACAGTTTAGTAGTGGATGACAGGTTAGGGCGATGGTTGGACTTTGATGATCTAAAGGGTCCCTTCCAACCAAGACAATTCTATGATTCTATTTTGAATGGCTTTCAACTTCATTTTAAATTATTGACAGACATACTGTCACCTGCTCAATCTTCATTGAGGTTTCCTTTGTGATCAGCCCCAGTCTTCAGAAATGCCCACCTATGGAGCTCAGATTTTCAATGCCAAGTGATTTTTATCTTTGCATTGTGCCAAGGCACCAGTCAGAAAAACATTGCTGAAACTGCTGTGCTCGTCCAAGTTGTTACCATCTCTCTCTCATGGAGTTCATCATCCTCTGCAGCAGAAGTGGTTCAATAAATTTTGTGAGTACTCCTCATCTGCTTCAGCGTAGGGTCAAGTCATATTAGTTTGAACCACTTCTGGAAGCAATGACACACATGACTGCAGTGAAGAAGTGTTCTCACACAGTCATTCATCCATCCAAGTTTGGTGGGTTGGAATCTCTAGTGGAAGAGGAAGCAGTAACTTCTAGGAATGCTGGCTGCTATTGGTGCAATACTGTTCAATAATACTTACTGTATGAATCTTATTTTGTATCTTGCAACATTTAATGAACATCTAGTTGCTGATTCTTTGAGTTTGCCTGGGCTGTTTTCCACATCACCTGACATCACTCTCCCATAAAAAGGGGCTTTTCTGGGAGGGGTGCTCCTGCACTGCTCTGGGACAGTTTGAGTTTGGCTGGGATGTTGGCATGGTCATTGCATTGGTGCAGTGCTCAGCATTATCATCTTGTTGGGTTGGTAAAGTACTCTGTGTTATCACCGGCTGTGTGCTCTTTACCCTGGGTTTTTCTTTTTCTGGTGCTTGTCAGGCCTTATCCCAACCCATAGGGGCTCTATCTGTTTCTCCTCCGGGAGTGAGCGAGTAGTGTATGGTGCTCAGCCACTGCTTGGGTCTGAACCACCATGGTCCTTTTTGGCACCCAATGTGGGGCTTGAGAAGTTTGAGATGGGGACAGTAATTGGAGGAAGGAATGGGCAAAAGAGACTGAGTATAGCTGGGGAGTGTATGAAGAGTGGGGAATTTCTGTTGGGATGGGGATTTTAATGACGATTCTTAAACACAAGTAGCTGCTTTTTGCTACCTGAGAAGGGAATGAGAAGATTTAAGAAACTCTGCAGACACCAAGATCAGTGAAGAAGGGGCGGGGGGAGGTGCTCCAGGTGTTGGAGAGAATGATTCCCCTGCAGGCCATGGAGAAGACCATGATAGAGCAGATGTCCCCCCACAGCCCATGAAAGATGGCCGGGGGCAGAGACCCCACCTGCAGAGCCCATGGAGAGGCCCCATGCTGGAGCAGGTAGAGACATATGAAAGCTGCTGTGACCTGTGTTGGAGCAAGCCTCTAGCAGCACTTGCAGCCCATGGAGAGAGAAAGAAAGGCACCCGTGCCAGAGCAGGTTTTCTGGGGGGACTTGTGACTCAGTAGGTGACCAGTCTGGGCCTGAGAGACTGTGGTGGTTCAGCCCCAAACAGTGGCTGAGCACCACATGCCACTCGCTCACTCCCTGAGGAGAAACAGACAGCCTCTGTGGGTTCAGATAAGGACAGTTTACTGACAAAATCAGTGTGAAAGGAGAACAATAACAACCTGTGGCAAGTTTCACTTACACCCAGCGATAACACAGAGTACCTTATTGACCCAAAGATGACACAGAATACTACACTGATGTGAGGCAGCACTTGGACTTCCCTGGAGACACACAGAAGTACCCCTCCCCAACCAGCCTCTTTTATGGAGGAGTGATGTCAGGTGGTATGTAAAACAGCCTGGGCCAACTCAGCTCACCTGTGCTGTCTGCTTGGGGAGGTTAACTCTGTCCTGGCCAGAACCAGGACAGATACATTCTATGATTTTATGACTGCACCCCATAGAAGTGACCCACACTGGGGTAGTTGGTGAAGAGCTGAAGCCCCAGGAGAAAGGACTCAGGTTGGAGAAATTTGTGGAGGACTGTCTCCTGTGAGTGGGACTCCACACTGGAGCAGGGGAAGAGTGTGAGGAATGTCCTGCCCCCATGGCTAAGAAGGAAAACAGCTCATGAGGAACCAAGCAAAACCCCCATCTCTTGCCCCTCCCTGTGCCACAGTGGAGGAAGAAGAGAGAGAAATAATGAATAAAGTGAAGTCTTCTAAGAAGGGAGGGTTGGGGGGGGAGGGTGTTTTAAGATCTGATAGTACTTCTCATTATCTGACTCTGGTTTCACTATGTGTGTTGTGTTATAAATTAGATAGTTTTCCTTCCTTTATTCTATGTCGAGTCTGTTTTGCCCATGACACTAATTGCAGAATGATCCCTCCCTGTCTTTATCTCAACTACTCTCGAAATAGATTTTCTCCCCTGTCCAGCTGAAAAGGGGAGTGATAGAGCGACTTTGGTGGGCATCTGGCCTCCAGCCAGGGCCAAACCACCACAGTATGTACTGATAGCATGCTTAGTACTATACAATTTGCAGTCTGTCTTGTCTCAAAACTATATGGTATTTAATATGCTTGTGATATATTTCACAAAATATCAATGTAACTTTAACTTTACTTTTTGTACAGTAAATGATCTCTGAATGTTAACTGTAACTCAAATTATAGTGAATGTTTTTAAAGGGCCAGAAGTTGGGTTTTTTTACACTCTGTAAAGACTGACATTCTGTTCCCCTTTCCCACAGCTGGACCATATAGTGGTTTAGGTGAAGCCATCCATCGAGAGAGTGTTCCAATGCACACGTTTGCCAAGTATCTTTTCACCTCTCTCCTACCTCATGATGCTGAACTGGCATACAAAACTGCACTGAGAGCCATGCGGTATGTATTCATAAGTCATCTAAGAAAAGCATAAGTAGCAGTTTGTAAAAGGGAAAAAACCTTGGTAATCAATACCTAGTCTTTTTTTCTAAAAGAAGCATTCTTCCCTCTAAGGAGAAACTACTTCGGTTCTGTCATCTGTAAAAGCAGTATTAGACTGTAATAATTACAGTATAATAACTTATTAATGTACAATTAATGTTTATCTACAACCATGAAACACCATTCTGTGTTACAAATCCTTCTGGAATTCCATCTTGGAGCATTGTGGGCTTGTGTTAAAGAACTTGTGTGTTCTCTTACTGATGTGGTTGTGTGTGTCATGGTAGTGGTGAGGAAATGAGGAAAGAGGCATCTCACCAGCAGTATCAGGATCATCTGCTGCTTAGCAGATGGTAGGACTATTTGTTTCACAAGCCTTCTTTATTAGTTAACTCTCACTGATAGATTTGAAGTGATATGATGTGGTCTGAGCCAGTACTTTTTTCTTATGCTTCATAACTAATCTCAGTGTGTGTTGGCTTCATCCCAGGGCAGGCTACATTGCTAATGGTGACTAAGAAGGGCCTTCTGATGGACGTTCCAAGGACCTAAATGATCAGCAATAAATCTATTTTGTCACCATACAGTGCAAGGAAGAGACCAGTCCCATCTGGATTGTCTGGTTGCTGTCAAGAACTTGTAGAAAATAATGGTTGACAAAGAATAGCCATAACTGAATACTAAGAGCAATCCAGTCCAAGATTTTCTTTTTAAAAAGTGTTTTCCTGGTCATTATTATCAGCAATGATTGCACAGTGATTGAAGGGGACACTATCCACAAAAGTAGCATTTAGCCTCATCAGACAGGTTGTGTCCTAGTAGTTTGGAAATGTGTATTCTGGAGCTAGATTCTCCAGAAAGCTAAATGGGGAGGAAATAATCCTGTGTTCAAAGGACTAAATGGTAGAGCATGCATAAGAAAACATAGCTATCAGGTCAGGCCAAAGGTCTCTTAGCCCATTTGGGGTTTTTTTGCCTCCAAGAGTATCTAATAGAAGATATTAGGGAAGGATTTAAATATGAGCAATGACCTTGCATACTTGCTGCTTATGACTACAATTTTAGGAAATCATAGAATGTTAGGAGCTGGAAGGGACCTTGAAAGATCTTCTAGTCCAACCCCCCTGCCAGAGCAGGATCACCTAGACTAAGTTGTACAGGAACGCATCCAGGAGGGTTTTGAATGTGTCCAGAGACGGAGACTCCACAGTTTCTCTGGGCAGTCTTTTCCAGTGCTCAGTCACCCTCACAGTGAAAAAGTTCCTCCTTATATTCACATGGAACTTCTGATGCTCCAGCTTGCACCCATTGCCCCTTGTCCTATTGCAGGCCATCACTGATAAGAGCCTGGCTCCATCCTCCTGACTCTCGCCCTTTACATATTTATAAACATTAATAAGGTCACCCCTCAGTCTCCTCCAAGTTAAACAGTCCCAGGTCCTTCTTGAACTGGACACAGTATTCCAGGTGTGGTCTCACCAGGGCAGAATTAAGGGGGAGAAGGACCTCTCTTGACCTACTAGCCACACCCCTTCTAATATACCCCAGGATGCCATTGGCCTTCTTAGCCATGAGGGCACATTGCTGGCTCATGGTCATCCTGCTGTCCACCAGGACCCCCAGGTCCCTCTCACCTATGCTGCTCTCCAACAGGCCAGTCCTCAACCTATACTGGTACCTGGGGTTTTTCTTCCCTAGATGGAAGACCCTACATTTGCCCTTGTTAAATCTCATTAAACTTCTCCCCACCCAGCTCTCTAGCCTGTCTAAGCCTTGCTGAATGGCAGCACAGCCCTCTCGTGTGTCAGCCACCCCTCCCAGTTTTGTGTCATCAGCAAACTTGCCGACTGTACACTCTATTCCCTCATCCAGGTCATCAATAAATATATTGAATAGTACAGGTCCCAGTACCGACCCCTGAGGGACTCCGCTAGATACAGGCCTCCAGCTAGACTCTGTCCCACTGATCAAAACTCACTGGCTTCTTCCTTTCAACCAGCTCTCAATCCACCTCACTACTGTCCAGACCACACTTCCTCAGTTTAGCCACGAGGATGATGTGGGAGACAGTGTCAAATGCTTTACTGAGATCAAGGTAGACCACACCTACTGCCCTACCATCATCTATCCACCTGGATATATCCTCATAAAAGGCTATTAGATTAGTCAAACATGACTTACCCTTGGTGAAACCATGTTGACTGCTCCTAAAAACCCTCTTATCTTTGATGTGCCTAGAGACAGCACCAAGGATAAGTCTGTCCATCACCTTTCCAGGGATGGAAGTGAGGCTGACCGGTCTGAGGAGTTACCTGGGTCCTCCTTCTTGCCCTTTTTGAAGGCTGGAGTAGAATTTGCTTTCCTCCAGTCCTCAGGCACCTCTCCCATTTCCCAGGATTTAGCAAAGAAGATGGATAGTGGCTTAGCAATGACTTCTGCCAGCTCCCTCAGCACCTTCGGATACATCCCGTCAGGACCCATGGATTTATGGATGTCCAGACAGCTTAATTCATCCCTGACCCAATCCTCATCAACTGAGGCAGACTCATCATTTATCCTGACTTCCTCTGGGGCTTCAGCCATCTGGGGCTCTTGCAAACAGTCTCCAGCAGTGTAGACAGGGGCAAAGGCGGCATTCAGTACCTCCGCCTCCTTACTATCCTCAGTCACCAGGGCACCCACCTCATTCAACAGAGAGCCTACATACATTGCCTCCAGCATTAGTTTTGTCTGCAATGTATTTGAAGAAACCCTTTCTATTGTACTTGACTTCCCTTGCAAGGTTTAATTCCAAAGAGACCTTAGCTTTCCTAGTTTCCACCCTACATGCCCTGAAAACAGTCTTATGTTCCTCCCAAGTGGCCATCTTCTTCCACTTAAGTTTGCCCAGAAGTCCCCTGTTTACCCACGCAGGTCTTCTGCCTCCCTTTCTTGACTTCTTTCCCATTGGGATGCTCTGATCTTAAGCTTGGAAGAAGTGGTCCTTGAATATGGACCAGCTATCTTGGGCCTCTTCTTCCAGTACCCTGTCCTTGGGATTTCCCCCAGTAATTGCTTGAAGAGACCAAAGTTGGCCCTGCTGAAGTCCAGGGTTGCGGTCCTACTTGCTGCTCTCTTCCTACCGTATATGATCTTGAACTCCACCATCTCATGGTTGCTGCAGCCCAGTCTACCCTCAACCTTCACCTCTTCAACCAGTCCCTCCTTGTTAGTACGTACAAGATCCAGCAGCGCTCCTCTCCTAGTAGGCTCATCTACCATTTGCATTAGGAAGTTATCATCAGTGCACTGGAGCAACCTCCTGGACTGTGGGCAGCTTGCTGTGCAGGCCTTCCAGCAAATATCTGTGTAGTTAAAATCCCCCATAAGAACCAGAGCCTGCGATTGTGAGGCTATTATCAGCTGCCTGTAGGCCTCATCAGCTTCCTCCTCTTGATCAGGCAGCCTGTAATAAACACCCACAACACTATCATCCATGCTAGCCTGTCCTTCAATTCTCACCCACAAACTCTCAACTTGTTCTTCATTCACCCCTGGACAGAACTCAATACATTCTAGTTGCTCTTTCACATAAAGAGCAAATCCTCCTCCTCTCCTTGTTGGCCTGTCTTTCCTAAAAAGGACATAGCCATCCATGGCCACATTCCCGTCATCTGAGTTGTCCCACCAAGTCTCAGTAATTGTGACTAGATCATAACCCCTTGATGGCCCACACGTTTCCAGCTCCTCCTGTTTATTCCCCATACTTGCATGCATTGGTGTACAGGCGTTTCAGGGAGCAAGCTGAGCACACCATTTTTGCCTTAGGGGGTGTGAGGTCTTCTGGTTCACATTATTACCAGAACACTACCTACTGGTAGAAATCCAGCAACAACCCCATCCCCCTTTGAATCTAGTTTAAAGCCCTATGGATGAGGCCAGCTAATTCTCTTCCTAGAACCCTAATCCCCCTGGACAATAAGACCTTCCCCCATAGTCCTGTCAGGCCTGTTATCTTATAAAATCATCCATTACCAAAGAAGCCAAAACCCTGCCTGTAGCACCAGTCTCCGAGCCATGTATTTACAGACAGAATCCTTCTATCCCATGTCATCTCCCAGAACTGGAAGGAGGGAAGAGAAAATAACTTACACCCCAGAGTCTTTCACCAACCGTCCCAAGGCCTTGAAGTCTCTTTTCAATCCCTTCAGGCTATGGTATGTAGCTTCCTCCCCCCACACACCTGAAAGATGAGCAGTGGGTAATAGTCTGATGACCGCACCAGGCTGGGGAGTTTCACAGTAACATCCCTGATCTGAGCTCCAGGAAGACTACAGACCTCCCTGTGACAAGGGTCAACTTGGCATATTGGGCCCTCTGTTCCCTTTAGAAGTGAATCTCTGACAACTATAACTCTTTCCTTCCTTTTGAGAGAGGTTGTTACATGGGTGGGAGGGCTGCCTGCCTGAGGTGAGACCTCAGGTTTAGTTTGCCTATCAGCCACCTCATTAGCAGGCTGGCCACCTTCCAGCAGGGCCTCATATCTGTTTCTTAGCAGAACCTGTAGAGGCAAGGCAGGCAAGGAAGGCACTTGCTTTCTGCCCTTGTCATGAACCTGCCTCCACTCGCCCTGTTCATTTAGGTTTCTGCCTTCCACCTTCCTGGGGCAGGATATAGGGTCCCTTTGATCCTGGATACTACCTAGGGGATGGTCCTGTTTCAACTGAAGAGATGGTAGAGCCTGTCTCCACTGATCTATCTCCATTTCAGCCTCCTTACTTCTAAGTCTTTCTATTTCATGTTCAAGCTTTTCCATCCTATCTTGCAGCTGTGCCACTCAGCCTAGATCACCTATCTGTTCACATCACATGCAGCCCAGATCATAGCTGCCCCCTGCTGCCAGGGAGAGGCTATGGCATTCCTTGCAGCCTATGGCCTGCACAGCTGCATCCACCCATGGGAGCTCTGTCTGGGTCCCCAAGCAGAGGTGTTCCCTGCAGCCTATGACTTGGACAGCTGCATGCTTCTGTCATTGATCCATCTGGGTTCCCATGTCCACTCCAGTAGGTGTTGGGGTCTTGACCCTCTGCTGGGTACCCACCATTGCTCAGTTCTTTCCAGAGATTAGTGACCCCTCCAATAAAACTCACCTGTCAAGCCGGCAGAGCTTCCTATGCCCTGCCCTGCACACTGGCTGGTGTGAGCTCACCACTTTCCTGCCGGTGCTGAGTGGGTGGACAGCGACTAGCTGCTGCCCTCCTGGGCGCCTGGGTAGGGGGGTGAGGTTACCATTGCCTGAGCAACGGTCACATCAGGGGAACTCTGAACATGCCCCCCTCCATGCCTGATTGGCTGGTAAAGCTTCTGGGGTTTCGCCGCAGTTCCGGTAGCTGCACGGGGTGCCCTGATCTCTTGTACAGCAAGATCTCTCGCTGAGCCAATGGGCTTACCTCAGTTTTCGCTGTCATCGCTGCTGCTGGTCATCGCCGCGCCGACTGGTGACTGTTATGGTTTCACCACGCTTTGAGATTATATTTTGAAAAATAGATTGAGAAGACAAAAGTGAGTTACTACAAAACTGCTGAGAACATTCAAACTTATGATTAGAAAACTGTCAGGGCCATCTAGGCACACCTCTTTAATTCCATTGCCAGTTAAGTGCATCAATAACCCTGGTCATACCAGTTCAGCCAGATAGCAAAATGTGTGGTTGCGTGTGATGGGTTACTGGTTTGTTCAGGAGAGGGTTGGGTTTGAAGGTTTTATAAACAACCAGTTTTATAAAGTAGACTTGTGTGTTTGTATTAATTCCAGTCACTATCTTAAAGTGTTTCTCAGAGATTATTTGTGTGGGATTTTCTTCCTTAAACTAAACTACTAAAACCACATTGAAAGGTTGAAATAGATATCTATTAGGAGCTTCGCACAATGCACTGAATGCGACAACAGCATGCCATTCTTCCCGAAGAAGGATTCGGGCTTTCCACAGAAACAAATCATACCTGAAAACTTTTTTCTGGAGATTTCCTTTATCAACTGGAAAAAAACAAGCAAGGCATTGAATGTTCCAAATGATGAAATCTCTAGTTAATCATGGGGAGCTCCAGCCATCTTTTAGCATGAAGCAGCCATCTTGGCAAAAAAAGTTACTTCTCAAATAGACTAGTGTAAGAGCTGTCTGTTTCCATCAATCTGGTAAAATCACAGCAGACATTAGCATAATCATAGAATCATAGAATGTGTAAGGTTGGAAGGAACCTTTAGAGGTCATCTAGTCCAACCCCCCCTGCAGTAAGCAGGGACATCTTCACTAGAGCAGGTTGCTCAGAGCCCTGTCAAGCCTGACCTTGAATATCTCCAGGGATGGGGACTCCACTACCTCTCTGGGCAACCTGTTCCAGTGATCTACCACCTTCATAGTGAAGAACTTTTTCCTAATATCCAAACTAACTCTCCCCTTTTCTAGTTTAAAACCATTACCCCTTGTCCTATTCCTACATGCCCTCATGAACGGTTCTTCCCCAGCTTTGTTACAGGCACCTTTCAGGTATTGGAAGGCCGCTATAAGGTCTCCCCGGAGTCTTCTCTTCTCCAAGCTGAACAAGCCCAACTCTCTCAGCCTCTCTTCATAGAAGTGCTCTAGCCCTTTGATTATGTGTGTGGCCCTCCTTGGACGCTCTCCAACAGTTCCATGTCCTTCTTGTGTTGAGGGCTCCAAAGCTGGACACAGTATTCCAGGTGAGGTCTCACTAGAGCAGAGTAGAGGGGCAGAATCACCTCTCTCGATCTGCTGGCCACACTTCTTTTGATGCAGCCCAGGATGTGCTTGGCTGCCTGGGCTGCAGATGCACATTGGTGGCTCATGTCCAGCTTCTCATCCATGAGTACCCCCAAGTCCTTTTCCTCAGGGCTTCTTTCAAGCACATCATCTCCTAACCTGTATGGATATAGTTTTGTGGATGGACTAATGAGAAATTTTGGTAGATATAGAGACTCAGTTTGATAGGATGACAGAATGACAGGATTGTCTTCCAAAATTAAATCACAGAAGCACAGAATCGTTGAAGTTGGAAGGGATCTTAAAGAACCCTTAGTTCAACCCCCCCTCCCATGGGCAGGGACATCCTTCACTAGATCAGGTTGCTCAAAGCCTCGTTGAATCTAACCTTGAACTCTTCCAATGATGAGGCACCACAACTGCTCCAGGCAACCTCTTCTAATGTCTCACCACCCTTAGTGAAAAAAAAAAAAAAATTTTCCTTATGTCCAATTTAATCCAAACCATTTTCAGTTTAAAACTTTTGCCCCTTTGTTGTGGTTTAGACCCAGCTGGCAGCTGAGCACGATGGGGCTTCTAGATCACTCCTCCCCTTCACGGTGAGATGGAGAGAGAATCAAAGACAAAAAGGCGGGTTGGGATAAGGACAGTTTACTAGGACAGCAAAGAAAGAGGAAAATAACATTACTAAAATACACAAAGAGGGTGATGCATGATGCAGTTTGTTCACTGCAACTCTGATGCCCATCCTGTTTCCAAGCAGTGGCCTCTCCTCCCTGTCCAGCCCCCTTTATAAACTAAATATGATGTCATATTGTATGGAACACCTCTTTTGCTAGTTTAGGTAAGTTTTCCCGTCTGTGTCACCACAATTTCTTGTGAAAATTTCAGCTGAAAACCAGGACAGAAACGTATCTTACTCCACATACTCTTGACCCTTATATTTATTTAGATTGTTATTTACTGTCTCTAGGAACTTTTCTGTATAACCCATTCTGTATGTACAATGCAATCCAGCCTTTAGTTATAATACCCTAAGTTCAAGATGGAACTACAGAGGCAGCGGAAGCAGGGACAGATATCCTGAGAAAAGTACAGGGATGAGGTCAGGAATGCCAAGGTGAGCTTGGAGCTAAACTTGGAAATGGATGCCAAGAAAACCAAGGACTTCTACAGGTACATGAACCAGAAAAGGAAGGTTAAAGAAAGTGTACGTCCCCCTGATGAGCAACAATGGTGAACTGGTGACAATAGATGAGGAAAAGGGTAAGGTTCTGTGGCAAGGGAGTTGGAAGTCTATGATCCTTGGGTTCCCTTCCAACCCAGACCATTCTATGATTCTATGATTGTCCTGACCCAGGTGCAGGACCCTGCACTTGGCTTTGTTAAACCTCATGAGGTTCACTTGGGCCCACTTCTCCAGCCTGTCCAGGTCCCTCTGGATGGCATCCTGTCCCTCCAGCACATTAACCTCACCACTCAGCTTGGTGTCATCAGCAAACTGGCTGAGGGAGCATTCAATCCCTCTGTCAATATTATTAATAAAGATATTAAACAGCACCAGCAACCATCCAGCCAATTTCTTATCCACTGAACAGTCCAGCCATCAAATCCATATCTCTCCAACCTAGAGAGGAGGATTTTGCTGGGGACCGTGTCAGAGGCCTTGCAGAAATCCAGATAGATGACATCCGTAGCTCTTCCCTTGTCCACTGATGCAGTTACTCCATTGTAAAAAGCCACTAGATTGGTCAGGCAAGAATTGCCCCTAGTAAAGCCATGTTGGCTGTCATGAATCACCTCCCTGTCCTCCATGTGCCTCAGCACAGCTTCTAGGAGGATCTGTTCTATGATCTTCCCAGGCACAGAGGTGAGGCTGACAGGGCAGTAGTTCCCAGGGTCCTCCTTCCTAGCCTTTTTTTAAAATGGCCGTGATGTTTCCTGTCTTCCAGTCACTACACCTGATTACCATGACTTTTCAAATATCATGGAGAGTGGCTTGGCAACTACATCAGTCAATTTCTTCAGGACTCTGGGATGCATCTCGTCAGGTCCCATGGACTTGTGTATGTTCAGGTTCCTCAGATGGTCACAAACCTTATCTTCACTTACAGTGGGAGGGACTCTGTCTCCTGGTCCCCATCTTATGGGCCATCAACTAGAGAGCAGTGAGGAGACATCAGGTGTTTTGGTTTTGCGTGGCAAGCTTCGGGGGGGGGCTGGGGGGGGGGAGTGCTGCAGGGGTGGCTTCTGCAAGTAGCTGCTAGAAACTTCCCCTAGGTCTGACCGAGTAAATACCATCTGGCTGAAGGACGGACCCACCACTGACCAAGGCCAAACCAATCAGTGATGGTCATAGTGCCTCTGTGATAATATATTTAAGAGGGAAAAAGAAAACTGCAAGTGACTGCTTTTTGCCACCAGAGAAGGGAGCGAGAAGATGTAAGAAACTGTGCAAACACCAAGGTCAGTGAAGAATTGGGGGAGAGAGGAGGTGTTCCATGCACCAGAGAGAATGATTCCCCTGCTGCCCGTGGAGAAGACCATGGTGAAGCAGATTGTCCCCCTACAGGCCATGGAAGATGATGGGGAGCAGAGATCTCACATGCAGCCTGTGGAGGACCCCATGCTGTAGCAGGTGGAGACATATGGAAGATGCTGTGACCTGCATTGGAGCCAGCTCCTGGCAGGACCTGAAGGCAGTGGAGAGGCCCATGCCAGAGCAAGTTTTCTGGGGGGACTTATGATTCCGTGGGGGACCAGGCTGGAGCAGTCTGGGCCTGAGGGACTACACCCCGTGGGAAAGGACTCATGGTGGAGAAGCTCGTGAAGGACTGTCTCCCATGGGTGGGACCCCATACTGGAACAGGGGAGAAGTGTGAGGAATCACATGGGAATCCCCCCACTAAGAAGGAAAACAAATCTTGATGAAATGACTGAAACCCCCATTCCCCATCTCCCCCTGTGCCACCACGGGTGGAGAAATCATGAATAAAGTTGAGTCCATGAAGAAGTGAGGTTTGGGAGGTGTATTTACATTTTGGTTTACTTCTCATTATCCTGCTCTTTTTTCATTGTGTGTGTGTAACAAATTAGATGGTTGTTTTTATTCTGTCTTGAGTCTGTTTTCCCTGTGTCGTTAATTGCAGAATGATCTCTCCTGGTCCTTATCTCTACTCCTAAGCCTCTCAATATATATTTTCTCCTCTGTCCAGCTGAAAAGGGGAGTGATAGAGCGACTTTGGGTATCTGACCTCCAGCCAGGGTTAAACCACCACATCATGACAGTGCTCCATAGTTCTCTTGGCATCACTTTATAAGGCAGATGAGACTTCAGCTTTTTTATATTTTTATTTAAATATTTTTTTAAAAAATATTTTAGTATTTTGTATTTGCACTCTTAAGAAATGTGAACTGCTGTCTTGAACTGTGGTGATGGCAGATACAGACACTTTCTATTCCATGTCTGTTTGAGAATTTGAGAAGTGTCGAGGAACGCAAAGAAGGTTGGTTACTCCTTTCATTCACACCAAAGTGATAGTTCAGTGTACAAAGCACTCCTGCTATAAACCAAATGAAAAACTAACTAAATCCAAACGTTGCTTTGAAGGGGGGGAAGAAGAAAGCAAACATGAAGACTGAATGTCTGTCTTATGCTTGTGAGGTAGAATGGATCAGAAGAGGGAAATTTGAGTATCCCTTCTTCCATGGCATGGGTGAAATATTTCCATATAGAAATCTGTGGTTGCTCATGCTTTTAGGAGTGGAGCATATTTTTTTCTTCACTTGAGCATTTATCAAAGTGAACTTCCTCAGACTACATCTAGACTTATGTGTTTAGTGTAGTGTATGAAAACCACACATTTCATAAACAAGGTCAAGTGTTCTTGCAGCTTTAGCTTTGGTTATGAATAACCTATTATAATAATGATTTAATAAAAGAGGATTTCTTCCTTATTTCAGGTTGCTAGTATTGGAATCTACAGCTCCTTCAGGAGATGTGTCCCACCCGCACCACGTTGCATCAGTTGTTCCAAACCGGTATCCCCGCTGGTTCACACTAAGTCATGTCGAATCCCAGCAGTGTGAGCTGGCATCAACCATGCTAACAGCAGCCAAAGGTACATTGCTGTCAGCTATGTACTCAACTAAATGTATGCTTTTAATATTGCATGGGGTAAACAGATTAAAACTTGTGTTTAGAAATCCAAATTGCAGTCTGACAGGAGCTTGAACTGGGTCCAACAAACTAAACTGGCTTTAAACCTGTCAGCTTTAGCAAAGTAATTGAGCTAGCTAGATGGTAGCCAGATGAGCTTGATTTGAGGCAGATGAGACAGCTTTTTGTCTCTCTCAGATACAATATAAACTAGAAAACCCAGGAGTTGACAAATCACTTCTAAATTCACGAATCAGGATGAATTTGCCATGTACTATACTAACACCATCAGGCAGTAGAGGAGTTTGTACTGTCTTGTATCTTTTGTTCATGTGATTTAATTATGGAAGAGTTATTAAAAAAATGTGTATTACTGTATAGGGCCACAAAGATGATGAGGGGACTGGAGCATCTCCCTTATGAAAAAAGGCTGAGAGAACAGAGTTTGTTTAGCCTTGAGAAGAGTACACTGAAAGGGGATCTCATCAATACTTATATCTAAAGGGCAGATGTCAAGAGGATGGGGCCAGACTTTTTTCAGTAGTACCCAGTGACAGGACAAGGGGCAATGGGCACAAACTGGAACTTCTTTACTCTGAGGGTGACAGAACACTAGAATAGGCTGCCCAGAGACATTGTGGAGTCTCCTCTGGAGATATTCAAGACCCACCTGGACACAATTCTGTGCAATATGCTCTAGGTGATCCTGCTTTAGCAGGGGGGTTGGACTTAGATGATCTCCAGAGGTCCCTTCCAACCCCTACCATTCTATGATCCTATGAAACATTATACTATTGCATAGCAATGGCAGGGTTAATTATAATGCATCTCTGTATGTTTTTGGAGCTAGTTCTGTTTTGGTGATTCTGTTTACACCTTGCAGGTGATGTTCGGAGGCTGGAAATAGTGTTAGAATCCATCCAAAAAAATATCCACTCCTCATCACACATCTTCAAACTTGCCCAGGATGCATTTAAAATAGCAACACTCATGGACAGCTTGCCAGACATCACTCTTCTGAAAGTTTCTCTGGAGTTGGGCCTTCAGGTATTTCATCTGTTCATTATTACTACAGTAGAAGACAGGAATTTGACCCTGTGTTGGTGGGTACAGCTCTTTTAAGTCACTGAGGACCATACCCTCTTTGGGCTCTGTGTGGAATTTTTAGATTCTGTTTTCTTATGTAAAGTGCAGTTGACTGTTTGTGTTGCTTTAATAGGTGATGCGGATAACACTGTCAACACTGAATTGGCGACGACGAGAAATGGTGAGGTGGTTGGTAACATGTGCAACAGAAGTAGGTATGTTCTGAGATGCTTCTCAAGGGCTCCTGCCTTTTTATCAGATAATCTTAGAGGGCTTGATCTTGTTTGCCAACACCCAGACTCTGCAAATGTATCCCCTTTTGTTCATCTCTAAAACTCCTTTAGTTAGAAGACATTAATTATGGCAATAATGAGTGGATTTTTTGAGTATGTGATAGAATAGGCACAGTCCAAGTGAGACAATGCAGTATAACTTCTACCCTGCGAAGTAGGGATGTGTTCATGAGAAATACCCCAGATTTCCCTTTGTCCCCTTCATGTTGGGTTTGTGTTTGATGCTGCAGAAGAGTAAAGGCTCATGGTATGGGCTGTTACACTATGCTACAACTTTGCTTGCTCTGAAAGGTGAGGCTCCAAAAGACTGGTGAGAGGGCTATCTGGTCAGCTGTGCGGAAGAGGAACCAGAAAACAGGTGAATGAAATGCAGAGGATGCCTCCCATTGTGTGGCAGACAAGATCTCATGAAGGGGTTCTCATTGCTTGTTTGGCTTTTTTGGTTGCTTTTTTAGCCTCTGGGTAAGTCCAAGCTTAGTGTGTAATGCTTCTTTGCTATGTGGCTATGGCATTGTGTAGGCCTCTCAGCAGCAAACCAATGCACCCATCCTTAACTGCATATGGTGAAAAATAAGATGGGAGTAGAATTAGACTCAAACTTAGAGTACAACAATGGGAGAAAAGTGCACTCAGCAGGACATTATGTTAATTTCTGGTCTTTGTCATAAATTTCTTGTGTGTCTTGATGAGTTGTCCCTTAGCTTCTCTATTGCAGTTTACCATTTGCAAAATGTGGATACAGAATCTGAAAGTAAAGATAAGAGCACTTAAAATTGTGTAGCTGTAAAAAAAAACCCAACACACCAGCTGTGGCAGTGAGGATAATATAAATACTATGATAAGGGAGCAATTTTAATTGTCACTAAAGGTATTATTGAAAAGTACGCTTCCCTACTGTATTTACTCCTTTCATACATCTGAGTTCTACTGTATGACATAGATGCTTCTTGAGTTTCAGAACTTCAAAGGATTGCTGCTGCTTATTTTCTGGATTACTTTATTAATTGCTTTATGCTTTCCTATTGAGGAAATTAATGTTGTCAGTAATGTGGGAAAATGCAGCTTGCCTTTCACAGGATCACAGAATTCCAAGGTTGGAAAAGACCTTTAAGATCATCAAGTCCAACCGTTCCCGTCCTATGCTAAATGATATCCCTAAGTACCTCATCTACCCTTTTTTTAAACACATCCAGGGATGGTGACTCAACCACCTCCCTGGGCAGCCTGTTCCACACCCCGACAACTCTTTCAATAAAAAATTTTTTCTAATATCTAACCTGAACCTGCCCTGGCGCAGCTTCGTGCTATTTCCCCTTGTCCTGTCTCCTGTTACTCGGCTAATGAGACCATCGCCCAACTCTCTACAACCTCCCTTCAGGTAGTTGTAGGTGGTGATAAGGTCTCCCCTCAGCCTCCTCTTCTCCAAGCTGAACAGCCCCAGCTCCCTCAGCCGTTCCTCATATGATTTGCCCTCCAGCCCCTTCACCAGCCTGGTTGCCCTTCTCTGGACTCGCTCCAGGACCTCGATGTCCTTCTTCTGGTGAGGAGCCCAGAACTGGAAACCGTACTTGAGGTGTGCTCTCACCGATGCCGAGTACAGGGGCACAATCACCTCCCTAGACCTACTCGCCACACTATTTCTGATACAAGCCAGGATGCCATTGGCTTTCCTGGCCACCTGGGCACACTGCTGGCTCATATTCAGCCTGCAGTCAACCAAAACTCCCAGGTCCTTCTCTGCCTGACAGCTCCCCAGCCAGTCCCCCCCAAGCCTGTAGCGCTGCATGGGGTTGTTATGTCCCATGTGCAGCAGTCCACACTTGGCCTTGTTAAACTTCATCCCATTGGTCTTAGCCCATCGGTCCAGTCTGTTCAGATCCCTCTGAAGAGCCTCCCTACCCTCAGGCAGATCAACACTTCCTCCCAGTTTAGTGCCATCTGCAAACTTACTGAGGGAGCATTCAATCCCTTAATCGAGGTCATTGTTGAACGACTTGTTGAACAAGACTGGACTCAAGATTGAACCCTGGGGGATGCCACTTGTGACCGGCATCCAGCTGGATTTTGTTCCGTTTACCTCCACCCTTTAAACCAGTTAGGAAGGGGGGAGGGGATATTATGATGGCTCTTGGGGTTAGGCATGGGCTTTGGGAGACACAACTTGAGTTGGCGGTGGAAGAATCACAGAATCACAGAATCTGAAGAGCTTCCCTACCCTCAGGCAGATCTACACTTCCTCCTAGTTTAGTGTTATCTGCAAACTTACTGAGGGAGCATTCAATCCCTTCCTCGAGGTCATTGATAAAGATATTGAACAAGACTGGACCCAGGACTGAGCCCTGGGGGATGCCACTCGTGACCGGCCTCCAGCTGGATTTTGTTCCATTCACCACCACCCTTTGGGCCCGGCCATCCAGCCAGTTTTTAACCCAGCTGAGGGTCCACCTGTCCAGGCCAGTGGCAGCCAGTTTCTCAGTCAGAATGCTGTGAGAAACCATGTCAAAGGCTTTACCGAAGTCCAGGTAGATCACATCCACAGCCTTCCCTTCGTCCATTAAGTGGGTCACCTTGTCATAGAAGGTGATCAGGTTAGTTTGACAGGATCTACCTTTTGTAAACCCATGTTGACTAGGCCTGATCTCATGGCCATCATGCATGTGCTGCATGATAGCTCCTAAGATGACCCTCTTGTATGCCCTCTTGTATGCCCTCAGCCAGAAAATGGTTTGTGTCTGCACATTTTCATGCAATGCTCTTGTTTTATTGCTTTTATATCTTTGCTAAGGTAATTATTATTGAGGCTATCTTGCAGATATGAGTGCCTGGGTATTATTTTGTGTGGTTACATATTGGCAAATACAATGCTGGTTTTAATATTGCTTTAAATTAATTTACATATTCTAATAGAAGCATCCCCTTCACTCCCCCCCCCCCCCCCCTTAGCCAGGAATAGAGTGATACTAAAGCAAGTAACTGTTTAATATCCAGTAGTGCATATTGCTCAGAGTTTTTCCCTAATGAGGATCTTTATGTTCAGGTGCATAGTCCTGGTTTCAGCTAGGATAGAGTTTATTTCCACAAGGAGCCAGGACAGGTGAGCCAAGCTGGCCAAGGGGGTATTTTATACCATATGCTCTCATGCTCAGCATAAAAGGGGGTATTTGGGGAGGGGCAGCTAGGCAGACACAGCTCTGGGATGATCTGAGCATCCATGTAGTCTCCAGGTTGGTAAATTGCCTTGTGTTATCACCCACTGTGTACATTCTAGGTACTGTTGTTTCCCTCTCCCTTTGTTGTCCCAGTAAACTGTCCTTACTCCAACCCACAAGGTTTGCCTTTAACTTACCATTCTCCTCCCCATCCCGCAGGAGGATGGGTGGGGAAGCAGCCACATGAGCTAGGGCTAAAACACAACAGCCTACTCTGGCATGCAACATGGGGCACAAAGGGTTGAGATAAAGACAGATCTGACAGGAGCATGTTAAAACAGAGATGCGATAAGTATTTATAATGTTATTTAAACAATGGCTGGTCACAACAATGTTTTCCTTGGTCATGTGGCTGTGGTATGGAAACCCGTGCTTGCTCTATGTAATCCCTGCCGTGTTATTTATCACCTCTGGGGGAAGGGTCAGGATTTTTTTGTACTGTGTGATATAAATTTGTGATAACATCATTACCTAGTGTCCTGGTTCTGGCCAGGCCAGAGTCAACCTCTCCAAGCAGTCAGCACAGGTGAGCTGAGTTAGCACAGGTGAGCTGAGTTAGCCCAGGCTGTTTTCCACACCACCTGACATCACTCCCCCATAAAATGGGCTGGTTGGGGAGGGGTACTCCTGGGTGCCTTTCAGGGCAGTCTGAGTGTGGCTGGGGTATTGGGTTGGTCCTCATGTCATGCAGTACTCTGTTATCATTGGGTTAATAAAGTACTCTGTGTGTAAGTGAAATTTACCATGGGCTGTTATTGTTCTCATTTGAGAGTGTTTTTGTCAGTAAGCTGTCCTTATCCCAACCCATGGTGGCTCTGTCTGTTTCTCCTTCAGGAGCAAGCGAGAGGCCTGTGGTGCTAAGCTACTGGTTGGGGCTGAACCATCACATCTAGCTACTCTGATGCTGGGATAATAAGGCCAGTAGCCTAGAATTACTGGGTAGGGAGGCCAAGCAGATGCAATCCCTGTCTAGGACATTGAAGAGACGATTGGGGAAGAGACCCTAGTTGAGTTTGCGATCTCAAGGAATGTGGGCCTGGCAGAGTGGGATCAGGACCCTGAACTTTAAGAGAGCAAACTTTAGGCTGTTTAAGGACTTGTTGGCTAAGATCTCCTGGAAGGTGGTCCTTAGAGACAGAAATGTTAAGGACAGCTGGCTACTCTTTAAGGATGCCTTTCTGAGAGCTCAAGGGCTCTCTGTCCCTCTGAATAAGAAAGTGGGCAGGAGGGGCAGGAGGCCAGCATGGCGAGGAATGTTAAAAACAACAAGAAGGGATTTTACAGGTACATTGGCCAGAAGAGACAGGCCAAAGAGAGCGTACCCCCCTTGGTAAATGAGAAAGGAGAATTGGCTGCAACTGATGAGGAGAAGGCTGAAGTACTGAATGAGTTCTTTGCCTTGGTCTTCTCTGGCAGCCAGGATTCTCATAATTCTCAAGTCCCAGAACCTTGCATCCCTAAAACTCTAGGTGGGAACTGGGGGAGTAAATCCCCCCCACTGTAAGGGCAGAGCAAGTCCGTGACCACCTCATGAGACTGAATGTCTACAAGTCTATGGGGCCGGATGACATGCATCCCAGGGTCCTGAAGGAGCTGGCTGATGTGGTTGCTGAGCCGCTCTCCATCATATTTGCAAAGTCGTGGCTGTCAAGAGAGGTCCCTGGGGACTGGAAAAAAGGTCACGTCACTCCCATTTATAAGAAAGGGAGCAAGGAAGACCCAGGGAATTATAGGCCAGTGAGCCTCACCTCTGTGCCTGGGAAGATCATGGAACAGATCCTCCTGGATGACATGTTGGAGCACATGAGGGAAGAGCGTGTGATCTGGGACAGTCAGCACGGCTTCACCAAGGGAAGGTCGTGCCTCACCAATCCGGTGACGTTCTATGATGGAGTGACAGCATCGGTAGATAAAGGGAAGGCAACCAATGTCATCTACCTGGACTTGTGCAAGGCCTTTGACACGGTCCCCCACCACATCCTTATCTCTAAATTGGAAAGATGTGGATTTGATGGGTGGACCATCCAGTGGATAAGAAACTGGTTGACAGACCGTAGCCAAAGGGTGGTGGTCAATGGGTCTATGTCCAGGTGGAGGCCAGTGACAAGCAGTGTCCCCCAGGTGTCTGTCTTGGAACTGGTGCTCTTTAACATCTTTATCAATGACATCGATGATGGAATTGAGTGCACCCTCAGCAAGTTTGTGGATGACACCAAGCTGAGTGGTGTGGTCGACACCCTAGAAGGAAAGGAAGCCATCCAGAGGGATCTTGACAGGCTGGAAAGGTGGGCCCGGGTGAACCTAATGAGGTTCAACACTGCGAAGTGTAAGGTGTTGCACTTGTGCCGGAAGAATTCCAGACATAGATACAGACTGGGAGAAGAGCTTCTTGAGAGTAGCCCTGCTGAGAAGGACTTGGGGATTCTGGTGGATGAGAAACTTAACATGAGCCCGCAGTGTGCTCTTGCAGCTTGGAAGGCCAATGGTATCCTGGTCTCCATCAGAAGAGGGGTGGCCAGCAGGGACAGGGAAGTGATTGTCCCTCTCTACTCTGCCCTCGTGAGGCCCCATCTGGAGTACTGTGTCCAGATCTGGGGCCCCAAGTACAAGAAAGATGTGGAACTGTTGGAGAGGGTTCAGAGGAGGGCCACGAAGATGATTGGATGGTTGGAGCACCTCCCCTATGAAGAGAGGCTGGGGGAGCTGGGCTTGTTCAGCCTAGAGAAGAGAAGGCTGCGGGGGGACCTCATTGCAGCCTTCCAGTACATGAAGGGAGCTTATAAGCAGGAGGGGATTCAACTTTTTAAAAGGGTAGACAATGGCAGGACAAGGGGAAATGGATTAAAACATAGGGAAGGAAGGTGTAGTTTACATATTAGGGGGAAGTTTTTTACAGAGAGAGTGGTGAGGTGCTGGAACAGGCTGCCCAGAGAGGTGGTGGATGCCCCATCCCTGGAAGTGTTCAAGGCCAGGTTGGATGGGGCCCTGGGCAACCTTGTGTAGATCCAGGCTTGAGGTTGGTGGCCCTGCCTGTGGCAGTGGTGTTGGACCTTGGGGTCCCTTCCAACCCATGACATTCTATGATTCCTGATTCTATGATAAGCCCTCAGACTCTGGAGGCATCCTCAGTCAAGTGTAAGGGAAAGTTATCCATTCAGTGAAGGTGTATGTCGGTTGGACAAGTGGACCCGCATGCGGAGAGGTATCCAGCACCTCAGGGAATTAGCTGTGCGGGAAATGGTTTACTATGACCCAGACAGCGTGCAATTACCCGCTGTTCCTAATGAAGTCCAGGTGACAGGAGATAGGACAAGGGGAAATGGCACAAAGCTGCTCCCGGGCAGGTTCAGATTAGATGTTAGGAAAAAATTTTTCACTGAGAGAGTTGTCAAGGCCTGGAACAGGCTGCCCAGGGAGGTGGTTGAGTCATCATCCCTGGATGTGTTTAAAAAAAAGGTACATGAGATACTTAGGGATATCATTTAGCATAGGATGGGAACGGTTGGACTTGATGATCTTAAAGGTCTTTTCCAACCTTGTGATTCTGTGATTCTGTACCTGAGGCATGTAGTGGAAGTTTCTATGGAGTATACCGTCATTGTATGCCAATTCACTGGCACTAATGGACTGCAAATGAAAGCGGCATCAACAGTGGATGAACTGGCTGTCCAACTCCAGCAATGTTAAGAAAGTCTCTACAGTAATCAAAGAAAGTCTCTCTCCTTCCCTCATCTCATCTGTGGAGAAACTGTCCTGGGAGGTCCAGCAACTTGATGAGAATGTCCTACTCCCCACCTGTGTAGACCAGTATTCCAGTTATTAGGAATAAGTGCTCCTTTGCTCAAGGGAATATATAGAGGCGACACACCACAAGGCAATCTGTGGTTTTACCTGTGTGACCACGAAGAAGACATAAGAAAGTGGTATGGAAAGCCTTCCTTGACCCTACAGAAACAAGTACATGTGTTGCAAGGCAAAACAGTCATAAAAAGGGATTCCTCCAGGAAAAATTCCACTCCAGTTTCCAGTGGGCAGCTCCCCAGACTGAAACGCCCACTCATACTTATTAGCCTCTTGAAGGGACCTCTATGTCCTTTTTGCAAGAAGTGCATAGCAGAATTAAAGGGACTCTTTCTCCAGCCAGGATCCGATGGCCTGGCATGTCAGATCCACAAGATTATAAGATTGTAGTGGACACTGGTGCACACTGTATCATAATGACATCGAGTCATGAAGGGGCAAAACTCATCTATTTTTTTGGAGTGACAGGGTGTCAAGTAAAGGGTATGACTGATGTGTGGCCGAGGGAGGCCCTCCCATTGAGTCACAAGGTTCAGAGAGGAACCCCTTGCATTCTAAATGCCTCAGAGAGGAGTCTAGGTGCAGCTAGGTCCAGTCTTAGTCCCAGACTTGCTCAACAGTTTATGTCTAAAGAATTATGTGTATTGCCATACATCAGAGTCAATGTTTGCCTGTCAGAGCCCCCGAAGGACTTTCATTGAGATGGCTTTGCAAAGTTGAAACTGATAGAAAGTTTATTACAGTGACAGATATAAAAAGTTCATGATTGCCATTGATAAATGACAAACTATATGACTATGTTTATAATTAAAATGCTAGCAAAATACTATCCCAGGTATTCTCACCAAAAGGGTGAGATCGCAGTTATTTACCAAGAAGGTTTCCCTGTCTTGGGTGGAAGAGAAGGATCACAACCCACTGACTGCCTCTTCAGGGTCTTTCACTTTCTTCTCTACATCCCATGGGGGTACTTTCTTCAATACCCTTTATGTGGCGACCGGCAGAGAGCAACACACAATTCGAGATGAATGTTAGGTGAAGCCATTCTATTGGGTGAAATCACACAGATTATATACCTTTATTACTGCAAACGTGGCAAGCTAAAAATACTGCTAATTGGTTACACACACTGTTCACACCGTATTGATTGGTTAGTAATTATAACGAGTTCTGATAAACATCTTATAGCTAAATATCATTAGTTTACCTTTGATGCCTAAAAGTATCCGCACACCTGCTGTTTTGACCCTCTTGTTATGGTTGGTTCCTAACATGTTCCATTACTCCCAAATACCTTCCCATAACTGCTTCTTGGTTTAGGGTAGCCTGTGCCCCTATCAACAAGGCTGCTGTGTTTTGAGAATGTGATTATTAGGATCCTCTCAGCATGAGTAACTTTTCCTGTCTCATGGGAACAGAAGAATATTGTCAGGGCCTAAATCTTGGGAGAAGAGAGCTAGGCTGCTAGCAGGCCTGCTGTCTTCCCCAACACCTTTATACCCCAGTCTTTGCTGTTCCCTCCCAGGGGTGACATGATTTGGGTGGAGAGTCAAGTACTGTAGTCATATATGTTTAGCATGTACTGCTTTTTTCTCATTAGCATATTTAGATTGTCAACTTTAATACTCATTTTGTAGTTACTGAAGCAAAAGGTCTTGCTCTGGGCTCACTCCTTTCTGTGTAGAAACTGTCTATCTGTTTATTCCACAGTCTCTAGCCAAAACAGGGCTGTCCTGCTGCTGTAAGACTCCCTCCTTCAGGTGCATCTCACACCAACATTGTGAATCTCCATCCACAATATTTGCATAAGAGATAAGCTGACACCTGTATTTTTAACCTCTTAGGTGCAATTGCCATATGGGGGGTCCCAACAATTGAGTCTGCTAGAAGCTGAAGTGAGTCTAACTGGGAATGACTGGGAAAAACACCACATTGTGACTGGCCCAGAGGCTCCATGCATCCTGGGCATAGACTACCTCCAGATAGGGTAGTTCAAGGACTGAAAATGGGTCTGAGCTTTTGGATTAGCTACCTTGGAGATGGAGAAAATTGAACTGTTGTCTACTTTTCCTGGTCTCTTGTTAGACCCTTCTGTTATGGGGGTGTTGTCAGTCAAAGAAAAACAGCTGCCAATTGCTACCACAACAGTACCACAGCATCAATCCACAAACTGAGACATTGTGATTCCCATTCATAAATTGATTTGTCAACTGGAAAGTCAGGGAGTGATCAGCAGAACCCGCTCACCCTTTAACAGTTCCATATGGCCAGTGTGGAAGCCCATTGGAGAGTGGAGACTGACAATAGACTATTGTGGCCTGAATGAAGTCACACCACCAATGAGTGCTCCTGTTCTGGGCATGTTGGAACATCAATATGAAATGGAGTCTAAGGCAGCTAAGTGGTACACCACCACTGATATCGCTAAAGCATTTTTCTCAATCCCTTTGGGAGCAGAGTGCAGCCCACGGTTTGCTTTCACTTGGAGGGCTGTCAGTTACAGCTGAAGCGACTGCATCAGGGATGGAAACACAGCCCCAACATTTCCCATGGACTGATCCAGACTGGAAAAGGCTGAAGCTGCTGCACACCTGCAATACATTTATGACATTGTATGAGGCAACACAGCAGAGAAAGTTTTTGAGAAAGGAGAGAAAATAGTCCAAATCCTTCTGAAAGCCATTTTTTCCATAAAACAAAGCAAGGTCAAGGGACCTGCACAGGAGATCCATTTTTTCAGAATAAGTTGTTTCACAGATCCCAATGGATGTGGTCAACAAAATAGCAGCTATGCCTCTACCAACTAACAAAAAGCAAACTATTGTGGTTTTGCCCCATCTGGCAGCTGAGTGCCACACAGTTGTTTGTGTAAGAGAAATGGGGGGAAAGAAAAAAATAACAAGAAAAACCCCACAGAGGCAACCCTTGTGGATTGGGATAAGGATAGTTTACTGGGATAGTAAACAGAGGGAGAAATAACAATAACAGGACTTTATAAAAAAATATACAAAACTGGTGACACGCAAATGCAGTTTCTCACTTAACCACACAACTCTAGACTGTACAGCTCAAAGCCATCCTGAACCTGGACCCTCTCTAAACTGCACGTCCTGGAGTCACGTGCTCTTTTCCATCTCCCTCCCTTTATGCTGAGCATGATGTCATGGTATGGAATACACCCTTTGGTTAGTTTGGGTCACTTGCCCTGGCTATGTCCCCTCACAGCTTCCCTGCCTTCTTGTTAGTAGGTCAACATGAAAAGCTGAAAAGTCCTTAACTGCTTGGCAACAACTCAAAACATCATTGTGTTATCAACATTGCTCTTATCTTAAATCCCAAACACAGCACTACACTAGCTACTAGACAGAAAAATAACTCTATCCTAGCTGAACCCAGGATAGAAACACAAGTTTTCTTAGGCATTGTGGGTTTCTGGAGAATGCGTATCCCAAATTGCAGTCACATTGTAAGCCCCTTCTATCTCATAACCCAGAAGAAAAACTATTTCAAATGGGGCCCTGAGAAATGACAAGCCTTTGAAAAAATTAAACAGGAGCTGCTTCAGAAGTGATTAGTACTGAAGCACTTCTCCTTCTGGCACCATGAATGCCAGTGCTGGGCTGGATGTTCAAAGAGAGGACCCCCTTCACGTCATGCAACTGATGGTACGTGGAATAAGTGGGTTGAACTGATCACATGGGGGGCTTAAATAGGAAACCCCAATAGCCCAGGAATGCTGGAAATGATCATGGACTAGCCAGAAGGCAAAGATTTTGGAATCTTGCCAGAGGAGGTGGTGTCACATACTGAAGATCCCCCCACTCACATTGTGGGAAAGCATTGGAGGTGGAAGGCTGCTGTAAGGAGTCCTACACGAAGAATTTTGAATGCTGCTCAAAGAGAAAGTCAATCGAGCCAGTTTACAGAGGTAAAAGCCAACCAGTTAGCCCAAGACATTGCTGAAAGAGAAAAGTGGCCAATGCTCTGCCTCTGTACTGACTCACAGATGGTGGCAAATGCTCTGTGGGGGTGGTTGCAGCAATGGAAACAGAGCAACTAGCTGTGCAGAGGCAAACTCATCTGGACTGCTGAATTATGGGAAGATATTGCTACCCAGCTGGAGAAGCTGGGTACCTAATGCCCATGTACCTAAGAGTCATGCCATGGAAGAACATCAAAACAACTATCAGTTGGATAAGGCTGCTAAGATTGAAGTGGCTCAGTTAGAACTAGACTGGCAACATAAGGGTGAGTTAGTTATAATTTGATGGGCTCATGACACCTCAGGCCATCAAGGAAGAGATGCAACATATAGATGGGCTCGTGATCGAGGGGTGGATTTGACCATAGAATCATAGAATCATAGAATGGTATGAGTTGGAAGGGACCCCAAGGATCGCAGAGCTCCAACCCCCCTGCCACAGGCAGGGCCACCAACCTCAGGCCTGGATCTACACAAGGTTGCCCAGGGCCCCATCCAACCTGGCCTTGAACACCTCCAGGGACAGGGCATCCACCACCTCTCTGGGCAGCCTGTTCCAGCACCTCACCAATCTCTCTGTAAAAAACTTCCCCCTAATATCTAATCTAAACCTTCCTTCCTTTAGTTTTAATCCATTTCCCCTTGTCCTGTCATTGTCTATCCTTTTAAAAAGTTGAATCCCCTCCTGCTTATAAGCTCCCTTCATGTACTGGAAGGCTGCAATGAGGTCCCCCCGCAGCCTTCTCTTCTCCAGACTGAACAAGCCCAGCTCCCTCAGCCTCTCTTCGTAGGGCAGGTGCTCCAGGCCTCCAATCATCTTTGTGGCCCTCTGAACCCTCTCCAACAGTTCCACATCCTTCTTGTATTGGAGGCCCCAGATCTGGACACAGTACTCCAGATGGGGCCTCATGAGGGCAGAGTAGAGAGGGACAATCACCTCCCTGTCCCTGCTGGCCACCCCTCTTCTAATGGAGCCCAGGATACCATTAGCCTTGCGAGCTGCAAGAGCACACTGCTGGCTCATGTCAAGTTTCTCATCCATGGACACTATCTCACAGATCATCCATGAATGAGAGACATGCGCTGCAATTAAGCAAGCCAAGCTCTTAAAGCCTCTGTGGTATGGAGGACGGTGGCTGAAATATAAGTATGGGGAGGCCTGGCAGTCTGATTATATCACACTCCCACAAACCCACCAAGGCGAGTGCTACGTGCTTGTAATGGTGGAAGCAACCTATCTTATGCCCCATGTCACCTTCCAGAATACTGTCCTGGGTCTTGAATAGCAATTCCTGTGGCTTTCACTCCAGAAACAATTGAGTCAGATTACAGGACTCATTTCCTGAACACCCTCATAGACAACTGAGCCAAAGAGCATGGCATTGAGTAGGTATATCACATCCCCTTATCATGCACCAGCCTTCAAGTAAATCAAATTATACAGCGGACTAGGGTGTCTACCAGTCAAGCTAGCCCTGCTAAATCAAACCTTCGATGTACTGTAAAAGGGGATAAAGTCCCCATAGTGCACATGAAAAACCTGTTGGGGAAGGCAGTCTGGGTTATCCTGCTTCAGGCAAAAGCAAACACATCCATGGTATTGCTTTTGCTCAGGGACCCAGGTGCACTTGGTGGATGATGCCGAAGTATGGGGAAGTGTGATGTATACCTCAAGGGGATCTGATTTTGGTGAGAATAGCCAATAAATTAATTATTGTATAATGTTCAATGCTATATACTCTGCCATTGTATGTTATCATTGCTACAATTGCTCTATGCTGTATCAATGGTATTACAGTAAGAATCAGCCATCTTAGTGAAGAATGAACTTTCATGAAACTAAGCAAAGTGCAGCAATGATGGAACTAGAATTGCCCTCATCAACTGGTGCCCAGCAACTTCCTTGAAATCAACATCTTCAACCTGCAGACCATGGGTATGGACCATGCCAGATACACCAGCTGCAAGCCCTGGATGCAGCATGCAACAACTCAATGGCATGCAGTTTCATGGTCTTAAGTCGCGTCAGGGGAGGTGTATATTGGATATTAAGAAAAATTTCTTCACTAAGAGTGGTCAGGCATTGGAACAGGCTTCTCAGAGAGATGGTAGTCACCATCCCTGGAGGTGTTCAAAAAACATGTAGACATGACACTCCAGGACTTGGTTTAGTTGACATAATGGTTTTGGACAGACGGTTGGACTTGATGAACTTAGAGGTCTTTTCCAACCTTAAAGATTTTATGCTTCTCCTGCCCTGAGAGACTTTTATGACAGATGGAGCCCAAAACCATGTACTAAATGAACTCAACAGACATTTTAGAGAGATGGCCCATAGACTAAGGGAAGGATATATGTGTATGCATATATATATATATCTCAAAGATGGGGAAAGTGATAGTGATTAATTGTAACTCTAGGATGTGGGCATGACATAGATGGTATAGAATAAGGGGTGGATAATGTCCTGGTTTCATCTAGGATAGAGTTAATTTCCACAAAGAGTCAGGACAGGTGAGCCAAGCTTGCCAAGGGGGGTATTCCATACAGTGTGACTGTGCTTAGAATATAAGGGGGCTGGTCAGGAAGGGGCGGCTGGGCAGAGTTCCAGGAAGGTCTGAGTATGGACTGATTGTCTGGTTGGTCGTGGGGTCAGTAAATTGCGTTGTGTTATCACCTGTTGTGTATATTCTAAGTACTGTTGTTATTTCTCACTCCCTTTGCTGTCCCAGTAAACTGTCCTTATCCCAATGCATGAGGTTTGCCATTGTCTTCCCATTTTCCTTCCTATCCCACCAGGGAAGAGGTGAGCGAGCGGTCACATGGTGCTCAGCTGCCAGCTGGGGCGAAACCACACCATATGTATAGTGTTATAAGATGCATCTGAAAAGCCTTTTATGAGGGGGTTAGGCATTAGGATTTTTTTTAAAGGTATGCTTGGTATTAAATGCTACGGTGTTCTATTAAATGAGACATTTAGTATGCTTTCATATTCTTTAGTGCATGCACTGTACATCAAGATGCATGTTGAGAAAAGAAATTTAAATTTACTGGTGTGAGGGCTCATTTGAGCGATATAATGATACCAAATGAGCCAGAACTTGTTATCCAAATTGTCTTAGGTAACAGGTTGAAACAGCAAAATACAGCAAAATTAAATGCAGCATGTAATTTATACCAAGCCTATTGCTGCTAAAGATGTCTATTGTATAGCCCTACCCCTGTGTTAGTTAATGTTTATCCATGAAATGTACTAATTAAGGTGTGATTGTCAAAAAGTAGGAGTATAACTGATATATTGTTTGACTAACAGACCTTGAAGAACTGATGAAGATTGCCAAAGGAGGAAATTAGGGGAAAGTTTATTCCAACAGAGGGAGTCCACAACCACCAATTCCTTAACCACCTACCCTGATTACACAACCGACTCAAAAGAAAGTATTTAGGCATGAGGACTTCACATAGGAGACAAAGGCTTTTTAACCAATCATATAATGATAAATAATACATATGCAGTAGATACATGAATAAGCATATAAATAGCCACTGTTTTGGAGCTTTCGTGTGCTGTCTTGGGATGGGCACCCATATCTGCGCAAATATGCAGTAAAATACCTCTGCTATGTGTGTATATTGGCATATTCCACACCAGGTAAATGAACTCCCATATTTGTGACATCAAGCTCAGTTGATTAAATCAGGAGATTAAATTTTACCTTTCAGGCTTTTTTATTATCTGAATTTCAGTGATTGCTACAGAGTTTGCACAGTAGCCTTTTTATTAATGTCCTTTTCCAGCCATGCTATCTGGTTTAGCCCTTCTTGCTGAAGCATGTCTCTGTAGATGTACTGGCAACCTCTTAGATTTTGAAAATGTAATCTCTTGCTGAACAGGTTTTATCAATTGTGACTAATTCTTTCTTTCTCTCCCCAGGTGTTTATGCACTGGATAGTATAATGCAAAACTGGTTTACACTTTTCACTCCAACAGAAGCCACAAGTATTGTTGCTACAACAGTGATGTCCAACAGCACCATTGTCCGTCTGCATCTAGACTGCCATCAGCAGGAGAAGCTGGCCAGCAGTGCTAGGACACTCGCTCTACAGTGTGCCATGAAGGATCCTCAAAACTGTGCCCTCTCTGCACTGACCTTATGTGAAAAGGATCACATAGCTTTTGAGACCGCTTACCAAATTGTTCTAGATGCTGCTACAACCGGCATGAGCTACTCGCAGCTTTTTACTATAGCACGATACATGGAACACCGTGGTTACCCCATGCGGGCCTACAAGCTGGCCACTTTGGCCATGACTCATCTCAACCTGAGTTATAATCAGGACACACACCCTGCCATTAATGACGTTCTGTGGGCATGTGCGCTCAGCCACTCCCTTGGGAAAAATGAGCTAGCAGCTATAATACCTCTGGTGGTCAAAAGTGTCAAATGTGCCACAGTACTGTCAGATATTTTGCGTAGGTGTACTTTGACCACTCCTGGCATGGTGGGACTTCATGGAAGGAGGAACTCGGGTAAGCTCATGTCACTGGACAAAGCCCCTTTAAGGCAACTCTTGGATGCCACGATCGGAGCCTACATTAATACAACTCATTCACGTCTCACTCACATTAGCCCACGACACTATAGTGAGTTTATAGAGTTCCTCAGCAAGGCCCGAGAGACATTCCTAATGGCTCATGATGGACATATCCAGTTTACGCAGTTTATTGACAACCTAAAACAAATCTACAAAGGCAAAAAGAAACTGATGATGTTGGTTCGTGAGCGGTTTGGTTAATGAAAAGGGGGGGGGTGTTTTTACTTGAGCCTGTCTTTGTATCTTTTTGAACTTAAAGAAACAGAGCCACACTGGTATTATATGTGTATAGTTATATTGAGTTTGCAGACTAAACTGTCATGTTGTGAAAGTTTGTGTGTATAATTTTTTTTTCTGTTTTGTATGAGAGAGGTTAAAAAAGGTTTGGTTTACACTGAGTATATGTTGTCAAGTGGCAAAAGCCCACATCACTCTCCTTTCTGTATGTTCACAGCCTCAAAAACAAACGTATTTTGCAATGGCTTTAAAACCAAACAACACACCTCCATCCTGTGATAAGTACCTTGAATGGATTCAGCTTTACTCCTTTGTAACTCATCCTTACATTTCAGCATATTTAAACAAACCAACACATGAAATGCTAATAGTTCAAAGGCTGACCATGTGGCTTTGCAGTGCTGCTTATCCAGAAGCATGGCACACAATGTTTGTGCATGTGGAAACTTCGCAACTGTCAACATACATTCTCAGGGATTTATCAAAAAAAATTAAAAATTATGAGAGCATTTATTGTACTATGTATATATATAGTATATGTCTGAATATTGAAAAAAATATAACATTAATTTATTTTAAAAAAATCTATGTAATGCAAAATACTTGAAACTGCAGTAGCTTGGTTTTAAACAAAAAAAGAAAACTTATCCGAAGGACTAAAGTGCGCCTTGCTTCAGGGTTGGCTCAGGTGTTGAACTATATGCTGGGCATCTATGCAGAGCCACCTTTTGGATTGCATGGTTGGACTGATACTGGGGAAAATTTTATATATATAAATATATTTATACAACCTGTGTATACATATATATGTATACACACATACTTGTAACAGGCACTATGGTAAAGAGGGACAACAAAAAATACACAACCAGAGCAGCAAGCCTTAGCATTAAGAATACAGTATGCCAGAATCAGGGTTTGTGCCTCCTAGCCTAGGAAAGTTAAAGAAATATCCTTTTTCACAAAACGCAAAATGATTGACAAGATATATTACGCCTTTGCAGTGAGCTAATAATAAGCTAACCTTTGTGCACAAATATATATGTATTTTATATATATATATATTCTGCATAGGTAATTTGAATTTGTGCAGGACAGAAAGTTGTGTAAGTATGACTGTTCTACTTTTCGGTTGATCTTTTTTAATACATTTTATTTTCTCTAAAATTACTCAACAAAAGCAGCCTTCTATCTTGCCTTGTCTTAATGCTTTAAAATAACCAAACTCTAGATCTAACTACCAAACTGTTCATTATATTATTAAATACCAACATTGGTTACAGTATAGTGTCTTTACTTTAGCTGATGGTTCTGTATCCTTGTGATTTTTAAAGCAGTTTTTATGTTTTGGTGCAAAAGTCGTCCCCTGTCTCTTGTTCCCTTCATTAGCGAACATGCTTAGAGGTATGTTTGTAGGTATTTTTGTTTAGAAAAGCTATTTCATGCTCTCCATTTTATTTATTATAATAGGTAAAAAGGTTGTACTTCATCACCCATGTAAACATGCTTATGAAGTTGAAAGTAATTAAGATTTGATACACCAATATCCATTTATTTAACTAAATCACTGTTTTATAAACTTGTTAATGATCAATAATTTTTTTTGTTTTGATTAAAATTAGTTTTTTGAAAGTTGATTCTGCCTCCTTTATGGCCTCTCTTATTGCTCTTATTGGAGTTGAATTATATATGGATAGTTCATAGATGTTAAATGCCCAGCTTGCAACTTTGGTATGTTATGGTAAAAAGCAATACGGCCATCAAGATCAGGAAATAAATATTTTGTTCCTCAAAAATCTGCTGAGGAATGGTAGTGTTCACGATTGGAACAGCTCCTTTGCTGATAGAAGATGACCTGGTGCATCAGAGAGACCAAATGCTGCCTGCGGTTGAAGATGTGCAAACCGTAATGCTTGCCATATTGCCCTGTTGGGATGGAAGAGTGTGTGGGGGCATGTTCCTACTCTGGATTATTTAGGTGACCATGAGAGTTCAGATGTGCTATAAATATATACAAAGACAGTTCTTGCTGTTCTTTGGCTTTTCTAAAGCATTATGTGTATTCTGAACTGTGCGGCTCACACCACCCAGGATGGAGCTCCTGCTCGAGAGCTGAAAGACAACATTTCTCCCTTTTTGGAGCCTTTGCTCTTTAATATTTGTGTAAGTTTTCCAGCCCTCAGTGAATAATGGGATACAGCATGCTTGAAAATTGAAGAGGAGATTTCTGCTTTATCAAGTTCTTTATCATCTTGAGTATGTTACATGATGTCTTATTTGATTATATGATCTGAACACCTTCATTTTTTTTCAGCTGAAAAGAGAATTGGCATGAAGCAAGCAACTATCAGAGATGCCAATGTACCCATAAATTCTGACAGTGAAATTTTTGTCATTGGAGGATTAAGGACGAAAAGGTCTGAATCTTTTTAGTTTGTCATGTGAAGTGTGAGTCTTTACAAAGCCTTCCTAACAACACGTGGTTTAACCCCAGCCAGCAGCGAAGCACCATGCAGCTGCTCACTCATTCAATCCCCAGAGGGATGGGAGAGAGAAGCAAGAGAATGAAAGTGAGAAAACTTATGGGTTGAGATAAACAGTTTAATAAGTAAAGCAAAAGCCGTGCACACAAGCAAAGCAAAACATCACTTCACATCAACAGACAGGTGTTAATCCATCTCCTGGAGTGGCTGAGCCCCACACATTGCTCTCTCACTCCCAGAGGAGAAACAGACAGAACCTCCGTGGGTTCAGATAAGGAATGTTTACTGACAAAATCACTGTGAAAGGGGAACAAAACCAGCCTGTCACAAATTACACACACACCAGGTGATAACACATAGAACCTTCCAAACCAAGAATAATAGAGTGCTGCACAACACGAGGACCAACCCAAAACCCAGGCCCCTCTCAGACTGCCCTAGAGGCACCCTGGAGTGCCCGTCCCCAAACAGCACTTTTTACAGGGGAGTGACGTCAGGTGGTTTGGAAAACAACTCAACTCACCTGTGCTGACTGCTTGGGGAGGTTGACTCTGGCCTGGCCAGAACCAGGACATTATCCACCCCTTTTTCCACACCATCTACATCATGTCCAGATCTTACATTTTCAGAGTATTTGGGAGGTTCATAACATCGTTTATCTATTATTTAGACCATCTTCCATGGACTGGTTTTGTAATACACCAACAATTTAGTGGCTGTCCTCACGTAAAATTAAATCCTCTTGGAGTACACACTGGACTTCCCCATCCTTTCGCATCACCCAGGTCCCTCAGCAAAAGCAATCCCACGAATGGGTTTGCCTTTGCCTGAAGCAGAAATAACCCAGACTGTCTTTCCCAACAGGTTTTTCATACATACTACAGGGACTTTATCCCTCTCCACAGTCTGTGGTAGTTTTGATTGGGTGGGGCCAACTTAATTGATAAATCCCCTGGAATTAACTAGCCATGTGGTTTTGGCTAAATGTATATCCCAGTTTTTTTAGGGTTCCACCACCCATTGCTTTAAGAGTAGTTTTTAACTGTCCATTGTACCTCTCAATTTTCCTGGAGGCTGGTGCATGGTAGGGTATATGATATACCCATGACCGTCTAATCCACCACCAGCAGTTGAGGTGTCAGGAGGAGCTGGGCTTCTCTTCCAATCACTTCTGAAGCAGCTTGAACCCCTTCATATGCAGCCAGTATTTCCTTTTCTGTTGAAGTGTAACAGGACTCGGATCCTCTGTATCCCCGACTCCAAAACCTCAGAGGTTGTCCTTGAGTCTCCCCTAGTGCTTTCTGCCAGAGACTCCAGGTAGGGCCATTCTCTCCCCATCTGCAGTGTAGAGCGCTTTTTAACATCTCACCCTGTCCAGATGGGCCCAAGGGCTACTGCATGATCTCCTGTGTGATCTGTTCACAGAATCACAGAATCACAGAATCACAAGGTTGGAAAAGACCTTTAAGATCATCTTGTTAAACTTCATCCCATTGGTCTCAGCCCATCGGTCCAGTCTGTTCAGATCCCTCTGAAGAGCTTCCCTACCCTCAGGCAGATCTACACTTCCTCCTAGTTTAGTGTTATCTGCAAACTTACTGAGGGAGCATTCAATCCCTTCCTCGAGGTCATTGATAAAGATGTTGAACAAGACTGGACCCAGGACTGAGCCCTGGGGGATGCCACTCGTGACTGGCCTCCAACTGGATTTTGTTCCATTTACCACCACCCTTTGGGCCCGGCCATCCAGCCAGTTTTTAACCCAGCTGAGGGTCCACCTGTCCAGGCCAGTGGCAGCCAGTTTCTCAGTCAGAATGCTGTGAGAAACCGTGTCAAAGGCTTTACCGAAGTCCAGGTAGATCACATCCACAGCCTTCCCTTCGTCCATTAAGTGGGTCACCTTGTCATAGAAGGTGATCAGGTTAGTTTGACAGGATCTACCTTTTGTAAACCCATGTTGACTAAGCCTGATCCCCTGGCCATCATGCATGTGCTGCATGATAGCTCCTAAGATGACCCTCTCCATGATCTTCCCTGGGACTGAGGTCAGACTGATAGGCCTGTAGTTCCCCGGATCCTCCTTCCGACCCTTTCTGTATATGGGTGTAACATCTGCCAGCCTCCAGTCGAGTGGAACTTCCCCAGTCTGCCAGGATTGCTGATAGATGATGGAAAGGGGTTTGGCAAGCACATCTGACAGCTCCCTCAGTACCCTTGGGTGAATCCCATCTGGCCCCATTGACTTGTGGGTATCTAACTGGCCAAGTAGGTCGCTAATCATTTCCTCCTGAACCATGGGAACTTTGTTATTCTTCCCCTCCCTGTCAGCCAGTTCCGGAGGATGAGTACTCAGGGAATATCCATCTTTACTCTTAAAGACTGAGGCAAAGAAGGAATTAAGGACCTCAGCCTTGTCCTCATCCCTTGTCACTAATGTGCCATCAGCATCCAATAAGGGCTGGAGATTCTCCTTGACTCTCCTTTTACTATTAATATACCTATAGAAGGACTTTTTATTATCTTTTACAGAACTGGCCAGCCTGAGTTCCAGATGAGAGAGGAAGAAAGACTTTCTTTGAATAGAAGTAGTTGGCCAGCCACCTCATCCACTATCAGTGTATCTTCCTTTCCCCAGTCTGTTATGGCCAGTGAGTTGGCATATGATGCTGGTGCACTCCTCACAAACATACACCACATGAGTCAGGAGCATTGGACTTCATCAGGATCAGTGGGCAGCTGCAGATCATCAGGATCATAGTAAATCATCTCTTGCACATTTAACTCCCTCAAGTATTGGATACCCTGCTCCATGTTCACCCACTTGCCTGGCTGACACACAACATCTTCAATGAACGGGTACCTTTCCCTTAGACTTGATAGAAGTCACCTCCAGAGGCTGAGGGCTTGGGACTTTCTTCCAATTTCCTTGTTAATGCCGCCTTCTCTGGACAGGGATCCCTGCTGCTTGGCCTCCCTGCCTTGGCCAGCCTGGCTGCTGGCCCCACTGTCCCTGCATCGGAGTAGCCAGGTGATGATGTGCTCCCCTGGGAAGCAGCTGAAATCTTTTCTCATATCTCTCAGCTCACTCAAGGACAAGGATCGGGTTATAACCTCTAATACTGCCTCTTCTTCAGGTTCTCGCGATGGTCCAGGTTCATCATTGTCTTTCACGATGCTGATTGATTTCTTTCTGCATTTCTTCTTCTGTATAGGGGCAACTGATATTGGTACTGGTTGGCTTTCTACCTCAGCTACAGGGTTGTTATCAGAGGTTTGAGTACCCACAGTGTCTGTTGTGGGTTTTAGAGTAGCTGCAGCACCTATGGGTCTGTGTTTCTTCTCTAGAAATCAGTCTTCATCATGAAAGATGATGTGGTGGTTTAGCCCTGGCTGGAGGCCAGATGCCCACCAAAGCCGGTCTATCACTCCCCTTTTCAGCTGGACAGGGAAGAAAATATGTATTGAGAGGCTTAGGAGTTGAGATAAGGACAGGGAGACATCATTCTGCAATTAGCGTCATGGGCAAAACAGACTCAACATGGAATAAGGGAAAGAAACCTCTCTAATTTATTACACTGCACTGCACACCCAGTGAAACCAGAGTTGAATAATGAGAAGTGTGACCAGATCTTAAAGCACCTCCCCCCAGCCCTCCCTTCTTAGCAGACTTTAGTCATGATTTTGCTCCCTTCTTCCCCCCCCCATTGTGTCATGAGATGGGGCAGGGACTGGGGAAATGAGGGTTTCAGTCAGTTCCTCACAAGTTCTTTTCCTTATTGGCTGGGGGGGGGTCATTCCTCCCACCCTTCCCCTGCACCAGCGTGGGGTCCCACCCACAGGACACAGTCCACCATGAACTTCTCCAACATTCAACCAACAAAAAAAAGACACAAGCTTTCCTAGGCATTGTGGGTTTCTGGCAAATGGTATCCCAAAGTACAGTCTCATTGTGAGCCCTCTCTACCATGTAACCCAGAAGAATGATTTCCAATGTTGCTCTGATCAGTGACAAGCCTTTGAGCAGATCAAACAGGAAGTCGTCCATGCAGTAGCTCTTGGGCCAGTCTGGACAGGGCAAGATGTTAAAAAGTGCTCTACACTGCAGATGGGGAGAGAATGGCCTTACCTGGAGTCTCTGGCAGAAAACACCAGGGGAGACTCGAGGTTGATCGCTGGGCTTTTGGAGTCATGGTTACAGAGGATCTGAGGCCAGTTACATTTGAACAGGAAAGGAAATTCTGGCTGCATATGAAGGGGTTCAATCCGCTTCAGAAGTGATTGGGACTGAAGCCCAGCTGGCACCCTGACTGCCAGTGTTGGGCTGGATGTTCAAAGGGAAGGCCCCTTAATTCTAGTTGCCCAGGAATCCTGGAAGTCATCACAGCCTGGCCAGAAAGCAAAGATTTTGGAATGTCACCAGAGGAGGAGGTGATGTGTGCTGAAGAGGCCCCTCTGTATAGTGAACTGCCAGAAAATGAGAAAAAATATGCCCTGTTCACCGATGGGTCCTGTCGCACTGTTGGAAAATAGCAGAGGTGAAGGCTGCTGTATCGAGTCCTACAAGGCAAGTTGCAGAAGCTGCCAAAGGAGAAGGCAAATTGAGACACTTTGCAAATCTGATGACAGTATGATCTATCCATTCTTCCAAATTGATGAATTTATCGAACAGGGCTGGACCCAAGTTCCCTGAGAAACTCCACTTGTTACAGGCCTCCAAACAAACTCTGTGTCACTGATCACAATCCTCTGTCTCTGTCTTTCAGCCAATTTTCAATCCACCCCACTGTCCATTCATTTTACCCACATTTCCTGAGCTTGCCTATGAGGATTCTGTGGGAGATGGTGTCAAAAACCTTGCTGAAGTCAAGGTAGACAATGTCTGCTGCTCTCCCTTCATCTACTCGTCCAGTTATGCTGTGATAGTTTGACCCTGGCTGGAGGCCAAGATCACTCTATCGCTCCCCTTTTCAGCTGGACAGAGGAGAAAATATATGTTGAGAGGCTTAGGAGTCGAGATAAGGACAGGGAAAGATCATTATGCAGTTAGTGTCATGGGCAAAACAGACTCAACAAATAAGAATAAAGGAAAGAAATGTATCTAATTTATTACACCACACTACATGCATAGTGAAATAGAGTTGGATAATGAGAAGTACAACCAGATCTTAAAACACCTCCCCCCACCCCTCTCTTATCAGCAGAATTCTCTCCCTTCTTCCCCCTGCTTTGGTGGTGGGGTGGGGTGAATGGGGATTTTGGTCAGTTCCTCCCAAGTTGTTTTCCTTCTTAGTGGGGGGGAGCATTCCTCACACTCTTCCCCTACTCCAGTATGGGGTCCCACCCACAGGAGACAGTCCTCCATGAACTTCTCCTTTCCCACGGGGCTTCAGCTCTTCACCAATGGCCCCGGTGTGGGTCACTTCTATAGGATGCAGTCTCTCATACCCAGGCTGCCCCAGTCTGGTCCCCCACAGAGTCACAAGTTCCCCAGCAAACCTGCTCTGGCATGGGCCTTTGTCTCCATGGGCTGCAGGTCCTGCCAGAAGCTTGCTCCAACACAGACCACAGCGTCTTCCATATGTCTCCATCTGCTCCAGCGTGGGGCCTCTCTATGGGCCGCAGGTTTGGATTTCTGCTCCCCATCATTATCCATGGGCTGCAAGGGGACAGCCTGCTTCACCATGTTCTTCTCGATGGGCTGCAGGGGAATCTCTCTCTCTGGTGCCTGGAGCACCTCTTCCCCCCCCTCCTTCTTCACTGACCTTGGTGCCTGCAAAGTTTCTTACATCTTTTCACTCCCTTCTTAGGTGGCGAAAGGTTGCTGCTAGCTTTTTTTTTTTCCTTCTTAAATGTGATTCACAGAAGTTCTATGACCATTGCTGATTGGCTCGGCCTTGGTCGGTGGCAGGTCCATCCTTGAGCCGGATGGTATTTACTGTTGGGCCTAGGGGAAGCTTCTAGCAGCTTCTTGCAAAAGCCACCCCTGCAGCCCCCTCTCCTCCACCAGAACCTTGCCATTCAAGACTACAACACATCCCCTCATAGAAGGCTATCAGATTACTCAGACATGACTTCCCCTTAGTGAATCCGTGCTGACTACTGATAACCTTCTTTTCCTCCACATGTTTTCAGATGACCCCCAGAACGAGCTTCTCCAACATCTTTCCAGGGATGGAGGTGAGGCTGACTGGCCTGTAGTTTCCTGGGTCATCTTTCTTGACCTTTTTGAAGATTTGTGTGACATTGGCTTTCTTCCAGTCTTCAGGCACCTTGCCTGTTCTCCAGGATCTTTCAAGGATTATGGAGAGTGGATTAGCAATGACCTCTGCCATCTCCCTCAGCACTTGCAGATGCATCCCATCAGGATCCATGGACTTGTGGATATCCAGTTTATTTAATTGGTCTCTAACTAAATCTTCCTCAACCAAGGGAATGTCTGCCTTCCTCCAGAATTCCTCTGTTATCTCCAAAGTCTAGGGTTCCCAAGGGCTGGTCTGAGAGGCAACGACTGAAGCAAATAAATCATTCCATAATTCTGCCTTCTGTGCATCCTCTGTCACTATGACACCTGCCTCGTTCAACAGCAGGCCCACATTTTGTCTTGTTTTCCTTTTGCTACCAATATACTTGAAGAAACCCTTCCTGTTAACATTGTTGTCTCTTGCCAGGTTTAGCTCCAAGGAGGCCTTGGCTTTACTTGTTTCATCCCTGCATACCCTGACAGCATTCCTGTAATATTCCCAAGCAGTCATTTCCACAAAATGTAGACTTCCTTCTTCCACTTGAGCTTTTTCAGAAGCTCTCTGCTCAACCAATCAGGTCTCCTGCTTCCCTTCCCTGATTTCTTGCTCTTAGGGATACACTGTCTTTGAACTTGCAGGAAGTGGTCCTTGAATATCAGCCAGCTCTCATGAGCCCCCTGCCTTCCAGAGCCCTGGCCCGTGGGATTTTTCTGAGCATTTTCTTAAAGAGGTCAAAATTAGCCTTCCTAAAGTCCAAGGTTGCAATCCTACTTGCCCCATACCCCCTTACTTGAATAAAGTAAGATCTTTAATTTTTATTTCAAACCCAGCTGTGGTGAACTCTGTTCCTAAGCCTTTGCCATCATGTTCTTACCTCCCTGCTCAACATCATTGTTCTACTGAAAATACATCGTTCTATTGAAAGTACAGCAAACTATGTAAATTTGAAATCATACTTCCCTAGTCTCTTGGTTCTATATTTCTATACTGAAAACAAAGCCCAGTATCCCACTCCTTTCTTCTTTTGATTTATATGCCTAAACTTTTCATAGTTTGCTTCTAATTTTCTTTGTAAGGTGTAGCTAAACTTGAATTTTGAGCTCCAAAAGGTGGTTTTCCTAGTCACTCTTTTCTTATTTTGGCTGTTCTTTGCTTAGTCCTAATAGCTTTTTGAAAATGGCGTCTTATCCAGCCATTTAAAAGTCTTCCACTAAAAGTTTTTTTCTTTTCTTGTTTCCAGTAGTTTTTGTTTATTTTACTTAAGAGTATTCCTGGATTCCACACATTTAATTTCTTCAGCACTTCAGACTATCAACAACTTAATTTTATTTTGCAGTTTTCCTTAATAAATTGAAAATATTCTAGACCTTTTTTTTTTTTAGCCCTCCGCTGTATCTAAACTAAATCTTCTTATGTCAAGTCAATCCTTGTTTATCTTCTATGACTGATTGTTCTATATTTTTCTGAGTACCTACCAAACCCACATCTGATCGAGTATTATCTCTAGTAGGTTTGGTGATTATTTGGCAAAAAAATTGCCTGCTATCATGTCCAAGAATAAGTAAGCTGTACCATTAGTTGTTGCATTTGCTTCTTAATCTATATCTGAGTGGTCAATGACACATCAGTGATATTTCCCTGGTAGTGTTTATTACAACTTTATAGGGATATTCATCCAGTTCTAAATCTGACCCAGTAGCTGACAGCATATACTATTCTAGGAGAACTTTGGAATTTGATACTTTTATATAAATCAAAGTTACATAAGCTGCTCAGTTACTTCTCAAAGACCCCATCCAACAGTTCAAATTCAGTCTTTTCACAGATGATAATGCTTCTCTGACCAATGTTGACACCCTTATTCATGTAATAAATGGGAGATTGTAATATATGTCCATCTGATTCGTGTTAATATTGAACAATGTTGGGGGTGCATAATGACATACCCTTGTATGGCTATGGGCCTGGGAGGGACAGTTTAAGGTTTTTGCATGTACTGAATGAAGTATGTTGAAGCAGCAACAAGCTCTATAAAGGATGTGCAAAGCTTTGCCTAAAGGACCACAATGTTAGCAAGACCCGCCTGGACGCCTATCTGAGCAATATGAGCTAGGGAGCCTGCTTTGGCAGGGGGGTTGGACCCGATGATCTCTCGAGGTCCCTTCCAACCCCTACAATTCTGTGATTCTGTGATTCTGTGATTGTGACACCTCAGAAGAAACATCTCTGAGAACATCTCTGAGAAGGAGGTGATAAAGAAGAAGAAGGAAAGAATAGGGAGGCGCCTCAAGTCTGCAGAACCAGCTTCGTTAGCAAGACAAAAGCTAAAGATCACCTACAGGATGGCTTGTGGGTGGGGGTCACCTGACGGGCACTCCAGCATATCAGTTTAAGATGTATATGGTTGTTATGGCTTGCGGGGGTCGCCTGGTGAGGCACTCCAGCATGTCATATATGGTTGTTCAGTTTAAACCGGAGGGCGGTGCTATCCCTGGAAGGTATATAAGCCAGGGACTGGAAGTGTATGGTGTGCGTCTTGGTGGAGCTGAGACTCCCTGCGCACCCGGCGTTGCCTTTGCACTACAGCGCTGTTTGTTTGCCTTTATTCTTTTAATAAATTGTTCAATTTGGTTAAAAATCCTGTTTGGGACCAAGTCATTTATAACAACACCCAATATCGTCTGCCAATTTAGGGGAAGCAAGCCATTCACAATCAAGTCCCTCGGACCAGCCACATCAGGAAGCACAGGGTTGGATTTGGCCACAGCCCAATCAACAGTAATATATGATCAGTCTGTTTCTCTCTTGTCAATCAGAGTGTATTGTCCTCTACGACAAGGGTTCGGTGCTTTGCTAATTGGTCGCTCTTCCACTTCCAAAACAGGGTTATTTTTACTCACAGGAGTTATTGGTTCTGATTATGAGGGAGAAATTAAGATTATGGTATGGACACCAATGTTATAGTCACCTTACTAAATACTAGGTTATTTTGATTTTAGTTTGTAATATGATTTTGGTTTTAAGGGAAATATAGCAGTTATGAGAATATAAAGTATGTTAAGGCTTTTAGGAATAGGTAACTAGGATGGTGTGTGCATTGATCACCATGGAAGTTGTTGTGGACTCTGAATTACAAAAATGGGTACTGGTTATGGACCTTGAGCCAAAACAATAGGTACCAGAAGAAACTGGCTGTGGTTATGGAAGACCAGCCAAAGATGAAATGAGCATGCGCAAGGATCACAGAATCACAGAATCGTAGGGGTTGGAAGGGACCTCAAGAGATCATTGGGTCCAACCCCCCTGACAAAGCAGGTTCCCTAGGACATATCGCACAGGTAGGCATCCAGATGAGTCTTGAATATCTCCAGAGAAGGAAACTCCACAACCCCCCTGGACAGCCTAATCCAGTGCTCCGTCACCCTTCCTGTGAAAAAGTTCTTCCGCATATTGGTGTGGAACTTCCTATGCTCCAACTTGGAGCCTGTGGTGGTTTGGCCCTGGCTAGAGGCCAAATGCCCACAAAAACTGCTCTATCACTCCCCTTTTCAGCTGAAAAGGGGAGAAAATATATATTGGGAGCCTTAGGATTCGAGAAAAGGACAGAGAGGGATCACTCTGCAATTAGAGCAATGGGCAAAACAGACTCAACACAGAATAAAGAAAAGAAATTTATTACACTACAGCTATACACCCAGTGAACCAGAATCGGGTAATGAGAAGTGCGGTCAGGTCTTAAAGCACCTTCTCCCACCCCTCCCCTTCTTAGTAGACTTAAACTTCATTCACAATTTTACTCCCTTCTTCCCCCCCTCAATATAGTGCAGGGAGGGGCAGGGAATGGGGAGTGGGGTTCCGGTGGTTCCTCACAAGCTGCTTTCCCTTCCCATATCTAAACACTTCTACTTCCCCCCACCCCTCCCTTCTTCGTAGACTTTAATCATAAATTTACTCACTTCTTCTCCCCCATTGTGGTGCAGGGAGGGGCAGGGAATGGGGAGTGGGTGTTTTCAGTCAGTTCCTCTCAAGTTGTCTTCCGTCTTAGCTGGGGGAGGCATTATACATCCTTCCCCTGCGGCACCATGGGGTCCCACCCACGGGAGACAGTCCTCCACGAACTTCTCCAGCGTCAGTCCTCTTTATCGGGGAGTCATCTCCTCACCACGTGCCTCAGCACAGCTCCCTTCCATGGGGTACTGACCTGTCCTGGTTTCAGCTACGATGGAGTTAATTTTTTTTAGCAGCGGATGGAATGACATGTTTGGGAGTTAGGATGAGAACAGTGCTGATAGCACCCTGATGTTTCTAGTTGTTGCCAAGCAATCAAGGACCTTTCTCAGTTCTTCATACTTCCCTACTAATGAGAAAGAAGGGGACGCAGCCAGGACAGGTGACCCGAATTGGCCAAAGAGGATATTCCATGCCAGTTACGTCATGCTCAGTATAAAGGGGGACTGGGGGGAAGAGGGGGAGACAATGCCAGGACGTGCAGTTTCTGGGGACGGTCGGGTTCCGGGATGGCTCTAGGCTGTGCGGCCTGAGTTGTGTGGTTTGGTGAGAAGCTGCATTGTGTATCACCAGTTTCATATATTTTGTGCTCTAAACTCCTGTTATTGTTATATCTAGTTTTCTGCTTTTTTTTAGTAAACTATCCTTATCCCAACCTGCGGGGTTTTGGTTTCTAGGTTGTGATTTCTTTTCCTCCTTTCTTTCTTCCCTTCCCCCCCCCTCCCCCAACTTTCCTTCCCTCTTCCTTTTAAAAGTACAAGCGACTGTGTGGGGTGCGGCCCTCAGCTGGGGCAAAACCACGACATGACCTTAGGGCCCAGACTGCTCCAGCCTGGTCCCCCCCAGAGTCACAAGTCCCCCGGCAAACCTTCTCTGGTGTGGATCAATCTCTTCACAGGCTGTAGATGTCCTCTGCTCCCCGTCCTTATCCATGGGCTGTGGGGGGACACCCGCTCCACCATGGTCTTCTCCATGGGCTGTAGGGGAACTTCTCTGGCACCCGAAGGGCATCATTCTTCCTCCCCCCCTCTTTCAGGCATGGCCTTGGTGTCCGCGCGGGTTGTTACATCTTCTCACTCCTTTCTCTGGCGGCCAAATGCAGCTGCCTGTGGTTTTTTTCTCCTAAATGTGATTCACAGAGGCGCTGTGACGATCGCGGATTGGCTCAGCCTTGGTCAGCAGCAACTCTGACCTTGAACCGGCTGATGTTTACTTTCTGGAGCATGCAGAGAGCTTCTAGCTGCTTCTTGCAGAAGCCACCTTGGCAGCAAAGCTACACAAAACTGCAACAGAGCCATTGCCCCTTGTCCTGTCTGCACAGACCATACAAAAGTGGCTGGACATTTCCCCCTGTGTCCCACACTTAAGATATCTATAAATATTAATAAGATCCCCTCTCAGTATTCTCAAGTCTGAACAGCCCCAGTTCTTTCAGCCTATCCTTGTAGGGGAGATGCTCCAGTCCTTTAATCATCTTCGTAGCCCTCTGCTGGACTCTCTCCAGGAGATCCCTGTCTTTTTTATACCAGAGAGCCCAGAACTGCACACAATACTCCAGGTGGGGCCTGACCAGGGCAGAGTAGAGGGGGAGGATCACCTCCTTTGACCTGCTGGCCACGCTCCTTTTGATGCACCCCAGGATCCTCTTAGCCACCAGGGCACACTGCCGGCTCATGGCCAACCTGTCATCTACCAGGACCCCCAGGTCCTTCTCCGCAGAGCTCCTCTCCAATAGGTCATCCCCCAGCCTGTACTGATACATGCGGTGATTCCTTTCCGGGTGCAAGACTCTACACTTGCTTTTATTAAACCTCATCTGGTTTCTCACTGCTCAGCTCTCCAGCCTGTCGAGTTCTCGCTGAATGGCAGTGCAGTATTCCTGTGTGTCAGCCACTCCTCCCAGCTTTGTATCATTGGCGTACTTGCTGAGGGTGGACACTATTCCCTCATCGAGGTTGTCGATGAAGATGTTAAACAAGACTGGACCCAACACCGAGCCCTGGGGAACACTGCTAGTCACAGGTTTCCAGCCAGACTCTGTTCCACTGATCACCACCTTCTGAGCTCGGCTCGACAGCCAATTCTCAACCCACCTCACTGTCCACTCATCTATCCCATACTTTCACAGCTTTTCTATCTGGATGTTATGGAAGACAGTATCAAAAGTCTTGCTGAAGTCAAGGTAGATGACATCCACTGCTCTCCCTCCATCTACCCAGCCAGTGGTGAAATCATAGAAGGCTATGAGATTGGTTGAGCACGATCTTCCCTTGGTGAATCCATGCTGATTACTACTCATAACCTTCTTTTCTTCCAATTGTTCGGATGGGGTTCACTCGCGGACACAGTGAGGAAGACTATCAATGACCACCAGAGGACCCCCGTTCCACATAACTACGCATGCATGGAGGACATTTGTATATGATAATGATTTCCAGGTGTCCTGGTTTCAGCTAAGATGGAGTTAATTTTTTTTAGCAGTGGATGGAATGCCATGTTTGGGTGTTAGGATGAGAACAGTGCTGATAGCACCCTGATGTTTCTAGTTGTTGCCAAGCAATCAAGGACCTTTCTCAGTTCTTCATACTTCCCTACTAATGAGAAAGAAGGGGACGCAGCCAGGACAGGTGACCCGAATTGGCCAAAGAGGATATTCCATGCCAGTTACGTCATGCTCAGTATAAAGGGGGACTGGGGGGAAGAGGAGGAGACAACGCCAGGACGTGCAGTTTCTGGGGACGGTCGGGTTCCGGGACGGCTCTAGGCTGTGCGGCCTGAGTTGTGTGGTTTGGTGAGAAGCTGCATTGTGTATCACCAGTTTCATATATTTTGTGCTCTAAACTCCTGTTATTGTTATATCTAGTTTTCTGCTTTTTTTTAGTAAACTATCCTTATCCCAACCTGCGGGGTTTTGGTTTCTAGGTTGTGGTTTCTTTTCCTCCTTTCTTTCTTCCCTTCCCCCCCGCCAACTTTCCCTCCCTCTTCCTTTTAAAAGAACAAGCGACTGTGTGGGGTGCGGCCCTCAGCTGGGGCAAAACCACGACACCAGGAAATAACATAAATTTGATAATCATTACCCTCCCCTCTTTGTATTTAAAACAATCAGCAAAGTTAACCAATGTTTTTTATAGAATAAAAATATAGATAAAGTGAAGCAATCAAAAGCCAATCATTGCAAAGTTCAAATTAAGAAGTGAGCATTCTATGCAATTTTAAACAATGACTGCCAGTTAGATGGAGCGAAAGTTCCATGTGGTTGGGCAGGGAATTCCTGAGTATGGAGGAAGCCTAGGTGCCAACCATAAGGAAAATGCGAAAGCAATCGCAGGGTTGGCAACTGAGGAAAAGGTAAAAGGGTATAAAAAGCAGGCCTGCATAAAGGAAATAAGGTAATAGTAATGGTTAAAACTTTAAGTTCTACATATATAGAACTAAGGTATTGGATAAATGGTGTATTGAATTTTGTGGTTTATATTTTAAAGTTGCATGTTGGAGTTGTGTATAAATGTGAGTAAATGAGATGTTCAATTGCACATAAAGCAAGTATGGAGCTTCGATCCACAGTTCTGTTATCCCGCAAGGGGTGAAGCCAGAGGTAAGCAAACAATTGTTCAAATATTGCACGATGATTTCCGTAAAAGTCAGCTCATTGAATATTGCAATCATGAGTGGCCATTGTATAAATTAGATAGTGAAAAAAGTGGCCTTTGAATGGAACCCTGAATTATAACACTATCTTGCAGTTAATGTTGTTTTGTAAAAGGGAAGGAAAATGGGATGAGTTCCCATATGTGGATTTATTCTTTTACCTAAGAGAAAAAACAGAGTGGCAAAAGGAACGTAAATTGAATAATCAAGAAATGTCTCTTATAATCAAACCCAAAAAGGTTCAAGAATGTTGCTCTGCATGTACCTCTACCAAAATGTGTTGTAAGCATTTGGCATTAAAAGGAAAAAAACGTACAGATATAGGTTCAGAATTAGATATTGCTCCAACTGCCCCGGTAGTTCCTGCTGTTCCTATCTATCCTCCTATTCCCTTACGCTCTTGTCACAGTTTTGTGTAGCTGGGTATTGGGAGAGAATGGGGGCTGCAGAAAATGGCTGCTGTAAGAAGCAGCTAGAGCTCTCTGCAGGCCCCGGAGAGTAAACATCGGCCGTTTCAAGGCCAAAGTTGCTGCTGACCAGGGCCGAGCCAATAGGCAATGGTCACAGCGCATCTGTGAATCACATATAGGAGAAAAAAAAATGCAAGCAGTTGCATTTTGCCACTGGAGAAGGGAGTGAGAAGATGTAACGAGCTGTGCAGACACCAAGGCCGGGGAGGGCAGGGGAGGAGGTGCCCCAGGTGCTGGAGAGAAAGATGCCCCCATTTTCCCAGTCCCTGGCCCTCCTTGTGCCACAATGTGGGGGGAAGAAGGGAGTGAAATCATGACTAGAGTGAAGTCTGCTAAGAAGGGAGGGGTGGGGGAAGGTGCTTTAAGATGTGGTCGTGTTTCTCATTATCCGACTCTGGTTTCACTGGGTGTGTAGTGTAGTGTAATAAATTAGATAGTTTTCTTTCCTTCACTCTGTGTTGAGTCTCCTTTGCCCATGTCGTTGCTTACAGGATGATCTCTCCCTGTCCTTATCTTGACTCCTAATCTCTCAATATATATTTTCTCCCCGTCCAACTACAAAGGGGAGTGATAGACCGACTTTTGGCCTCGTGTCTCCCCACGCTGCGTCCCACCAGGAAATTGGGACTTCCCAGGAAGCTGGGAGGTGACACAGCCAAGACAGGTGACCCAAACTGTCCAAAGAGGGTATTCAATACCAATTATGTCATGCTCAGCATAAAGGGGGGCTGGGTGAGGGAAACAGCGCACGGCTCCAGGGCACGCAGTTTTTGGGGACAGTCCAGCTTCGGAATGGCTCTGATCTGTACGGCCTGAGTTGTGCAGTTTGGTGAGAAACTGCATTGTGTAGCACCAGTTTTATATATTTTTTCCTATAAAAGTCCTATTATTGTTATTTCTCTCTCCCTTCTTAGTAGACTTAACTTTATTCATGATTTTGCCCCCTTCTTCCCCCCCATGGAGAGGGGCAGGGAATGAGGGTTTTGGTCAACAACAACCCTCCTTTTCTTCTTCATGGATGCAATTGTGATGCAGGAGGCAGGTTTTTCCGTGTGGAGACCTCTCGAGTAGATTGTTCTCATGTGACTGCCCCTTGACTTTACTTTGTTTTATAGTAAAAACAGCTTTCTTTTTTCCTTTCTCAAAAACTTCTGCTGTGTTGCCCCGTACAATGATGTCATCAATATACTGCAGGTGCTCTGGGGCTTCACCCTGTTCTGATGTAGTATGGATCAGTCTATGGCAGATGGTGGGGCTGTGTTTCCATCCCTGGGGCAGTCAATTCCAGGTGTACTGGATTCCCTTCCAAGTGAAAGCAAACCGTGGCCTGCACTCTGCTGCCAAAGGAATAGAGAAAAAAGCATTTGCAATGTCGATCATGGCATACAACTTGGCTCCTTTGACTCTATTTCATATTGGAGATCTAAAATGTCTGGCACTGCAGCACTAATAGGCAGTGTGACTTCATTCAGGCCACAATAGTCCACTGTCAGCCTCCACTCTCCATTGGACTTCTTCACTGGCCGTATGGGACTGTGGAAGGGTGAGCAGGTTCTATCAAGCACTCCCGGACTCTCCAGTTGATTAATCAGCTTCTGAATGGGAATCAGGGAGTCTCTGTTGGTGTGGTATTGTCTTCTGTGCACCTTCATGGTAGCAATTAGTACCCGTTGTTCTTTGACCTTTAGCAGCCCCACAACTGAAGGGTCCAAGCAGAAGAGACAGTTGTTCAGTTTCCTCTGTCTCTAAGGCAGCTATCCCAAAAGCCCACCGGTACCCTTTTGGGTCTTTGAAATACCCTCTCTGGAGGAAGTCTATGCCCAGGATGCATGGAGCCTCTGGGCCAGTCACAATGGGGTGTTTTTCTCAGTCATTCCCAGTTAGACTCACTTCAGCTTCTAGCAGAGCCAACTGCTGGGATCCCCCTGTCACTCCAAAAATGGAGTTTTGTTAGTGTTTTGGTTCTGACCCTTCATGATTTGATGGTATTAGGGTACATGCACCAGTGTCTACTAAAGCTTGATACTTCTGTGGATCTGATGTGCAAGGCCATCGGATCCACACAGTCCAAAAAAACCCGATTGTCCTTTTCCTCCACCTGGCTGAAGGCAGGCCCCCCTCAAATCTTGCTCATCATATTTGCTGTTCACTTCTTGCAAAAGACTTAGAGATGCCTCCAAGAGGATCACGGGTACAATTACAATCACACAGTCTGGTGGGCTGTCTACTGGAAACTGGCACAGCATTCTTCCTGGAGGCATCTCTTTTTATAGCTGTTTTACCTTGGAGCTCGTTCACTCAGGCTTGGAGAGCTGAGATGGGTTTCTGTCCTGGTTTCAGCTATGATGGAGTTAATTATTTTTAGCAGTGGATGGAATGCCATGTTTGGGTGTTAGGATGAGAACAGTGCTGATAGCACCCTGATGTTTCTAGTTGTTGCCGGGCAATCAAGGACCTTTCTCAGCTCTGCATACTTCCTTACTAGTGAGAAAGGAGGGGACGTAGCCAGGACAGGTGACCCGAACTGGCCAAAGAGAATATTCCATGCCAGTTACGTCATGCTCAGTATAAAGGGGGACTGGGGGGAAGAGGAGGAGACAACACCAGGACGGGCAGTTTCCGGGTTCGGGGACGGCTCTAAGCTGTGCGGCCTGGGTTCTGTGGTTTGGTGAGAAACTGCATTGTGTATCACCAGTTTCATCTATTTTGTACTTTAAACTTCTGTTATTGTTATATCTAGTTTTCTGTTATTGTTTAGTAAACTATCCTTATCCCAACCTGCGTGGTTCTGGTTTATAGGTTGTGGTTTCTTTTCCTCCTTCTTCCTTCCCTTTTTCCCCTCCCCCAACTTTCCCTCCCCCTTCCTTTTAAAAGTACAAGCGACTGTGTGGGGTGCGGCCCTCGGCCGGGGCAAAACCACGACAGTCATTTTGGCGCCCAACGTGGGGCACGAACGGTTGGGATAACGGTAGATCTGACCCTAACTATCGCAATTAAGATAAGCACTGTTGTTTAAGCAATCTCTGGTCACGATGCTGTGGTATTTATTCACAAGGCTGTGGTATCAAAACCATCGCATGCTGTATACAATCCTGGCAGGATTCTTTACTCTCTCAGGTCTGCGGCTCCCATATTTGTTCCCATACATCATTATAGTGTATTTTATGATATCGGTCTATGATACAATAATATCGATGACCATGAGCTTAAGCTGGTACTTGTATGAGGTTTTGCTGTCCTGTCCATTCTTTGGACAGGGAGGGGTTAATAACAGCACTGCTTTCTTTTCCTTTGGGCTAAATACAACAGCTCTTATGACAATTTTTGAAAACCTTCAATATCTCTGGGATATTCAAACTAGCATTTTGCTATTGGTAGGTTTGGGGCAGATGGTTCAGTTTTTGTTATATATCAAGCATAGGTTTATGAATACCACTGAAGAGCTTTCTCCGAGACAGAATAATCACGAGTGGCAGGGCATGTGGCAAAGTATGGGCGAGTACCTAGGTACTTTCTCACGCCCGATGGTTTGGAACTTCACTCCTGAACAGCTACAAGACCCCGATCAAGTGACTGCATACCTAAAGAAAAATTGCTGTAGGTTTCCCAGAGATGGACACCTTACTGCACTGTGCTGGGCTCTGGCCACTATTTATCAAACACTGCTTGATAGCAGGCAGCACTGTCAGCACTGTCAGCACTGTCAGGGAGAAGGGAAAGGAAACAGACTGGCAGATACTATAGCTGCTGCAACCACTGGGGCTGACACTGCAGCTACTGTAATCTCTACAGCAGACACTGCAGATGATCCGAAAAACCAACCCACACCAGTGTCTGTTGCTCCCGTACAAAAGAGGAAATGCACAAAGAAATCAGTTCGCACAGTGACGGATGATGATGATGATCAACCAGGGCCATCTCGAGGATATCAGGAGGAGGCAGAACCAGAGATTGTTACCCGATCCCTGACTCTGAGTGAGCTGCGTGAGGTTCGAAAAGATTTCACCCGCCACCCAAGTGAGCACATTATCACTTGGTTGCTCCGATGTTGGGATCACGGGGCCAGTAGTTTGGAGTTAGAAGGCAGAGAGGCCAAGCAGTTGGGATCCCTAGCTAGAGAAGGAGGAATTGACAAAGCAATTGGGAGGAGGCCGGAAGTCCTCAGCCTCTGGAGGCGACTGCTGTCAAGTGTGCAGGAAAGATATCCCATAAAGGAATATATTACATGTCAGACACCCAAGGGTAACAGCATAGAGACAGCTATCCAGCACCTGAGAGAATTAGCTGTACGGGAGATAATTTATTATGATCTGGACAATTCACGGCTTCCCGCTGATCCCGATGAAGTCCTATGCACTCCAGCTATGTGGCGTAAGGTTGTACGAAGTGCACCAGCAGGGTACACCAATTCACTGGCAGTAATTGACTGGACTGATATGGATCCACCAACCATAAATGAGGTGGCCTGCCGACTCCGGAAATACCAAGACAGTGTTTCCCTCTCCGTCATTGCAGCAGTAGAAAAACTGGTTCAACGACTTGACAACAATGTGTCCAACTCCCAACCCGTATGGAGCAATGTTGCAGCTACTGGGAGAAAGCGTCCATCGTTCCAAGAGGGAGAATACACACCACGACGTACATTGTGGTTTTACCTGCTTGATCATGGAGAGGACATGAGGGAATGGGATATGCAGCCCACCTCAGCCCTTCGAGCACGAGTAAATGAGCTGCGGGGTAAAACATTCGCACAACGAGATTCTGCCAGGAAGAAGGCTGCACCAGTTTCTACTGGGCAGTTCCCTAGACCAACTGGAAGGCCTACCTATATGTCTGATGTGTCTGATCCTCTTGAAGGGACCTCTAAGTCCTTTATGCAACCAGTGGAAAACAAATATGATCAGCAGCAATAGAGGGGCCCTGCCTCCAGCCAGGTGGAGGAGAGGGATAATCGGGTTTATTGGACTGTGTGGATCCGATGGCCTGGCACGTCAGATCCACAAGAGTACAAAGCTCTGGTGGATACTGGTGCCCAGTGTACTCTAATGCCATCGAATCATGAAGGGGTAGAACCCGTTTGTATTTCTGGAGTGACAGGGGGATCCCAACAACTAACTGTGCTAGAGGCTGAGGTGAGCCTAACTGGGAAGGACTGGGAAAAACACCCCATTGTGACTGGTCCAGAAGCTCCGTGCATTTTAGGTATAGATTATCTACGTAGAGGGTATTTTAAAGACCCAAAAGGGTACCGATGGGCTTTTGGAATAGCTGCTTTGGAAACAGAAGGAATTGAACAACTGTGTGCCTTGCCTGGACTCTCGGAGGACTCTGCTGTTGTGGGGTTGTTGAAGGTTGAAGAACAGCAAGTGCCAGTTGCTACGACGACGGTGCACAGACGACAATACCGTACTAACCGAGATTCCCTGATTCCCATCCATAAGTTGATTCGTCAACTGGAGAATCAGGGAGTGATCAGCCGAACCCACTCACCCTTTAATAGTCCCATATGGCCAGTGAGGAAGTCCAATGGAGAGTGGAGGCTGACAGTAGATTATCGTGGCCTAAATGAAGTCACTCCAGGTATGAGTGCTGCTGTGCCAGACATGTTAGAGCTCCAGTATGAATTGGAATCGAAGGCAGCCAAGTGGTACGCCACAATCGACATTGCGAATGCTTTCTTCTCGATCCCACTGGCGCCAGAGTGCAGGCCACAGTTTGCTTTCACTTGGAGAGGCATCCAATACACGTGGAATCGTCTGCCCCAGGGGTGGAAACATAGCCCCACCATCTGCCATGGACTAATCCAGAATACACTGGAAAAGGGTGAAGCACCAGAGCACCTGCAGTATATTGATGACATCATTGTATGGGGCAACACAGCAGAGGAAGTTTTTGAAAAAGGAAACAGGGTAATTAAAATCCTTTTAGAAGCCGGTTTTGCTATAAAACGAAGTAAAGTCAAGGGGCCTACGCGAGAAATCCAGTTTTTAGGAATAAAATGGCAGGATGGGCGTCGTCAGATCCCAATGGACATTATTAATAAAATAGCAGCTATGTCTCCACCAAGCAACAAAAAGGAAACACAAGCTTTCTTAGGTGTTATAGGTTTTTGGCGAATGCATGTCCCAAACTACAGTCTCATTGTGAGCCCACTCTACCATGTAACTCGAAAGAAGAATGATTTCCAATGGGGCCCTGAGCAACAGCAAGCCTTTGAGCAGATCAAACGCGAGATAGTCCATGCAGTGGCCCTTGGGCCTGTCCGGACAGGGACAGATATTAAAAATGTGCTCTACACTGCAGCTGGGGAGAACGGCCCGACCTGGAGTCTCTGGCAGAAAGCACAAGGGGAGACTCGAGGTCGACCGCTGGGGTTTTGGAGTCGGGCCTACAAAGGATCTGAGGCCAATTATACTCCAACAGAAAAGGAAATAGTGGCCGCCTATGAAGGGGTTCGAGCCGCCTCAGAAGTGATTGGAACTGAAGCCCAGCTCCTCCTGGCACCCCGACTGCCGGTGCTGGGCTGGATGTTCAAAGGGAAGGTTCCTTCTACACACCATGCCACTGATGCTACGTGGAGCAAGTGGGTTGCACTAATTACACAGCGGGCTCGAATAGGAAACCCCAATCGCCCAGGAATCGTGGAGGTGATCACAGACTGGCCAGAAGGCAAAGATTTTGGGATGTCACCAGAGGATGAGGAGGTAACACGCGCTGAAGAAGCCCCACCCTACAACGAACTGCCAGAGAATGAGAAGCGATATGCCCTGTTCACTGATGGGTCTTGTCGCATTGTGGGTAAGCATCGGAGATGGAAAGCTGCTGTATGGAGCCCTATAAGAAGAGTAGCAGAAGCCACTGAAGGAAAAGGTGAATCAAGCCAGTTCGCTGAGGTGAAGGCCATCCAGTTAGCCCTGGACATTGCTGAGAGAGAAAAGTGGCCAAGGCTCTACCTTTATACTGATTCATGGATGGTGGCGAATGCCCTGTGGGGGTGGTTGCAGCAGTGGAAAAAGAACAACTGGCAGCGTAGAGGCAAACCTATATGGGCTGATGACTTATGGCAAGATATCTCTGCTCGGTTAGAGAAACTTGTTGCAAAGGTACGTCATGTCGACGCCCATGTACCTAAGAGTCGGGCCATGGAGGAACATGAAAACAACCATCAGGTAGATAAGGCTGCTAGGATTAAAGTGGCTCAGGTAGATCTAGACTGGCAACATAAGGGTGAATTATTCCTAGCTCGATGGGCTCATGATACCTCGGGTCATCAAGGGAGAGATGCAACATATAGATGGGCTCGGGATCGAGGGGTGGACCTGACCATGGACGCCATCGCACAAGTTGTCCACGAATGTGAGACATGTGCTGCAATCAAGCAAGCTAAGCGGTTAAAGCCCCTTTGGTATGGAGGACGGTGGATGAAATATAAATATGGGGAGGCTTGGCAGATTGATTACATCACCCTCCCACAAACCCGCCATGGCAAACGTTATGTGCTTACAATGGTGGAGGCAACTACCGGCTGGCTAGAAACATATCCCGTACCCCATGCCACTGCTCGAAATACAATTCTGGGCCTTGAAAGGCAAGTCCTCTGGCGACATGGTACTCCAGAAAGAATCGAGCCAGACAATGGGACTCATTTCCGAAACACTCTTATAGACACCTGGGCCAAAGAGCATGGCATTGAGTGGGTGTACCACATTCCTTATCATGCACCGGCCTCTGGGAAAATTGAACGATATAATGGACTTTTAAAAACTACACTGAAAGCAATGTGTGGTGGGACATTCAAGCATTGGGATACACATTTGGCCAAAGCCACATGGTTAGTTAACACTAGGGGATCTACCAATCGGGCTGGCCCTGCCCAGGCAAAATTTCCACGTACTGTAGAGGGAGACGGAGTCCCAGTAGTGCATATGAAGAGTGTATTGGGAAAGAGAGTTTGGGTCATCCCTGCTTCAGGCAAAGGTAAACCCATGTCTGGAATTGTTTTTGCTCAAGGACCTGGCTGTACTTGGTGGGTAATGCAGAGGGATGGAGAAGTTCGATGTGTACCTCAAGGGGATTTGATTTTGGGTGAGAATAGCCAATATAACTGATAGAGTAGAAATTATAATAATTGCCAAATAACCCATTATTGTATATTCATTATTGTTATGATAGCCAATATAATTAATAGAGTAGAAATTATAATAATTGCCAAATAACCCATTATTGTATATTCATTATTGTTATGATTGCTGTATGTTGTACCATAGCATTATAGCCGGAGTCATACAAGTTAATGAAGAATGAGTGCCATGATGATGGAACCGAAGCCTGGCCTCTTAAGAACTTTTTTTTCTCCCTTTGAAAATAAACTCTGACCCACAGACTATGAGCACGGACCATGCCAGGTGTATCAGTCAAGAGCCTGAGATGCAGCATGCAACGAGCCAATGGAACATACAATTATTCTGAGAAACTGTTACGACAAATGGAGCCTGAAAATCATGGACTAAATGAACTCAACAACTTCAGAGGGATGATTCACAGACTGAGGGAATAAGATCTGTATGCACGTATGTGTGCATACATGTGTACATACATATATGGGTATGTGAAACACGAAACTGATTGTACCTAAAGAAAATTGTTGGATCTGGTCATGACGTAAATGGTATGGAATAAGGGGTGGATAATGTCCTGGTTTCAGCTATGATGGAGTTAATTATTTTTAGCAGTGGATGGAATGCCATGTTTGGGTGTTAGGATGAGAACAGTGCTGATAGCACCCTGATGTTTCTAGTTGTTGCCGGGCAATCAAGGACCTTTCTCAGCTCTGCATACTTCCTTACTAGTGAGAAAGGAGGGGACGTAGCCAGGACAGGTGACCCGAACTGGCCAAAGAGGATATTCCATGCCAGTTACGTCATGCTCAGTATAAAGGGGGACTGGGGGGAAGAGGAGGAGACAACACCAGGAGGGGCAGTTTCCGGGTTCGGGGACGGCTCTAAGCTGTGCGGCCTGGGTTCTGTGGTTTGGTGAGAAACTGCATTGTGTATCACCAGTTTCATCTATTTTGTACTTTAAACTTCTGTTATTGTTATATCTAGTTTTCTGTTATTGTTTAGTAAACTATCCTTATCCCAACCTGCGTGGTTCTGGTTTATAGGTTGTGGTTTCTTTTCCTCCTTCTTCCTTCCCTTTTTCCCCTCCCCCAACTTTCCCTCCCCCTTCCTTTTAAAAGTACAAGCGACTGTGTGGGGTGCGGCCCTCGGCCGGGGCAAAACCACGACAGTTTCCCATCCCACCTCCACATGTCTTTGCCATGGTTGTGCAGATAGAACTACGGGATGCCTCGTGGTGTGTACTTTTTACTAGCTCTTTCTGGAACAGGGGAATGCCTATTTCTGATAGCTGAAATCGTGGTCTGCACAGGTGGGCAGTAGGACAAACTTTCTTCAAGTCGTTGGACTGCTCGAGACAGTTTCTCCACAGCTGAGATGAGAGAAGAAGAAAGACTTTCTTTGAATAGAAGAAGTTGGCCAGCCACCTCATCCACTATCGGTGTATCTTCCTTTCCCCAGTCTGTTATGGCCAGTGAGTTGGCATATGATGCTGGTGTACTCTGCAGAAACTTTTGTCACATAGGTCAGGAACATTGGACTTTATCAGCATCAGTGGGCAACTGCAAGGACAGGATGTAACAAGGAAACTTCCCAGCTTGGTAAATTCCATGGACTGGTACTCATTATTGATTTTCCAGGTGGGTGGTAAGGAAGTCGCAACGTGTAATCTGCGAGCAATCAAGAGAGACTTTAGGGCCTTGGGATGGCTAGTGAGACACTCTGGGACACAGGTTTTCTTTCTTCCCTCCTTCATGTGGAAGGCACTGACAGGAATAGGAGGATACAATCTGTAAACACATGGCTGGTGTCATCACAAAAATTGTGGCTTTTTTGATAATGGAATGACCTACATGGCATCATGTATGCTGGCATCTGATGGGGGACACCTTTCTCAAAGGGGAAAGAGGGTCTTTGCCAAAAAGATTGCTGTTGCGATTAGAGACGGGACACAGCTTGATGCAAGCCAAATGTCGCTTTATTGTAGCAAATCACAAGTTTATATACTTTGCAAAGCCCACGTGTGCCTTAGTTTCATTGGAGCACAGAAGCTATTTTTACATTTACTATTTGCTGATTGGTTTAAAACACTTACAAACATTGTTAGAAAAGAGCAGCTCTTAAGTCTCTCAATATATATTTTCTCCCCTGTCCAACAAAAAAGGAGAGTGATATATCGACTTTGGTGGGCGTCTGGACTCCAGACAGGGCTAAACCACCACACCAGCTCTCCAGCCTGTCCAGGTCTCGCTGGATGGCAGCGCAGTATTCCTGTGTGTCAGCCACTCCTCCCAGCTTTTTATCATTGGCGTACTTGCTGAGGGTGGACACTATTCCCTCATCGAGGTTGTCGATGAAGATGTTAAACAAGACTGGACCCAACACCGAGCCCTAGCGAACACTACTAGTCACAGGTCTCCAGCTGTACTCTGTTCCACTGATCACCACCCTCTGAGCCCAGTCCGACAGCCAGTTCTCAACCCACCTCACTGTCCACTCATCTATCCCATACCTTCTCAGCTTTGTTATCAGGATGTCATGGGAGACAGTATCAAAGGCCTTGCTGAAGTCAAGGTAGATGACATCCACTGCTCTCCCTTCACCTACCCAGCTGGTGATGACATCATAGAAGGCTATGAGATTGGTCGAGCATGATCTCCCCTTGGTGAATCCATGCTGACTACTCCTCATAACCTTCTTCTCTTCCAATTGCTTGGAGATGGCATCCAGAACAAGTTGTTCCATCACCTTTCCAGGGACAGAGGTGAGACTAACTGGCCTGTACTTACTCAGATCCTCCTTCTTGCCCTTTTTGAAGACTGGAGTGACATTGGCTATCCTCCAGTCTTCAGGCACCTCTCCTGTTCTCCAAGACCTGTTGAAGATGATAGAGAGCGGTTCAGCAATCACCTCTGCCAGCTCCTTCAGCACACGTGGATGCATCCCATCAGGGCCCATGGATTTGTGTGCATTGATCTCTTTGAGACGCTCCTGGACCACCCCCACCTCAACCAGAGGAAAGCTCTTCATTTCCCAAACTCTCTTTCTTTCTTCCAGGCTCCTGGAGTCCCAAGGGGGAGTCTTTGAAGTGAAGACTGAAGCAAAGAAGGCGTTCAGTATCTCCACCTTCTCAGCATCCCCTGTTACCAGGACACCCGCCTTGTTCAGCAGGGGACCCACATTATCCCTAGTCGTCCTCTTACTATTCATATACCTAAAAACCCCTTTTTATTATCCTTTATGTTCCTTGCCAGCTTCATTTCCAGGTGGGCTTTAGCCTTCCTAGTCGTGTCCCTACAGGCCCTGACTACATTCCTATATTCTTCCCAGGTGCTCAGACCCTTTTTCCACAATTCATAGACCTTCCGCTTCCCTTTCAGTTTACCCATGAGCTCCCTACTCATCCACCCAGGTCTTCTGCCACCCTTTCCTGATTTCTTACTCAAAGGCATGCACCGATCCTGGGCTTGGAAGAAGCACTGATTAAATGCTACCCAGCTCTCACAGGCTCCCTTACCTTCTAACAGCCTAGCCCATGAGATGGCTCCTATTAGGTTGCGGAAGAGATCAAAGTTTGCTCTTCTAAAGTTCATGGTACTGATCCCACTCTTTACCAGGCCCACATTCCTCAAGATTACAAACTCAACCAGGGCATGGTTGCTGCAGCCCAGGCTGTCTCCAATCTTAACACCTTTAATGATCTCTCCCATGTTGGTGAGCACCAGGTCCAGCAATGCATCGCCTCTGCTTGGTCTGTCCAATACCTGAACCAGGACATTGTCATCTAGAGACTCAAGGAGTCTCCTGGATTTCTTGTTGCTCGCCGTGTGGCTTTCCCAGCAGATATCCATGTGGTTAAAGTCCCCCATCAGGATGAGTGCCTGTGATCGCGATGCCTCCTGCAGCTGAAGGAGGAAAAGCCTCATCAGTAGTCTCTCCTTGATCAGGTGGTCTGTAGTAGACCCCTGTCCTGGTTTCAGCTATGATGGAGTTAAATTTTTTTTTAGCAGTGGATGGAATGCCATGTTTGGGTGTTAGGATGAGAACAGTGCTGATAGCACCCTGATGTTTCTGGTTGTTGCCGGGCAATCAAGGACCTTTCTCAGCTCTGCATACTTCCTTACTAATGAGAAAGGAGGGGACGCAGCCAGGACAGGTGATCCGAATTGGCCAAAGAGGACATTCCATGCCAGTTACGTCATGCTCAGTATAAAGGGGGACTGGGGGGAAGAGGAGGAGACAACGCCAGGACGTGCAGTTTCTGGGGACGGTCGGGTTCCGGGACGGCTCTAAGCTGTGCGGCCTGAGTTGTGTGGTTTGGTGAGAAATTGCATTGTGTATCACCAGTTTCATCTATTTTGTGCTTTAAACTTCTGTTATTGTTATATCTAGTTTTCTGTTATTGTTTAGTAAACTATCCTTATCCCAACCTGCGTGGTTCTGGTTTCTAGGTTGTGGTTTCTTTTCCTCCTTTCTTCCTTCCCTTTTTTCCCCCTCCCCCAACTTTCCTTCCCCCTTCTTTTTAAAAGTACAAGCGACTGTGTGGGGTGTGGCCCTTGGCTGGGGCAAAACCACGACAGTCATTTTGGCGCCCAACGTGGGGCACGAACGGTTGGGATAACGGTAGATCTGACCCTAACTATCGCAATTAAGATAAGCACTGTTGTTTAAGCAATCTCTGGTCACGATGCTGTGGTATTTATTTACAAGGCTGTGGCAGCAAAACCACCGCATGCTGTATAAAATCCTGGCAGGATTCTTTACTCTCTCAGGTCTGCGGCTCCCGTATTTGTTCCCATACTTCATTATAGCGTATTTTATGATATCGGTCTATGATACAATAATATCGATGACCATGAGCTTAAGCTGGTACTTGTATGAGGTTTTGCTGTCCTGTCCATTCTTTGGACAGGGAGGGGTTAATAACAGCAGCCGGTATGGTGGGGGCACTGCTTCCTTTTCCTTTGGGCTAAATACAACAGCTCTTAGGGCAGTTTTTGAAAATCTTCAATATCTCTGGGATATTCAAACTAGCATTTTGCTATTGGTAGGTTTGGTGCAGATGGTTCAGTTTTTGTTATATATCAAGCATAGGTTTATGAATACCACTGAAGAGCTTTCTCCGAGACAGAATAATCACGAGTGGCAGGGCATGTGGCAAAGTATGGGCAAGTACCTAGGTACTTTCTCACGCCCGATGGTTTGGAACTTCACTCCTGAACAGCTACAAGACCCCGATCAAGTGACTGCATACCTAAGGAAAAATTGCTGTAGGTTTCCCAGAGATGGACACCTTACTGCACTGTGCTGGGCTCTGGCCACTATTTATCAAACACTGCTTGATAGCAGGCAGCACTGTCAGCACTGTCAGCACTGTCAGGGAGAAGGGAAAGGAAACAGACTGGCAGATACTATAGCTGCTGCAACCACTGGGGCTGACACTGCAGCTACTGTAATCTCTACAGCAGACACTGCAGATGATCCGAAAAACCAACCCACACCAGTGTCTGTTGCTCCCGTACAAAAGAGGAAAGGCACAAAGAAATCAGTTCACATAGTGACGGATAATGATGATGATCAACCGGGATCATCTCGAGGATATCAGGATGAGGCAGAACCAGAGATTGTTACCCGATCCCTGACTCTGAGCGAGCTGTGTGAGGTTCGAAAAGATTTCACTCGCCACCCAAGTGAGCACATTATCACTTGGTTGCTCCGATGTTGGGATCACGGGGCCAGTAGTTTGGAATTAGAAGGCAGAGAGGCCAAGCAGTTGGGATCCCTAGCTAGAGAAGGAGGAATTGACAAAGCAATTGGGAGGAGGCCGGAAATCCTCAGCCTCTGGAGGTGACTACTGTCAAGTGTGCAGGAAAGATATCCCATAAAGGAATATATTACATGTCAGACACCCAAGTGTAACAGCATAGAGACAGCTGTCCAGCACCTGAGAGAATTAGCTGTACGGGAGATAATTTATTATGATCTGGACAATTCACGGCTTCCCGCTGATCCCGATGAAGTCCTATGCACTCCAGATATGTGGCGTAAGGTTGTACGAAGTGCACCCTCAGGGTACACCAATTCACTGGCAGCAATTGACTGGAATGATATGGATCCGCCAACCGTAAATGAGGTGGCCTGCCGACTCCGGAAATACCAAGACAATGTTTCCCTCTCCGTCATTGCAGCAGTAGAGAAACTGGTTCAACGACTTGACAACAATGTGTCCAACTCCCAACCCGTATGGAGCAATGTTGCAGCTACTGGGAGAAAGTGTCCATCGTTCCAAGAGGGAGAATACACACCACGACGTACATTGTGGTTTTACCTGCTTGATCATGGAGAGGACATGAGGAAATGGGATATGCAGCCCACCTCAGCCCTTCGAGCACGAGTAAATGAGCTGCGGGGTAAAACATTCGCACAACGAGATTCTGCCAGGAAGAAGGCTGCACCAGTTTCTACTGGGCAGTTCCCTAGACCAACTGGAAGGCCTACCTATATGTCTGATGTGCCTGATCCTCTTGAAGGGACCTCTAAGTCCTTTATGCAACCAGTGGAAAACAAATATGATCAGCAGCAATAGAGGGGCCCTGCCTCCAGCCAGGTGGAGGAGAGGGATAATCGGGTTTATTGGACTGTGTGGATCCGATGGCCTGGCACGTCAGACCCACAAGAGTACAAAGCTCTGGTGGATACTGGTGGCCAGTGTACTCTAATGCCATCGAATCATGAAGGGGTAGAACCCGTTTGCATGTCTGGAGTGACAGGGTTTTGCTATAAAACGAAGTAAAGTCAAGGGGCCTACGCAAGAAATCCAGTTTTTAGGAATAAAATGGCAGGATGGGCGTCGTCAGATCCCAATGGACATTATTAATAAAATAGCAGCTATGTCTCCACCAAGCAACAAAAAGGAAACACAAGCTTTCTTAGGTGTTATAGGTTTTTGGCGAATGCATGTCCCAAACTACAGTCTCATTGTGAGCCCACTCTACCATGTAACTCGAAAGAAGAATGATTTCCAATGGGGCCCTGAGCAACAGCAAGCCTTTGAGCAGATCAAACGCGAGATAGTCCATGCAGTGGCCCTTGGGCCTGTCCGGACAGGGACAGATATTAAAAATGTGCTCTACACTGCAGCTGGGGAGAACGGCCCGACCTGGAGTCTCTGGCAGAAAGCACAAGGGGAGACTCGAGGTCGACCGCTGGGGTTTTGGAGTCGGGCCTACAAAGGATCTGAGGCCAATTATACTCCAACAGAAAAGGAAATAGTGGCCGCCTATGAAGGGGTTCGAGCCGCCTCAGAAGTGATTGGAACTGAAGCCCAGCTCCTCCTGGCACCCCGACTGCCGGTGCTGGGCTGGATGTTCAAAGGGAAGGTTCCTTCTACACACCATGCCACTGATGCTACGTGGAGCAAGTGGGTTGCACTAATTACACAGCGGGCTCGAATAGGAAACCCCAATCGCCCAGGAATCATGGAGATGATCACAGACTGGCCAGAAGGCAAAGATTTTGGGATGTCACCAGAGGATGAGGAGGTAACACGCGCTGAAGAAGCCCCACCCTACAACGAACTGCCAGAGAATGAGAAGCGATATGCCCTGTTCACTGATGGGTCTTGTCGCATTGTGGGTAAGCATCGGAGATGGAAAGCTGCTGTATGGAATCCTATAAGAAGAGTAGCAGAAGCCACTGAAGGAAAAGGTGAATCAAGCCAGTTCGCTGAGGTGAAGGCCATCCAGTTAGCCCTGGACATTGCTGAGAGAGAAAAGTGGCCAATGCTCTACCTTTATACTGATTCATGGATGGTGGCTGTCGTGGTTTTGCCCCGGTCGAGGGCCGCACCCCACACAGTCGCTTGTACTTTTAAAAGGAAGGGGGAAGGGAAGTTGGGGGAGGGGGAAAAAGGGAAGGAAGAAAGGAGGGAACGAAACCACAACCTAGAAACCAGAACCACGCAGGTTGGGATAAGGATAGTTTACTAAACAATAACAGAAAACTAGATATAACAATAACATAAGTTTAAAGCACAAAATAGATGAAACTGGTGATACACAATGCAATTTCTCACCAAACCACACAACTCAGGCCGCACAGCTTAGAGCCCGTCCCGGAAAACCCGACCGTCCCCAGAAACTGCACGTCCTGGCGTTGTCTCCCCCTCTTCCCCCCAGTCCCCCTTTATACTGAGCATGACGTAACTGGCATGGAATATCCTCTTTGGCCAATTCGGGTCACCTGTCCTGGCTGCGCCCCCTCCCCCCTCATTAGTAAGGAAGTATGCAGAGCTGAGAAAGGTACTTGATTGCCCGGCAACAAATCGGAAACATCAGGGTGCTATCAGCACTGTTCTCATCCTAACACCCAAACATAGCATTCCATCCACTGCTAAAAAAAAATTTAACTCCATCATAGCTGAAACCAGGACATTATCCACCCCTTATTCCATACCATTTACGTCATGACCAGATCCAACAATTTTCTTTGGGTACAACCAGTTTCGTGTTTCACACACCCATATATGTATGTACACGTGTATGCACACATACGTGCATACAGATCTTATGCCCTCAGTCTGTGAATCATCCCTCTGAAGTTGTTGAGTTCATTTAGTCCATGATTTTCAGGCTCCATTTGTCGTAACAGTTTCTCAGGATAATTGTATGTTCCATTGGCTCGTTGCATGCTGCATCTCAGGCTCTTGACTGATACACCTGGCATGGTCCATGCTCATAGTCTGTGGGTCAGAGTTTATTTTCAAAGGGAGAAAAAAGTTCTTGAGAGGCCAGGCTTTAGTTCCATCATCATGGCACTCATTCTTCATTAACTTGTATGACTCCGGCTATAATGCTATGGTACAACATACAGCAATCATAACAATAATGAATATACAATAATGGGTTATTTGGCAATTATTATAATTTCTACTTTATTAATTATATTGGCTATTCTCACCCAAAATCAAATCCCCTTGAGGTACGCATTCCTGCCATTTTATTCCTAAAAACTGGATTTCTCGCGTAGGCCCCTTGACTTTACTTCGTTTTATAGCAAAACCGGCTTCTAAAAGGATTTTAATTACCCTGTTTCCTTTTTCAAAAACTTCCTCTGCTGTGTTGCCCCATACAATGATGTCATCAATGTACTGCAGGTGCTCTGGTGCTTCACCCTTTTCCAGTGTATTCTGGATTAGTCCATGGCAGATGGTGGGGCTATGTTTCCACCCCTGGGGCAGACGATTCCACGTGTATTGGATGCCTCTCCAAGTGAAAGCAAACTGTGGCCTGCACTCTGGCGCCAGTGGGATCGAGAAGAAAGCATTCGCAATGTCAATTGTGGCGTACCACTTGGCTGGAGGCAGGGCCCCTCTATTGCTGCTGATCATATTTGTTTTCCACTGGTTGCATAAAGGACTTAGAGGTCCCTTCAAGAGGATCAGACACATCAGACATATAGGTAGGCCTTCCAGTTGGTCTAGGGAACTGCCCAGTAGAAACTGGTGCAGCCTTCTTCCTGGCAGAATCTCGTTGTGCGAATGTTTTACCCCGCAGCTCATTTACTCGTGCTCGAAGGGCTGAGGTGGGCTGCATATCCCATTTCCTCATGTCCTCTCCATGATCAAGCAGGTAAAACCACAATGTACGTCGTGGTGTGTATTCTCCCTCTTGGAACGATGGACACTTTCTCCCAGTAGCTGCAACATTGCTCCATACGGGTTGGGAGTTGGACACATTGTTGTCAAGTCGTTGAACCAGTTTTTCTACTGCTGCAATGATGGAGAGGGAAACATTGTCTTGGTATTTCCGGAGTCGGCAGGCCACCTCATTTACGGTTGGCGGATCCATATCATTCCAGTCAATTGCTGCCAGTGAATTGGTGTACCCTGAGGGTGCACTTCGTACAACCTTACGCCACATATCTGGAGTGCATAGGACTTCATCGGGATCAGCGGGAAGCCGTGAATTGTCCAGATCATAATAAACTATCTCCCGTACAGCTAATTCTCTCAGGTGCTGGATAGCTGTCTCTATGCTGTTACACTTGGGTGTCTGACATGTAATATATTCCTTTATGGGATATCTTTCCTGCACACTTGACAGTAGTCGCCTCCAGAGGCTGAGGATTTCCGGCCTCCTCCCAATTGCTTTGTCAATTCCTCCTTCTCTAGCTAGGGATCCCAACTGCTTGGCCTCTCTGCCTTCTAACTCCAAACTATTGGCTCCGTGATCCCAACATCGGAGCAACCAAGTGATAATGTGCTCACTTGGGTGGCGGGTGAAATCTTTTCGAACCTCACGCAGCTCACTCAGAGTCAGGGATCGGGTAACAATCTCTGATTCTGCCTCATCCTGATATCCTCGGGATGGTCCCGGTTGATCATCATCATCATTCGTCACTATGCGAACTGATTTCTTTGTGCATTTCCTCTTTTGTACGGGAGCAACAGATACTGGTGTGGATTGGTTTTTCGGATCATCTGCAGTGTCTGCTGTAGAGATTACAGTAGCTGCAGTGTCGGTCACAGGGGTTGCAGTAGCTGCAGTGTCAGCCCCAGTGGTTGCAGCAGCTATAGTATCTGCCAGTCTGTTTCCTTTCCCTTCTCCCTGACAGTGCTGACAGTGCTGACAGTGCTGCCTGCTGTCAAGCAGTGTTTGATAAATAGTGGCCAGAGCCCAGCACAGTGCAGTAAGGTGTCCATCTCTGGGAAACCTACAGCAATTTTTCCTTAGGTATGCAGTCACTTGATCGGGGTCTTGTAGCTGTTCAGGAGTGAAATTCCAAACCATCGGGCGTGAGAAAGTACCTAGGTACTCGCCCATACTTTGCCACATGCCCTGCCACTCGTGATTATTCTGTCTCGGAGAAAGCTCTTCAGTGGTATTCATAAACCTATGCTTGATATATAACAAAAACTGAACCATCTGCACCAAATCTACCAATAGCAAAATGCTAGTTTGAATATCCCAGAGATATTGAAGATTTTCAAAAACTGCCCTAAGAGCTGTTGCATTTAGCCCAAAGGAAAAGAGAGCAGTGCCCCCACCATACCGGCTGCTGTTATTAACCCCTCCCTGTCCAAAGAATGGACAGGACAGCAAAACCTCATACAAGTACCAGCTTAAGCTCATGATCATCGATATTATTGTATCATAGACCAATATCATAAAATACATTATAATGAAGTATGGGAACAAATACGGGAGCCGCAGACCTGAGAGAGTAAAGAATCCTGCCAGGATTGTATACAGCATGCGGTGGTTTTGCTGCCACAGCCTTGTAAATAAATACCACAACATCGTGACCAGAGATTGCTTAAACAACAGTGCTTATCTTAATTGCGATAGTTAGGGTCAGATCTACCGTTATCCCAACCATTCGTGCCCCACGTTGGGCGCCAAAATAACTGTCGTGGTTTTGCCCCGGCCGAGGGCCGCACCCCACACAGTCGCTTGTACTTTTAAAAGGAAGGGGGAGGGAAAGTTGGGGGAGGGGGAAAAGGGAAGGAAGAAAGGAGGGAAAGAAACCACAACCTAGAAACCAGAACCACGCAGGTTGGGATAAGGATAGTTTACTAAACAATAACAGAAAACTAGATATAACAATAACAGAAGTTTAAAGTACAAAATAGATGAAACTGGTGATACACAATGCAGTTTCTCACCAAACCACAGAACCCAGGCCGCACAGCTTAGAGCCGTCGCCGAACCCAGAAACCGCCCGTCCTGGTGTTGTCTCCTCCTCTTCCCCCCAGTCCCCTTTATACTGAGCATGACGTAACTGGCATGGAATATCCTCTTTGGCCAGTTCGGGTCACCTGTCCTGGCTACGTCCCCTCCTTTCTCACTAGTAAGGAAGTATGCAGAGCTGAGAAAGGTCCTTGATTGCCCGGCAACAACTAGAAACATCAGGGTGCTATCAGCACTGTTCTCATCCTAACACCCAAACATGGCATTCCATCCACTGCTAAAAATAATTAACTCCATCATAGCTGAAACCAGGACACTTGGTTAGCAGTTGCCCTAGAGGTAGGAAAAGCCTCAACATAATGTGTTAAATGATCCACCATTACTAATAAACATTTGTAGCGCCCTACCCTAGGTAGTTCAGTAAAATCCACTTGTATGTGTGAGAAAGGTCTGTATGCTGGGGAACATCCTCCAAGAGGTTTTTGTCTCATGCTGCTTCGATTAACCTTTTGACAGGTCTCACAGGCTGCCGTGACTGTCTTTGCTATGTTATATACGCCTATGCAGGCAAACTGTTGATTGAAATGATCAACTAACGCCTGGGTTCCCCAGTGTGTTTTACTGTGTATTTTTGAAAATATTTCGAGTGCTATGCCCTTCGGCAAGACTTCTCTCCCATCTGGCAATATGTACTTACCATCCTGTTCCTTAGCTCCCATTTGTTCTAGTTTTTCCTTTTCTACAGACTCAAAACTCAAATTTTTACTAACAGGTACTTGTTGCATAGTCAAAATCGTACTATAATTGCCTGCCACTCGTTTTGCTTCCGTATCAGCTGCATTATTTCCCCTAACTTGATAACTTGTACCTCGCTGGTGTCCCTTTATATGTACAACTGCTATTTTATTCGGCATTTTCAATGCTCCCAAAACTCGCCAAATTAATTCCGGGTGTATCAGTTCTTTTCCCTGTGAGTTAACAAATCCTCTTTCCTCCCATATTTTTCCAAAGGTATGTACCACTCCGAACGCATAGCGTGAGTCTGTATATATAGTTCCATCCTTTCCCTTCAGTGACACTAATGCTTTCCACAATGCATACAGCTCACAGGCTTGAGCCGACCAGCTGGCACTCAGGGGGCCCGATTCTATTGCCTTAAATTCTCCTTTTTCCAACTTAACAATGGCATATCCGGACAATCGTTTACCTTCCACTGTTCGAGATGACCCATCTATGAAAAATATTTCTCCATGTTGTAATTCCTCTTCTAGATCTGGTCGAATTCGTGTTTGCTGTTCAATCGTTTGAGGACAATCATGTACTAACTCAGTACTTTCCCCTGGGTATAGAAATTCTGCAGGGTTAACTGCTCCGACAGTCCTTAGGGACAGTTTTGGAGATTCTATGAGTATTCCCTCATACTTTAGTAGTTGGCTATCTGTAAGCCATTTTTCTGCTTTTTGTTGAAGCACCCCCCTTATGTTATGAGGCGCATATAGGACAACTTCTCCATTAAAGGTAATACGATTCGTTTCTTCAAGTAATAAGGCAGCAGCAACAATGATTTGTAAACAACTTGGCCAACCCCTGCTCACAGGATCCAACAGCTTTGATAGGTATGCCACCGGTTTCTTTTGTCCGGCCCATTCCTGAGTTAATACTCCGAATGCCGTTCCTTCATGTATGTTAACGAATAAATGGAATGGCCGTTTTAAATCTGGGAAGCTCAAAACCGGTGCTTGACTTAGCTCCCTTTTGAGACTGGCAAACTGCTCTTGATCCTGAGGGGTCCACTTGGGTATTTTGTCTTTAGATAGTTGTTCATATAAAAATTTAACTTTAAAGCTGTAGTTCTCTATCCATTGCCTACAATACCCAAATAGCCCTAATGCCTGCCGAATTTGCCTCTTAGTGACAGGCATAGGTAATTCCAGAATTCCTTTAATGCGCTCTGGATCCAATATCTTCTTGCCGTTAAACAAATAATGCCCCAAATATTTCACTTTTTCCTCCACAAATTGTAACTTTTCTTGTGACACCCGTAGTCCCTTTTGTGCAAGAAAGTTTAGGAGTCGAATGCTTTCTTTTCTTACATCCTCCTTATTATTCCCTGCTATGAGCAGATCATCTACATACTGTAACAGCACGTTTCCCGTTTGTACCTGGTATTCTTTTAAGAGCTCTTCCAGGGCCTGTCCAAACAGATTAGGGGACTCAGTGAATCCTTGGGGGAGCACGGTCCATCTCAATTGCTGTCTACGGCCTGTCTCTATGTCTTCCCACTCAAAGGCAAAATAATCACGGCATTCTTCTGCCAGTGGACAGGCCCAAAAGGCATCCTTTAAATCAGCCACACTGTACCAGGAGTTATGGGGTCCTAGCTTGCTTAGCAGTGTGTATGGATTTGCTACTACAGGGAACCGGGTGATAGTTCTTTTGTTTATTTCCCTTAAATCATGTACAAGCCGATATTTCCCATTTGGCTTCCTTACAGGCAAAATGGGGGTGTTAAAGGGTGACATACAAGGCTCTAAGATTCCTTGTGCTAACAATCGATCAATTTCTGGTTTTAATCCTCTTCGTCCTTCTAGGGATATGGGATATTGCCTTACCCTCACAGGTATGTGGGGTTCGGAAATTTGAATTTTAATCGGTGGGATTTCCAGTTTACTTATTGTGTCCGGAAAGTACCAGACATCGGGGTTAATTTGTTTTTGATCATCCACGGTCAAAGGATAAGCAGACACCGTTAGCTCTTGATTTTTTACTTTAATTTCTAATTGCAATTCAACAATTAAATCCCGTCCTAACAGATTAAATTCTGCTTCAGGGACGAGCAAGAGTTCACCCATTCCAAATTTATTTTCAGTTTCGAATACCACATTTTTGATTTTGCTTACTTTAAAGGGTTCTCCTTTTGCCCCAATTACTTGTACTTTTTCAGGGGAAACTTTACATCCCTCTGGTATTTGCCTAATAGTCGATTTCTCAGCCCCAGTGTCTACTAAAAAGGTGAACTCTTGTTTATGGGGACCTAATTTTAATTTTATCAAGGGCTCCTGATGGCTCCGGTCCCCTAAAATATAGAGCCCCTGACTTTCCTATTCTGTTTTTAATATTTCCTCATCCCTAATCTTTTCTCTGCAATTCCTCTTTATATGTCCCTTCTTTCCACAATAAAAACAACATCCTTGCTCCTTTTTATCACGGTGTTTTTTTGATTCATTGGGTTTTCCCTGAGGGTTTCCCCTGACTGCAGCCACCATCATTTTGAATTGTCTCTTACTACTTTCTTCTAGCATTCTTACTTGTTTCTTGCTACTTTCTTCTTCTCGCCTAACATACACTTTCTGTGCTTCTCTTAATAATTCATCCAACCCCTTATCCTGCCAATCTTCTAATTTCTCAAGTTTTCGTCTTATGTCGTCCCAAGATTTTGCCACAAAGTGGGTTTTTAATACTGCTTGTCCAAAGGGACTATCAGGATCGGCTCCTGAATATAATTGGAGAGCTTTTCTTAATCTCTCCAACCATTCAGTGGGACTCTCATCTTTCTTCTGTCTTTCGTTAAAAGCCTTGCTAATATTTTGACCACGGGGGACTGATTCTCTAATTCCTTGAATAACTATACTCCTTAAATCTTGGATATGATTTCTATGAAGTGGGTCCTGGTTGTCCCAATTTGGTCTCTGAAGTGGCCACTTAGTATCTGCCTGAGGTCCCTGGGCATGTTACGCATCCCACAATCTCATTCCTGCCCTTCTAATCATATCTCTTTCCTCGGTGGTAAATAATTGGCTCAAAATAGATTGCATTTCATCCCAAGTATAAAGGTTTGGCCCTAAAAACTGGTCTAATCACTCCGCCACTCCAAGTGGGTCCTCAATTAGATTACCCATCTCTGTTCTCTTAAAATCCCTTACATTGTTGGAACTCAAAGGGACAGAGACATATCCTATTGCAGGCTGGGGTCCTCCCATAGGTGTTTCCCTTAGAGGGTACACATGGACTGTTCCTGACTGTTCCCCTGTCTGACTCCTAGTTACTCGTCGCAAAGGAGGAAATTCCGGTCCTGCCTCTGGTGGAGGGGTGGGCGCTCTAGGTATTACTGGCGGAGGTGGAGGGACATATGGAGGGGGAGTAAGGAGAGTCTCTTCCTCCTCCTCTTTCCCTCCTTTTTCTCTATTGTCCTTCTTTAATGGAAAAAGTTTTGATTGAGGCTTTTCTAACCAGATTTCAGCATACTGACTCTCCTCTGGGTTTTGGGGACTCTTGTTATTCACCCAGAAGTTTAGTTGTTGTCTTACCCATTCTTCCTCTGATCCATAAATTGGCCAATATACATTTTTAGAGATTTTCTTCCCTCCCCATATCTTAGTACAATATTCTATCATTTTGTTTTTACTTTTTCCTGTTGACCCGGGAAAATTTTTCCAGTTATCTAAGATATATGCTAGAGGGGTATTCTTAGGTATGGAGGATACAGATACTCCCCCCCGGGTGTCGAAGGCTTGCTTCGCCCCCATCTTCTGGAATATCCACAACCACACTCTCAAACGCTCCCCTTGGTCCTGGCCCAGTCCCTCGCGGGAGATGGGAACCGCAGTACTGAAGGGTCCGCACTCGCTTGGTTCAGTATGTCGAACCTCTCATTCGTTATATTCCAGGATATCCAACCCCGCCCGAACGGCAAACCCGCGAACAAATTCGCAATATACTTACGCGTCCTGCGTCTTCGTCCGGACTCCTGTGCACAGAATTTTATGGGATTTTATCGGTTCCTCATTTGCTCATTATTCTAGAATTTAGGTTCGTCGGTAAGGTTGAGGTAGGCTGTCGGTCGCGGGGCCGCGGATTGCCGCGGGGCGCCTCCCCGGAGGACAGAAGCCCACCGTTCCTTATCCGAGTCACGGCACCATGAATTGTCATAAATTGAGACCACAATGGATCATAATCCAATTAAAATTTTATTAATTATAGCAAGTAGAATATGAGCAAATACAGCGCTGGACGGCAGTTGGCGGAACGCAGCTCAAATCTTTGACGAAGCTTCGGATGGGGCGGAAAAAGCTAAGTCATTAATAACTCTCTGGAAATTAATTAAAAGGACTCTAACCGAAACGGAGCCAGAATGCGTTGCTGCCGCTTCAGCCTTTGCAGCTTTAACTCCAGTTCTGGGTTCTACAGAACCGATTCAAAAAGGGAAAAAATCTACTATGGAGAATGTGTTTATGTTTCTGGGTGCCCCTTCACCCACCCCAGTTACTATATTAAGTAATAATGCCATATTATCAGAGCAAAGTGATAAATCTGTCGGAACTGACCGGAAAGGGGAGGGAGCAGTGCAGTAAATCTGCCACCACGGCCTGCACCCCCCCCACTATTATGCCTTTGGAAGGAAAAAATGTGGAAACAAATATACAACCAACTGCATCTAATATCTATTCACCTCTAACTTTTACTGGGCCTAAAACACCCCATGATGCAGTCGAAAATGTTAACCGCCATCTAAAACTTCAGCTTGTCCTTGAAAAGCTGGAAAACATGAAAGCGGAGCAGGCAACAGCATGCCCTGCTGTTAAAGGGTTTGAGCCTCTGTTCTCAGAACTACCCACCCTCCCACCTGAAAAGTATGGAGATAAAAACTTCGGATATGGAGAATCACCGACTAAGGCACAGGGCAGTGTTGCCCCCATGGACGAGGAACCTATGGACATGGACAAGAAACCTAACGACAGGGACAAGAATCCTACAGAGATGGACAAGTATCGGCTTCGACAACCATCGGATCAGGGACACATTTCGTATCTACACCCAACACTCCCACCCACATCACTGTCTCCTGACACCTGAGAGACTCTGCAGAGACTGCTCATCGGAGCCTGGGCACGTAAGGTGGTGTCAGAACAGGAAAAATGGTTAAATCAGGGTATTTGATTCCTACACAATCACGGAAATTACCAGGGAAAAATTTATGTGGGGATGAGCGGGTGGTGGAGAAAGTTAATAGTGGCACGGTGGGAGGCGAACAGAACATGGAGACCGCGCGGCGGATCCTAGCGCTCAGCTGGGTCCTAGCGCTCGCCCGGGGCTCAGCCCCGGTGACCGGCGGAGTCGCATTGTGGTTCACGGCGGGGGGAGAACGGCACGGCGGGCAGCGGCCGAGATCTGCAAGAGCGTGCCGCGGTACCGGGTGCCTTGGCAGAATTGCCGTAGAAGTGGGAGAACCGCCACCCCACCACCCCATCCCCCCACCCACCCATATGGACTGGATGTGACAACTTGCATCTTGCAATATCGTTTTTCTGATTAATTGGTTTGCAGTGTTCATTCGTATGTGCTGAGTGTTCAGGGATGCATTTATCCACTGAGAGCAAGGCTGGTTACTAAGCAAAAGAATTTTTGATAGCGAGCATTGAAAGTGGGCAGCTTACTTTAAAAATTTAACCTGGAAAACAGAAATCCCCGTTTGGGTTGATCAGTGTCTGCTTACTCACAAAACCACTTGCCCACCTACAAGATTTAATACAGGAACAACTGACTAAGGGACATATCAAGCCTTCCACAAGTCTGTGGAACATGCCAAAATTTTTAAAAGACTGGGGTTTGTTTTTTTTCACTATGCCTTTACACTCTGATGATAAGGAAAAATTTGCGTTTTCGGTCCCTACTATAAACAAAAATGAACCCATGAAAAAGGTATCACTGGGTGCGCTCCCACAAGGCATAAAAAATTCATCAACTATATGCCAGACTTATGTAGCTTGGGCAATTGCTCCAGTACGAAAAACGCATCCTGATCTAATCTTTTGTCATTACATGGATGATATACTGATTGCGGGAAAAAACTTGGACATTGACAGTTTGATTCATGAGTTAACAGTGCATTTGAAAAGCAAGGGATTACAGATTACTCCACAGAAAATTCAAAACAAGCCAGTGTGGAAATATTTGGACTGACAGATTGATAAAAGTACTGTGACGTACGGAAATAGACTCTATAACTCGAAAGTTATAAATTAGGTATGTTTAATGCGCGCAGATGCACGGGGGATCGCTCCACCACAAACCTGCATACCCGAAGTAGCAAAACCGTCCCATATTTATACAATGAAACAATGAATATTCAATTAACGCATATACATATTCATTATCTAAACCCGCCTACTCTCGCTTCTTATGCTAATCAGCTTATCAGTCCTTTGCGATTGTGCAGTTTCTTCCAAAAATTGTGGGCAATGGGTCTTCGGTGGTCCTTGGGAGGAAGGCCCCAAGTCCTCCTCACGATGTACTTATCACCTTTCGCCTGGAATGTGCTGGTCTTGCAAGCTTGCAGTGTTCTTATCATTCTGAGCTAATTCATGGCCTTGTTAACTATCTGTTTTCCTCTAATCATGTCCTTTGTCAGCCTCCTGTTTTCTTTAACAAAGAGACAACTGATGTATTTAGGATGGATATCATTCCATCCTCGAGTTCTTGCTCTTTCTCTTCTCCTCGAGATAGTACAAGGCTTTCACGAGTAATCCCTTTGCTATGGAAAGAAAAACTCCCCTGCTCCTTCACAAGCCGTTCTTACATGATTACCTAGCTAACTTGCAAGAGCTGCTCTTGTATAACTACACTACATATACAATCGTGACTCTATACCCTCAGATCAGTTTCATGAAAGCGGCTACAAAACTCAGCCATAACAGTGCCTTGAAACTAGAGGGAGCGGGAGATAGAGGAATCATAAGACTAACGACCAATTAGGAGACAGAGTATATCTTGTTTTCAGCAAAAAGGAATGTGTTTTTGAGCTCAGATAATCACAGAGAAGAAACGTAAAGAGCATGCGCTGAGAGCGAGGAAGACGTCCAGCCTTCATCCATGAAGACCACCAGAAGACCCCCTGAGTGTCACTGAGCACGCTCTGTCTGGGAGGAGTTAATGTAAATGACTTCTTAGAAATAATTAGCATAACTCTGCCTTTTCATAGATATTATAATGAATATGTATAGTTAATCTGTATAAATATGAGAAATTTGGCTTCAATAGGTGCACACATTGGGAGGAGTGATCCCCTGTGTGCCCAGCGCTGCAATAAAGGATACCTGCTTAATAGTCACCAAGGCTATTGAATTTTGATTCCGGCTTTCCGAGGCATCACCTGTTTAACTATGGATTTTTCAGGCTCAACCAACAGGCCTTATTCACAATAGTGCATAATATAATACACATTGCATGTCTGGCAGATTCCTGTTTCCCACTGGTGAAGAAAATTAAAATGTATGAGTCCTCTTGTCTGGGACAACTGCTTACTGGCAAGTACTTGTTTTTATCTTAACTTTCCGGGCAACTGACATGGCCCTAGGGCTGAAGGAAGTCAAAGCTCATACAGGTTTTTTCAGATATGCTAATTTTGTAGCCTCTGAAAAGGTTTGTTCACTGATTACATTTTCCCCAGCTTACCTGTTTGCCTTGATGTGGCAATTTGTGCCGCAGTATGAATCAGCACTGCCGAAGCCTGTTGGTTGAGCTTTATTCCCTTCAGTCACATTTTAACCCTTATTTGAGAGAGGGATTTTGCCATAACACAACCAACAGCAAAACTATATTAACAGTACTCCCTCTTAATTTATGTGTGTCCTGGTTTCAGCTATGATGGAGTTAATTATTTTTAGCAGTGGATGGAATGCCATGTTTGGGTGTTAGGATGAGAACAGTGCTGATAGCACCCTGATGTTTCTGGTTGTTGCCGGGCAATCAAGGACCTTTCTCAGCTCTGCATACTTCCTTACTAGTGAGAAAGGAGGGGACGTAGCCAGGACAGGTGACCCGAACTGGCCAAAGAGGATATTCCATGCCAGTTACGTCATGCTCAGTATAAAGGGGGACTGGGGGGAAGAGGAGGAGACAACACCAGGAGGGGCAGTTTCCGGGTTCGGGGACGGCTCTAAGCTGTGCGGCCTGGGTTCTGTGGTTTGGTGAGAAACTGCATTGTGTATCACCAGTTTCATTTATTTTGTGCTTTAAACTTCTGTTATTGTTATATCTAGTTTTCTGTTATTGTTTAGTAAACTATCCTTATCCCAACCTGCGTAGTTCTGGTTTATAGGTTGTGGTTTCTTTTCCTCCTTCTTCCTTCCCTTTTCCCCCTCCCCCAACTTTCCCTCCCCCTTCCTTTTAAAAGTACAAGCGACTGTGTGGGGTGCGGCCCTCGGCTGGGGCAAAACCACGACAGTCATTTTGGCGCCCAACGTGGGGCTCGAACGGTTGGGATAACGGTAGATCTGACCCTAACTATCGCAATTAAGATAAGCACTGTTGTTTAAGCAATCTCTGGTCACGATGCTGTGGTATTTATTCACAAGGCTGTGGCATCAAAACCATCGCATGCTGTATACAATCCTGGCAGGATTCTTTACTCTCTCAGGTCTGCGGCTCCCATATTTGTTCCCATACTTCATTATAGTGTATTTTATGATATCGGTCTATGATACAATAATATCGATGACCATGAGCTTAATCTGGTACTTGTATGAGGTTTTGCTGTCCTGTCCATTCTTTGGACAGGGAGGGGTTAATAATAGCAATGTTTTCTTTTCCTTTGGGCTAAATACAACAGCTCTTAGGACAGTTTTTGAAAACCTTCAATATCTCTGGGATATTCAAACTAGCATTTTGCTATTGGTAGGTTTGGGGCAGATGGTTCAGTTTTTGTTATATATCAAGCATAGGTTTATGAATACCACTGAAGAGCTTTCTCCGAGACAGAATAATCACGAGTGGCAGGGCATGTGGCAAAGTATGGGCAAGTACCTAGGTACTTTCTCACGCCCGATGGTTTGGAACTTCACTCCTGAACAGCTACAAGACCCCGATCAAGTGACTGCATACCTAAAGAAAAATTGCTGTAGGTTTCCCAGAGATGGACACCTTACTGCACTGTGCTGGGCTCTGGCCACTATTTATCAAACACTGCTTGATAGCAGGCAGCACTGTCAGCACTGTCAGCACTGTCAGGGAGAAGGGAAAGGAAACAGACTGGCAGATACTATAGCTGCTGCAACCACTGGGGCTGACACTGCAGCTACTGCAACCCCTGTGACCGACACTGCAGCTACTGTAATCTCTACAGCAGACACTGCAGATGATCCGAAAAACCAACCCACACCAGTGTCTGTTGCTCCCGTACAAAAGAGGAAATGCACAAAGAAATCAGTTCGCACAGTGACGGATGATGATGATGATCAACCAGGGCCATCTCGAGGATATCAGGAGGAGGCAGAACCAGAGATTGTTACCCGATCCCTGACTCTGAGTGAGCTGCGTGAGGTTCGAAAAGATTTCACCCGCCACCCAAGTGAGCACATTATCACTTGGTTGCTCCGATGTTGGGATCACGGGGCCAATAGTTTGGAGTTAGAAGGCAGAGAGGCCAAGCAGTTGGGATCCCTAGCTAGAGAAGGAGGAATTGATAAAGCAATTGGGAGGAGGCCGGAAATCCTCAGCCTCTGGAGGCGACTACTGTCAAGTGTGCAGGAAAGATATCCCATAAAGGAATATATTACATGTCAGACACCCAAGGGTAACAGCATAGAGACAGCTGTCCAGCACCTGAGAGAATTAGCTGTACGGGAGATAATTTATTATGATCTGGACAATTCACGGCTTCCCGCTGATCCCGATGAAGTCCTATGCACTCCAGATATGTGGCATAAGGTTGTACGAAGTGCACCAGCAGGGTACACCAATTCACTGGCAGTAATTGACTGGAATGATATGGATCCACCAACCGTAAATGAGGTGGCCTGCCGACTCCGGAAATACCAAGACAGTGTTTCCCTCTCCGTCATTGCAGCAGTAGAAAAACTGGTTCAACGACTTGACAACAATGTGTCCAACTCCCAACCCGTATGGAGCAATGTTGCAGCTACTGGGAGAAAGCGTCCATCGTTCCAAGAGGGAGAATACACACCACGACGTACATTGTGGTTTTACCTGCTTGATCATGGAGAGGACATGAGGAAATGGGATATGCAGCCCACCTCAGCCCTTCGAGCACGAGTAAATGAGCTGCGGGGTAAAACATTCGCACAACGAGATTCTGCCAGGAAGAAGGCTGCACCAGTTTCTACTGGGCAGTTCCCTAGACCAATTGGAAGGCCTACCTATATGTCTGATGTGTCTGATCCTCTTGAAGGGACCTCTAAGTCCTTTATGCAACCAGTGGAAAACAAATATGATCAGCAGCAATAGAGGGGCCCTGCCTCCAGCCAGGTGGAGGAGAGGGATAATCGGGTTTATTGGACTGTGTGGATCCGATGGCCTGGCACGTCAGATCCACAAGAGTACAAAGCTCTGGTGGATACTGGTGGCCAGTGTACTCTAATGCCATCGAATCATGAAGGGGTAGAACCCGTTTGTATTTCTGGAGTGACAGGGGGATCCCAACAACTAACTGTGCTAGAGGCTGAGGTGAGCCTAACTGGGAAGGACTGGGAAAAACACCCCATTGTGACTGGTCCAGAAGCTCCGTGCATTTTAGGTATAGATTATCTACGTAGAGGGTATTTTAAAGACCCAAAAGGGTACCGATGGGCTTTTGGAATAGCTGCTTTGGAAACAGAAGGAATTGAACAACTGTGTGCCTTGCCTGGACTCTCGGAGGACTCTGCTGTTGTGGGGTTGTTGAAGGTTGAAGAACAGCAAGTGCCAGTTGCTACGACGACGGTGCACAGACGACAATACCGTACTAACCGAGATTCCCTGATTCCCATCCATAAGTTGATTCGTCAACTGGAGAATCAGGGAGTGATCAGCCGAACCCACTCACCCTTTAATAGTCCCATATGGCCAGTGAGGAAGTCCAATGGAGAGTGGAGGCTGACAGTAGATTATCGTGGCCTAAATGAAGTCACTCCAGGTATGAGTGCTGCTGTGCCAGACATGTTAGAGCTCCAGTATGAATTGGAATCGAAGGCAGCCAAGTGGTACGCCACAATCGACATTGCGAATGCTTTCTTCTCGATCCCACTGGCGCCAGAGTGCAGGCCACAGTTTGCTTTCACCTGGAGAGGCATCCAATACACGTGGAATCGTCTGCCCCAGGGGTGGAAACATAGCCCCACCATCTGCCATGGACTAATCCAGAATACACTGGAAAAGGGTGATGCACCAGAGCACCTGCAGTATATTGATGACATCATTGTATGGGGCAACACAGCAGAGGAAGTTTTTGAAAAAGGAAACAGGGTAATTAAAATCCTTTTAGAAGCCGGTTTTGCTATAAAACGAAGTAAAGTCAAGGGGCCTACGCGAGAAATCCAGTTTTTAGGAATAAAATGGCAGGATGGGCGTCGTCAGATCCCAATGGACATTATTAATAAAATAGCAGCTATGTCTCCACCAAGCAACAAAAAGGAAACACAAGCTTTCTTAGGTGTTATAGGTTTTTGGCGACTGCATGTCCCAAACTACAGTCTCATTGTGAGCCCACTCTACCATGTAACTCGAAAGAAGAATGATTTCCAATGGGGCCCTGAGCAACAGCAAGCCTTTGAGCAGATCAAACGCGAGATAGTCCATGCAGTGGCCCTTGGGCCTGTCCGGACAGGGACAGATATTAAAAATGTGCTCTACACTGCAGCTGGGGAGAACGGCCCGACCTGGAGTCTCTGGCAGAAAGCACAAGGGGAGACTCGAGGTCGACCGCTGGGGTTTTGGAGTCGGGCCTACAAAGGATCTGAGGCCAATTATACTCCAACAGAAAAGGAAATAGTGGCCGCCTATGAAGGGGTTCGAGCCGCCTCAGAAGTGATTGGAACTGAAGCCCAGCTCCTCCTGGCACCCCGACTGCCGGTGCTGGGCTGGATGTTCAAAGGGAAGGTTCCTTCTACACACCATGCCACTGATGCTACGTGGAGCAAGTGGGTTGCACTAATTACACAGCGGGCTCGAATAGGAAACCCCAATCGCCCAGGAATCGTGGAGGTGATCACAGACTGGCCAGAAGGCAAAGATTTTGGGATGTCACCAGAGGATGAGGAGGTAACACGCGCTGAAGAAGCCCCACCCTACAACAAACTGCCAGAGAATGAGAAGCGATATGCCCTGTTCACTGATGGGTCTTGTCGCATTGTGGGTAAGCATCGGAGATGGAAAGCTGCTGTATGGAGCCCTATAAGAAGAGTAGCAGAAGCCACTGAAGGAAAAGGTGAATCAAGCCAGTTCGCTGAGGTGAAGGCCATCCAGTTAGCCCTGGACATTGCTGAGAGAGAAAAGTGGCCAAGGCTCTACCTTTATACTGATTCATGGATGGTGGCGAATGCCCTGTGGGGGTGGTTGCAGCAGTGGAAAAAGAACAACTGGCAGCGTAGAGGCAAACCTATATGGGCTGATGACTTATGGCAAGATATCTCTGCTCGGTTAGAGAAACTTGTTGTAAAGGTACGTCATGTCGACGCCCATGTACCTAAGAGTCGGGCCATGGAGGAACATGAAAACAACCATCAGGTAGATAAGGCTGCTAGGATTAAAGTGGCTCAGGTAGATCTAGACTGGCAACATAAGGGTGAATTATTCCTAGCTCGATGGGCTCATGATACCTCGGGTCATCAAGGGAGAGATGCAACATATAGATGGGCTCGGGATCGAGGGGTGGACCTGACCATGGACGCCATCGCACAAGTTGTCCACGAATGTGAGACATGTGCTGCAATCAAGCAAGCTAAGCGGTTAAAGCCCCTTTGGTATGGAGGACGGTGGATGAAATATAAATATGGGGAGGCTTGGCAGATTGATTACATCACCCTCCCACAAACCCGCCATGGCAAACGTTATGTGCTTACAATGGTGGAGGCAACTACCGGCTGGCTAGAAACATATCCCGTACCCCATGCCACTGCTCGAAATACAATTCTGGGCCTTGAAAGGCAAGTCCTCTGGCGACATGGTACTCCAGAAAGAATCGAGTCAGACAATGGGACTCATTTCCGAAACACTCTTATAGACACCTGGGCCAAAGAGCATGGCATTGAGTGGGTGTACCACATTCCTTATCATGCACCGGCCTCTGGGAAAATTGAACGATATAATGGACTTTTAAAAACTACACTGAAAGCAATGTGTGGTGGGACATTCAAGCATTGGGATACACATTTGGCCAAAGCCACATGGTTAGTTAACACTAGGGGATCTACCAATCGGGCTGGCCCTGCCCAATCAAAATTTCCACGTATTGTAGAGGGAGACGGAGTCCCAGTAGTGCATATGAAGAGTGTATTGGGAAAGAGAGTTTGGGTCATCCCTGCTTCAGGCAAAGGTAAACCCATGTCTGGAATTGTTTTTGCTCAAGGACCTGGCTGTACTTGGTGGGTAATGCAGAGGGATGGAGAAGTTCGATGTGTACCTCAAGGGGATTTGATTTTGGGTGAGAATAGCCAATATAATTGATAGAGTAGAAATTATAATAATTGCCAAATAACCCATTATTGTATATTCATTATTGTTATGATTGCTGTATGTTGTACCATAGCATTATAGCCGGAGTCATACAAGTTAATGAAGAATGAGTGCCATGATGATGGAACTGAAGCCTGGCCTCTTAAGAACTTTTTTTCTCCCTTTGAAAATAAACTCTGACCCACAGACTATGAGCATGGACCATGCCAGGTGTATCAGTCAAGAGCCTGAGATGCAGCATGCAACGAGCCAATGGAACATACAATTATCCTGAGAAACTGTTACGACAAATGGAGCCTGAAAATCATGGACTAAATGAACTCAACAACTTCAGAGGGATGATTCACAGACTGAGGGAATAAGATCTGTATGCACGTATGTGTGCATACATGTGTACATACATATATGGGTGTGTGAAACACGAAACTGATTGTACCTAAAGAAAATTGTTGGATCTGGTCATGACGTAAATGGTATGGAATAAGGGGTGGATAATGTCCTGGTTTCAGCTATGATGGAGTTAATTTTTTTTAGCAGTGGATGGAATGCCATGTTTGGGTGTTAGGATGAGAACAGTGCTGATAGCACCCTGATGTTTCTAGTTGTTGCCGGGCAATCAAGGACCTTTCTCAGCTCTGCATACTTCCTTACTAGTGAGAAAGGAGGGGACGTAGCCAGGACAGGTGACCCGAACTGGCCAAAGAGGATATTCCATGCCAGTTACGTCATGCTCAGTATAAAGGGGGACTGGGGGGAAGAGGAGGAGACAACACCAGGAGGGGCAGTTTCCGGGTTCGGGGACGGCTCTAAGCTGTGCGGCCTGGGTTCTGTGGTTTGGTGAGAAACTGCATTGTGTATCACCAGTTTCATTTATTTTGTGCTTTAAACTTCTGTTATTGTTATATCTAGTTTTCTGTTATTGTTTAGTAAACTATCCTTATCCCAACCTGCGTAGTTCTGGTTTATAGGTTGTGGTTTCTTTTCCTCCTTCTTCCTTCCCTTTTCCCCCTCCCCCAACTTTCCCTCCCCCTTCCTTTTAAAAGTACAAGCGACTGTGTGGGGTGCGGCCCCCGGCTGGGGCAAAACCACGACAATGTGCTATCCTAAATTCTCTACAAAGGATTTCTGATGAGGCAGCCTGAGTCCTCCACTTAACAAGTCAGCATAAAAAAAATACGACAATCCATTTCAGTTTGCAAAAGCAACATTTCCCAGCATTTTTCACAGTACCATAACACCTCAGAGGATTGAGATCAGAGCTGAGGTTAGCACGTTAAATGATGTTCAAAAGTTGCTTGGAAATATTAACTGGATTAGATCATTGTGTGGTATTATGCATCAGTATTTTATTACCCATATTCGCAACCACACTGAACCAACTGACTAACTCAAGGTCTAGCAGAAGGAAATCAGAGAGCAGACACGCTGGTAGCACCGGCATGGGCTGCTCCCTCAGCAGACCACTTTGCACAAGCTCATAAGTCGCATGAATTTTTTTTTTTACCAATCTGCTAAACTACTTAAACAGTTACTCAGGCTAAAGGGATTGTACAGTCGTGCCTGGACTGTCAGCAATTCACCAGTGGCCTTGCCCCTGGCGTGAATCCTCGTGGCACAGGCCCACTAGAAGTTTGGGGAAAAAAAAAAGTTTCCTTTTTTCTTTTCTGGCAGTGTGAGCTACTGCACAAACGGGGGAATCTAGTAAACATCCAACGCCATGTACGCTCTGCCATAGCAGCACTTGAATACCCCATGAAATCAAAACCGACAACAACAGCCCAGAATATATAGCACAAACAATACAAACCTTTTTCTTTACCAGTTACCTATGACATTACCTATTGTGATATATATATGTCCGCCTGATTCGTGTTAATATCGAACAATGTTAGGGGTGCATAATGACATACCCTTGTATGGCTACGGGCCTGGGAGGGACAGTTTAAGGTTTTTGCATGGACTGAATGAAGTATGTTGAAGCAGCAACAAGCTCTATAAAGGATGTGCAAAGCTTTGCCTAAAGGACCACAATGTTAGCATTGTGACACCTCAGGAGAAGAAACTTGCCTCTGAAAAGGAGGTAATAAAGAAGAAGAAGGAAAGAAGAATAGGGAGGCGCCTCAAGTCTGCAGAACCAGCTTCTTGAGTTCATTAGCAAGACAAAAGCTAAAGATCACCTACAGGATGGCTTGTGGGTGGGGGTCGCCTGACGGGCACTCCAGAATGTCATATATGGTTGTTCAGTTTAAAGCGGAGGGCGGTGCTATCCCTGGAAGGTATATAAGCCAGGGACTGGAAGTGTATGGTGTGCGTCTTGGTGGAGCTGAGACTCCCTGCGCACCCGGCGCTGCCTGTGCACCGCAGCGCCGTTTGCTTGCCTTTATTCGTTTAATAAATTGTTCAATTTGGTTAAAAATCCTGTTTGGGACCAAGTCATTTATAACACAGGTGTAAGTAAGAAATGAAGTTACAGGTACTAACTTGGGGAAGGAGATCTGCCTGTGTCATTACAGATGCCGTGGATCCAGAAAATAAGCAACCCTGTGTGAACCAGGAGATCCTTATCCCAGTATCTGAAGTCAGGTGTTCCAAGTGCAGCCACGATGGACTATGAGTTTTGCTGCGGGACATATTGAACTATCTAACAGTCTTTGAAATATGCATGTATTTGTGGTAAATGAAAATTAGGGAAGTAGTGATTTCTGCACAGCCTAAGATCACAGTCTGCAATGGGGGCCTGCACGAAAACGTGAGGCTGGTGTTACCTGCACTCCTGACACTCCTGATTGGCAAAGCAAACAAATACAACAGCAAAGGTATCAAGGCACTTAGCTACAGATGTGGATTCTGTAAGACATGCCACCTTACAGAATGGTGCAGCAATTGATTTCCTGTTACTGGCTCATGGACATGGCTGTCGAGATTTTGATGGCATGTGCTGCATGAATCTGTCTGACCACTCTCAGTCGATTCATGTGAACATTCAGAAATTGATAGATCAAACACAAAAGATACAACAAGAAAATGGATTCTTTGGATTGGACAATTGGTTTCATGAGTGGGGAATTTCAGGATGGATATTGTCAATGGTCAAATCTGGATTATTTGTTTTGGTAATTACAGTACTTGACTTACTCTTATTGCCATGTTTATTGAGCTTTCTGCAAAGAGCCCTTGCAGGAATCTCTACAAGCAGTGTTTGTAACACAAAATGCCAAAAGGGAAAAATTCTCGGGGAGGACAGCGGGCCTGCCAGCAGCCTGGCTCTCCTCACAAAGACATAGGCCCTGACAATATCCTTGAATTCCCATGAAACAGGAAAGTTATTCATGCTGAGAGGTATTTGGTAATCACATCTTCAAAACACAATGGCCTTGAAGGCAGATGTACAGACTGCCTTAAACCAAGAAGGAGTTGTAGGATGGTATTTGGAAGTAAGTGAACATGTCATGAACTATCCATAATAAACGGTCAACACAGCAGGTGTGCAGATAACTTTTAGACATAAAGGTAAATTAACAATGTGAACAGTGTGTGTAGCCAATTAGCAGTTTTTAGCTTGCCACGTTTTACAGTATGGCTTTTTGCTTATGGGATGGCTTTTAGGTTTAGTTAAATAAGGACTTATGTTTTTCAGTTATTTTTGACTTAGTGTTATTTTTGCCCTGTCTGTTACAATGCTTGCAAAAGATAATACGCTCAATGAAGAAGGTTCTTTCTGTACAACAGGTAGGGGAAAATGTGGCATGGGGCTTGGAGGACAGAGCTTCAAGCACTGCTAGGTTAATAGATAATGTGATGGAGCCTTTAGGCCATAAACCATGGGGAAACTAAACAAAGGTGGCAAGATTGTAATAAACAAAGTTACAGGCCCCCTGCCTCTTCTTTTGTTAAGGTATGCCTGCTGTCTGGAGAGGTTTTAGAAGTTCTACTAGCATGATAAGATAAAGTTGCTAGTGTGACAGTAGATCGCTGACCAATCAGATGCAGCCCCGCGAGCAGTGTGTGTACAAAAGGACCAATCTGTTTAAAGCACACAGTCTTCTGAGCATATTTAAAGGAATGATTTTATACAATAAATCGACTTTTGCTTGCATCAAGCTGTGTCCCATCTCTCCGTCACAGCAGACAGTGGGGCAAGAAATAAAAGTAGGATGCAGGGTAATTGATGAATTCCCTCACCAGCCAGCAACCCAAACTGTTAGTGGTATCACATTGCCACCAGGGGACTATTTTCTCCTTTTCTCGTGTACTGGCACTTTTATCTGTTACTGTAGGATCTATTGTAAATTCTAGCCCATCCCATGTAAAGCACCATGGGGCCTTCGCCATATATTGAAATTTTAAAAGTATGCTCATGGACCAAATGTTGGTCCACTCTTCTTCATTTTTGGAAATTTGTCCAGTCTGCCCACATTCCCATTCCATAGTTATTTTGGATACATTTCGTTTTACAGGCTCGTCATAGCTGCACCATCCAACATTTTTAAGTCTGCCTATACGAGTGAATTGATAATTCAACAGTTTTTTGCAGTCGGATCTGCTCCCTGGAGATTTCCATTGTTTCCTAATATATTCTATTCTTTCTTGCCACCCTATCATTGGCTTCTGTTCGCAATGGGCAGTTTCATTTCTCTTTTCTACAGTAGTCAGGTTCATTGTCAAAAACCCCCATGGGATAGATTCTCCAACTGCTTGGGGTATTGGAAGGCAGGCAGTAATTTGTGACACATTTTGCATGTTTGCAAATTCTTTAATCAACCCTATCATTATGTTTTCTTCCTGAGTTTTACCTGGCACTGATATTACTTGTTCTGTATCTATGTTCTCACTTGTGTTTCGTCTCTTTTTCACTAAAACTTCATTTCATATTTGTGTTTGTCTATCTACGTTTACTTGCCAATCATTCAAGTTGCAGGTCTGTGTGTGAGTACTGTTCGTTACCCGTGCTTGGTTTGGTGACTGTTTCTCTTTTATCCATGTTTCCACCACCATAGACTGCAAAGCAAACAACAGAAAAATAAATCTGTTAATCATGTTTCAAAGTTAACTTTAAAGTTTCTGGATTTCCAACCACTCTCCAGCTAGTGGGTGGCGCCCTCTTCACTCTGATGTAGTGGATCCAAGCATCTGATTCAGCAATCTTGATTGCAGTGAAGGTGGTTAACAGCACCTGGTAGGGTCCGTTCCACTTCCCCAGTAGAGGTTCTTCATTCCAAGACTTTATGTAGACATAGTCCCCTGGTTGAAAGTTGTGTACTGGATTCTCCAACGTCAAGGGTCGATTCCACACCACCACACTCCGGAGTCTAGCTAGAGTTTTCCCAAGAGACAGCAAATAATTATATACATCTTGTTTTCCTGTTATATGCATATTTGGATTTGGTTCAGGGGTTTCATATGGCTTTCCATACATTATCTCATAAGGACTTACTGACATTCCACTTCGAGGTTTTACTCTTATTCGTAATAATGCTAGTGGGAGTGCCTGAGGCCACTTCAATTTGACTTCTTGACAGAATTTGTCTTTTCAAGGTTTGATTAATCTTTTCTACTTTCCCACTAGACTGCGGCCTCCAGGAGGCATGCAGATCCCAGGAAATTCCTAGAATCTTGCTTACCTTCTGTAGTACTGTGGCTACAAAATGTGGACCTCTGTCAGATGATATCCCAAAAGGTACTCCAAACCTTGGGATAATCTCTTGTAGGAGCCACTTAACTGTTTCCTTAGCTTGATTTGTGCGACAGGGAAAGGCTTCCGGCCATCCAGAAAAAGTATCAACCCCAACCAAAATGTACTTATAACCATTACATCTGGGTAATTCTGTAAAATCAATTTGCCAATAATCTCCCGGTTCCACTCCAGTTTTTAACTTACCCATTTGAATTTTCTTTTGTACTACTGGATTGTTTCTTAAATACACCTCACACTTTGCTGTTACTGACTTGACCATTTCTAGCATTCGCACTGACACTAAGTGCCTTTTAGAAACTTCACAAGGGCGTCTGCACCCCAATGGCATTCTTGATGTTTCATTTGTAATGTTTCTCTCATTATTAAGGGAGGTAATATTACCTGACCCTTGATAGATGTCCACCATCCTTCTGAATTTTTCTTTGCATTCAACAATCGTGCTAATTTCTCATCTTCTCTTGAATATTCTGGGGATTCCTTAGGGAGTGTTACAGTCCTACTAGGAATTACTGCCATTTGTAACACTTGTTGTTGAGCTGCATTCTTAGCAGCTTGGTCTGCTAGTCTGTTCCCTTCTATTATTTTTGTACTTCCTGTCTGATGTGCTTTACAGTGCATGATTGCTACTTGAACCGGCTCTTGCACTGCCAACACTAACTGTAAGATTTCCTTTTGATGCTTAATATTTGCCCCCTGGGAGGACAACAGTCCTCTTTCTTTCCATAGGGCTCCATGGACATGGACTACTCCAAAGGCATATTTTGAGTCTGTCTGTGGAGGAATGGTTCCGTGAGAACAGCCACATATTCCTCGCTCTCTACCCCTGCGAGCAAAACAGCCAGAATGAAACATCACTTTAAAGGAATGTGGAGCTAGCAGCAAAGCCAGATAATGGGTTAAGGAGTATGGACAGTGAATAGAAGTTCCTAATTCTGAAACATTCCTCTGAGACAAGATAAGATATAGGCCTTGCACAGGTGTCCGCTCTATCGCCTTCACTGTTTTCACTTCCCTCCCGCCGAGGTTCCCAGCCATGCTTTGTTAAGCTTGCTAGAGAGTATATAATCACGCTGTTCTGTAGAATAAAGTGAACTGACTGCTTTTAGCCACATTGGTGTGCGGTCTGATTCCTAGCGCCGTCCCGCTCTTTCGAAGCCCCTGGACCTAAAAGTTTCCCAAGATCTGGATTAGGACACGGGGAACACTCAACATCTGTCCATATATTTACTCCCTTTCCTTTACTTAATTCCAATGCTCGTGTCAATGCAATCAGTTCTGCTTTTTGTGCAGAAGTTGTATTGGGTGATGCTTTTGCTTCTATTACCGTGTTCTCGGTTGTTACCGCATATCCAGCATAGCGAACTCCATTCTGAACGAAACTACTGCCATCCGTAAACAGCTCCCATTCAGGATTCTCAAGGGGAATGTCCTTCAAGTCCTCTCGGCTGGAATATGTATGTTCAGTGGTCACGATGCAGTCATGTTCGAGTTGTTCTTCCTCCTGTGAAGCACTTAAGAAAACTGCAGGATTCACAAGGTTAGTTGTTTTCAGGATTACATCATCTTGTTCGGTAAGAATTACCTGGTATTTCATCATCCTGCTAGGAGATAACCAATGTCCCCCTTTTTGTTCCAACACTGTAGCCACCATATGTGGGACACAGACTGTAATTGTTTTTCCCAAAGTAAGTTTTCTAGCTTCTTGTATCAATATTACTGTTGCTGCTACTGCTCTCAGGCAAGAAGGCCATCCTTTGCTTACTGAGTCCAATTGTTTGGAAAAGTATCCCACTGGTCGTTTCCAGCTTCCCATTCTCTGGGTTAGGACCCCCAAAGCAATATGTTGTCGTTCATGGACAAATAATTGGAAGTCTTTAGTTAGGTCTGGTAATCCCAAGGCTGGTGCTGTCATCAAGGCTAATTTAAGATTTTAAAAGCCTCTCGTTGTCGTTTACTCCATATAAAAGGGATAGACTTCTGGGCTTCGTACAATGGTTTGGCTATTAGACCATAATCCATGATCCAAAGCCGACACCATCCTGTCATTCCCAGAAATGCTCTCAGTTCATGTACAGTTTGAGGCTCTGGAATAGCACAAATTGCCTCTTTTTGGTCTGTCCCCAGCCTTCGTTGTCCTTGTGAAATTTCAAAACCCAGATAAATTACAGTTTGGTTTGCTATTTGAGCTTTCTCCTTGGATACCTTGTATCCATTAAGTCCCAAAAAGTTTAAAAGTTCAATGGTTACCTGTATACAGGCCGATTTTTCTTCAGTACCTATTAGAATATCATCCACATATTGCAAGAGCAAATGTTCTGGTCGTGGAGTCACTGTCTTCTCGTTTGTCCAGATCTCCAATTCCTTTGCTAACTGCCTGCCAAAGATGGTCGGACTGTTTTTAAACCCTTGGGGTAGCCATGTCCATGTCAGCTGTACTTTGCGCCCTGTTTGTGGACTTTCCCTCTCAAAAGCAAATAATTTACGACTTTCCTTTTCCAGGGGTATGCAAAAGAAAGCATCTTTTAAATCAAGCACTGTAAACCACTGATAACTTTCTTTCAGAGCAGTCAACAATGTGTAAGGATTTGCCACTACTGGGTGTATGTCTTTCACAATTTGATTTACAGCTCTTAAGTCCTGTACCAAACTATACTCACCATTTGGCTTTCGTACTGGAAAAATAGGCGTGTTATATTCTGATTCACACTCTTCTAAAATCTTATATTCCAAAAATTTATCAATCGACTTTTTAATTCCCTGTTTAGCCTCAGGTTTACTTGGGTATTGTTTAATTCTAACTGGTTTTGCACTTTCCTTCAATTCAATTTTCACTGGCTGTGCTAATTTAGATTCTCCTGGGATATTGGTTTCCCATACCATAGGGACCACTGCGTAGCTAACTTCTGGGGGGATTTCTTGTACTTTTTTTTTTCCTTCAACATTAAAATTTCACCTGTTTTTGATTCAGGTATCTTTAACAATAATTCTCCATCTTCAAAAACAATTTGTGCATTCAATTTAGATAATAGATCCATTCCCATTAAGGGTATCGGACATTCTGGAACGTACAAAAATTCATGTGTTATAATTTTGCTTCCAAATCGCAAATTCAAGGGTTGTAAGAATGGCCGGTTTTTCTCTTTCCCTGTGGCTCCCACAATATTTGCTGTTGCCTGTTGACTAGCTGTTCTTTTTGGACAGTCATTTTTCCAGTGCCCTCCTTCTTTACTAAAAGCACATTGATTTCTTCCTAGAGGGGTTTTACCACTTATTCCCCCTCTTCCCCCCCTTTCCCCCTCGCATTCCTCCCCTTAAAAGACCTCCTCTGCTCGCATTCTTGCAGTTCTCAAAACCATCTGTTTTTCTGTAGAATCCATAAGGGTATCCAAAATCACTTGTATATCATCCCAATCCGGGTTTTGTGTTTTAATTATCATTCCCATAATTCTTGCGACCTTACCAGGACCCTCCCTTTAAGGACCAGCTGATTCCTTCCATATAACCAAATCAGAAGGAGTAAAGGGTATTTTTACATAGATTGGCCCATTTTGCCCAACTCCTTGTCTCAAGGGGGCTATTACTCGTTTCCCTATTTTTGACCTTAAGGGGGTTATTATATGGGTACGCTGCTGTGTCCTTCTGGATATTGGTGGAGAAAGTTCCAATTCAGATTCTCCTTCCTCCTCTTCTAATCCACTACTATCTGGACGGGGGCCAGGTTGAGATTCCCTTATTTCAGGTTCTGGCACTGGTGGCCTTATTGGATGGTTAGTGTCAGAATCGGGTCTATGTTCCGGAGAGGGTATGGGAATAGGAGGATAGATCAGAACAGCAGGAACTGCTGGGGCAGTTGGAGCAATATCTAATTCTGGACCTGTGTTAGTATGTCCTTTCCCTTTTAATACCAAATGCTTATAACACCTTTTGGTGGAGGTACATGCAGGGCAACGTTCTTGAACCTTTTTGTCTTTTATCATAAGGGACATTTCTTGGTTATTCGATTCACATTCCTCTTGCCACTCTGGTTTCTCTCTTAAGTAGAAGAATAAATCTACATATGGGACCTCATCCCATTTTCCTTCCCTCTTACAAAACAACATTAACTGCAAAATAGTTTCATAGTTCAAAGTTCCATTCAAAGGCCACTTTTCTTCATTATCCAGTTTATACAGTGGCCACTCATGATTACAATATTCAATGAGCTGATTTTTACGAAAATCACTTTGCAGTTCCTTCCAGTGTGCCAAAAGGCAGCCTAAGGGAGAAGCCCTTGGTACTGGACCTTGCCTCCCCCCAAACAGATTTGAAAATTTTAGTGCCATTGCAAATGAATGTGGTTGCTTGCCTTTTGTATTTGCCAATTATGAATTTTGGCAGGAGTTAAACCCCCTTACGTTCCGGCCAACCTCAGACTGGCAGGCTTCCTGGTCTCACCCGGGCCCAACCAAGGGGAGCTCGATGAGCTGCGACTTACAGGTTAGTTCACCAGGCAGGCTCCCCAATTTTTAAGAAGTGCCTTACCTCTCCAGGGAATGTTGCGAGAGAGCTGTAAGGGTCGAAGGCGATGTCTCTCCCAGAGAATCCCTCAGTGCCGGCTGGAGTTCGATCAGCGCTCGATCCCGTCCAGTCTCACTCGCAAGGTCCCATCTGGGTCGCCAAAACTATTAGCAGTCGCAATCACGAAGAACTTATCTCTACACAGAGCAGATAATCAGGCACTTCTTTATTCCAGCACTGGGGAAACACAGGGGATAGCTCCTCCAAAGACGTGTTCACCCAAAGGTACAAAGCAGAACATATTTATACAATTTTTAACAAAGATCATTGCGCAAAATGCTCGCTTCTTAGCTTAACCTTTACAATGATTGGTTTTTGATTGCTTCACTTTATCTATATTCTTATTCTATAAAAATCATTGGTTAGCTATGCTGATTGTTTTAAATACAATGGGGGGAGGGAATTGATTAGCATATTCATGTTATTTCCTGGAAATCATTACCATATGTTAATGTCCCTTGCGCATGCGTAGTTCTGTTGAGCGGGGGTCCTCTGGTGGTCGTCGATAGTCTTCCTCACTGCGCAAGGTCACTTTGACTCCGGCTGTTATTTCGTAACTGCAGTTTCTTCATATACTTATTATTTCAACTCAAGATCCATGACTGGTACCCATTATTTTAATCCAAGGTCCATAGAGATTCTTCATAGTGATAAAGACACAGCGTTTTGTTCCTAAAAGTTCTAGTGTACAGTATATTCTTACTATTATGGTTCGCTAAAATCAAATATAATCAACTGTTCCTAACAAAATCACTGTAACAGAACTAGAAACAACAAAGAAACAAAAAAAAAGCCTGTGTCATAGAAAAATCACACTTGGTATAATTTTACCTTGGCTTAGCCAGTCTTTGTAGTCTGTCTCTGGGCCCATGACAGCATTAGACTGTCCTTTAAATTCAAGATTATAATTAATATGGCGACATCTGCGCCAGTTACGAAAGATAAGAAGCCTCGACCCCTGCTGATGCCTAAAAATGCACCAACTCGGCCTCCCATTCATTTAACTCCATCTTCAATGCAGGCCCATACATAATTAAGAATACTGGTCAGCAACAAGTATTATTTAATCCATCATACTCTCTCAAGCGAGTGGAATTAATAATGCAGACAAATATTTCTATGATTAAACCAGTCTGCTCACCCTTCTTGAATACATCTTACACCAGGTGGTCGATGTGGTTACATACGCAGACTCTCATCCCCTTAAGGCAATCTAAGAGAAATGTACTTGGTTTCTTAGAGACAGGGTTGGGAGTCTTGAATGGCACTGATGCCGAAATACTTACTAATAAGCTGACCACTGTGACCAGCAATCTAAAAACATTGAAACACCCATTAGAATTTTCTCTTACCACCCTGGGAACCAATCAATGGCTTTTGTCAGGCATACTGCCCCAGTGGGGAAAGATAAACGATAGAGACCACCAGTTGATTGCAGATGCACTTGGTGCTACCCAAGGTAACACCTCTCTAGCTCTTAGTTGTATCCAAGCTCAACTGTGGATGCAATCCATACTAACTGCAATTATATGGGAAGGTGAGGAAGGCACCCTACCCACTGAAATTTGCAAGGTAATTTGGGACAATGCAACTGAATTTGAGAAGAAATTCCAATCCTGGTGGTATCCAGTTAATTTCACCTACAACCCCACTGATGGCAAAATTACAGCTTTTGTTTTAACCATATACAATGCTTCGGTATATACTATGTACACAATCATTGCACTAGGGTTAAATCACCATGGGACCATACTCTATCCCATTGAACATAGAGTATGGGCCCAATACCATAAAGGCAAATGGCAAACCATTAATGTTGATACGTGTGGTACGAGAACGACAAGGATTCATTTGTGAAAGTAATACCATCAGAACTTTTGTCTTGACACTGAACATAATGTCTGTCATTTCAAAATGCACCCTGACGAAACTCCTGAAACTGTACTTGTATACATTGGGAAAGGATGTGTTTGTGTGAAAACTCTTTGCAGTCTTTTGTTAGTAGATAACATGGCTTGTCTTTGTACCTGCTCTGAAATGCCTGATTCCATAGTGGGTAATGCTAATAAAATTAACTAAATGTAGCTAGAAGATAATTATAATTATAGTAAAACATTATCAGTGCATTCAAGAAATGTGGATTGCCTGTGACCTGCTGTGTTGTCCTTCCAGCTTGAAAACTTAAGGTTTCTTCCTTTTGTCTGAAGAGGGCCTTATCTACTACTACTTCCTGATCAGGCAGTCTATAGCCAATACCCACCCCAATGTCACATATGTTGGTCTGCTCACTAATACTGATCCTAAAGCTCTTATTATCTATTCCTAGGCAGAGCTCCAGCCAACCCTGCTCCTCCCTCACAACTCTCACTTCTTGCCTTTCCAGCCTGTTCTTCCTGAAGAGCCAGTATCCAGCGATTGCAGCACTACAGTCCTGTGAGCTATCCCACCATCTCTCTGTGATCCCAATGAAATTATAAACCTGCAAGTGCATACAGACCTCTATTCCTGCTCATTTCCTATGCTTGTGCACTAGTGTACATACACTTCAGAGAGGCCCACGCTCATGCTCATTTTCCCAGAAAGGGTGTGAGCTTCCCCTCAGCATGAGGAGGTGATGCTGTTCTCTCAGCATACCCTTATTTGTACACATACACCTAAGGTAAGCCCCCTTCTGCCCTGTTTTGTTGGTGTGAAGGTCTCTTTTGTCTACATCATCCTGAATCTTTTACTGTGTCCAGTTCTGGGCTCCCTGGTATAAAAAAGACAGGGACCTCCTTGAGAGAGTCCAGAGAAGGGCTACGAAGATGATTAAGGGCCTGGAACAGCTCCCGAATGAGGAAAGGCTGAGTGAGCTGGGGCTGTTCAGCCTGGGGAAAAGAAGACTGAGGGGGGACCTAATTAATGTTTATAAATATCTTAAGTATGGGATGCAGGGGGAATTGGCCAACCCCTTTTCAGTAGTCTGTGGAGACAGGACAAGGGGCAATGGCTGTAAACTGGAACACAGGAAGTTCCGCACCAACATGCGGAAGAACTTTTACCCAGTGAGGGTGACAGAGCACTGGAATAGGCTGCCCAGGGAGGTGGTGGAGTCTCCTTCTCTGGAGATATTCAAGACTCGTCTGGACGCCTATCTGTGCAATATGTGCTAGGGAGCCTGCTTTGGCAGGGGGGTTGGACCCGATGATCTCTCGAGGTCCCTTCCAACCCCTACAATTCTGTGATTCTGTGATCTTTTACTTACCAACCCAGGCCACTACCTCCTCACTTGACTGCAGGTCACTGATGCTCAAATCATCTGCAAGTCCTGTACTTACTTGACGGTACTGAGAGTCTCACAGAAATCAGAGGGTCTTTAAGTGTAGTTTGGATACTAGGACATCCACACTGAAGATCAAAATGGGGAGAAAATATATATTGAGAGGCTTAGAAGTAGAGATAAGGGCAGGGAGAGATGATTCAGCAATTAACCTCACAGGCAAAACAGATTCAACATGGAATAAAAAAACCATACACGCAAACAATGAAAACAGAGTAGGATAATGAGAAGTAAAATCAAATCATAAAACACCTCCCCCCACCCCTCCCTTCTTCCCAGACCCAGCATGGGGTCTCTAGGCTGAAGGGGCAGCACCTAGAGGCCTCCTCCCCGCCCCCCCCCCCCCCCCCACTCCTCCCTGACCTTGGTGTGTCTACAAAATTTCTTACATCATCTCACTCCCTTCTCTGGTGGCAAAAAGCAGCCACTTGCGGGATTTTTTTTCTTCTTAAATATGTTATCACAGAGGCGCTACCACTGTCGCTGATTGGCTCGGCCTTTTTCAGCAGCAGATCTGTCCTTGAGCTGGCTGGTATTTACTCTGTCGGGCCTAGGGGAAGCTTCTACCAGCTTTTTTCAGAAGCCACCCATGCAGCCCACCCCCCTGCCCCCAGAACCTTGCCACACAAAACCACAACACTACCCAAACTGTAAAAACTAGGCAGGGTTTGTAGATGCTCCAACTTCTAGATTTTCACCATTGAAAGAGAAAGATGTATACCACACATGCACAGTCTTACTAGGCACCACTAGCTAAACACTGCTTCAGTAATTAAGCTCAAAAGCAGAGTTCAAAACCTTCCAAAGATGAAGAGTTAGAAATTAAGAAGCACTGATAATCTGAGTTGCAGCCTACATTAAATTAGCTTAAATGTACTTGGGTAATTGATTATTAACTTAGAATGTGCAGCAGCTGTGCCTACAGGGAGATCATAACAGACAGGTACTCTGAAGATATTTTGGTTCATTTTTAATGCTTTCATGTAAACCTGATTAATTGGAAAAAAATGCTCAACACATTGCAAGATGAGAAAAATTGGAGCAACATATTAGCTAGTTGTGGTTCAGCCCCAGGCAGCGGCTTGATCAGATCACCCCTCTACCACTCAATCACCCCTCCACCGGAGGAGTGGGTTGGGATAAGGAGAGTTTACTGACAAGTAAGAGGGGAACAATAACAGAGCCCGGGGGCAAAATTCACACACACCCCTGGATATAACACTGAGCACTTTACTGACCCAACACGGTGGTAACACAGATCACTGCACCAATGCAGCAACCAACCCAATACCCGAATGCACTCAGACTGTCCCAGAGCCACACTGAATCACCCCTCCCTGACCAGCCCCTTTTAAGGGGGCATGATGTCACATGGTATAGAAAACGGTCCAGTCCAACTGGGCTCACCTGTGCTGGCCGTTTGGGGGAGTTAACTATGGCCTGGCCAGAACCAGGACATTATCCACCACTTTTTCCACACCACCTACATCACACCTGGATCTTACATTTTCAGTTGATTTGGGAGGTTCATAACATATCATTTATCTATTATTTATATTATCTGCCATGAAACTATTTGTTATGCAGCAACAATTTAGCAGCTGTCCTCACCTAAAATTAAATCCCCTTAGGGTACACACTGGGCTTCTCCATCCTTGTGCATTACCCACCAAGCACACCCGGGTCCCCGAGAAAAAGCAATACCACAAATGGGTATGCCTTTGCCTGAAGCAGGGATAACCCAGACTGTCTTCCCTAACAGGTTTTTCATGCCCACTACAGCGACTTTATCCCCCTCTAGAGTACACTGGAGTTTGGACTGGGCGGGGCCAGCCCGATTGGTAGACCTCCTAGAGTTAACTAACCAGGTGGCCTTGGATACACGCATATCCCATTTTTTTTTAGGTTCCACCACCCATTGCTTTTATTATAGTTTTTTAATAGCCCATTCTACCTCTCAATTTTCCCAAAGGCTGGTGCATGGTAGAGTATATGACATACCTGTTTGTTGTGGTTTTAAGTGGCAGGGTTCTGGTGGAAGAGGGGGGGGCTGCAGGGGTGGCTTCTGCATGAAGCAGCTAGAAACTTTCCCTAGGCTCGACAGAGTAAACACAAGCCAGCTCAAGTCTGGACACACCACTGACCAAGGCTGAGCCAATCAGTGACAGTCATAGTGCCTCTGTGAATCACACTGAAGAGAAAAAAAATGCAAGCATCCACTTTTTACCACAAGAGAAGGGAATGAGAAGATGTAATAAACTTTGCAGACACCAAGTTCAGTGAAGAAGGGGGGAGGAGGCACTCCAGGCCCCACACTGGAGCAGCTGGAGACAGATGGAAGACATTGTGACCCGCATTGGAGCAAGCCTCTGGCAGAAGATCTGTGGCCCGTGGACAGATACAGAGTCACAGAGAGAGAGACAGAGACCTACACCAGAGCAGGTTGGTGGGGGGGGCTTGTGACTCTGTGGGGGACCAGGCTGGAGCAGTCTAGGCCTGAGAGACTGCACCCCATAGAAGTGACCCATGCTGGGGCAGTTGGTGAAGAGCTGAAGCCCACATTGGAGAAGTTCATGGAGAACTATCTCCTGTGGGTAGGACCACATGCTGGAGCAGGGGAAGAGTGTGAGGAATGCCCTCCCCAGCTAAGAAGGAAAACAACTTGTGAGGAACTGACCAAAACCCCCCATTCCCCATTCCCTGCCTGCTCCCCCTCCCCCCTGGGTGGGGGGGGAAGGAAGAAGGGAGAGAAATCATGACTCAAGTGAAGTCTGCTAAGAAGGTGGGGAGGGGGGGTGGTATTTTAAGATTTGGTCACACTTCATAGAATGGTATGGGTTGGAAGAGACCCCAAGGATCATAGAGCTCCAACCCCCCTGACACAGGCAGGGCCACCAACCTCAGGCCTGGATCTACACTAGGTTGCCCAAGGCCCCATCCAACCTGGCCTTGAACACCTCCAGGGATGGGGCGTCCACCATCTCTCTGGGCAGCCTGTTCCAGCACCTCACCACTCTCTCTGTAAAAAACTTCCCCCTAATATCTAATCTAAACCTTCCTTCCTTTAGCTTTAGTCCATTCCCCCTTGTCCTGCCATTATCTACCCTTTTAAAAAGTTGATTCCCCTCCTGTTTGTGTGCTCCCTCCGGGTACTGGAAGTCTGCAATGAGGTCCCCGCACAACCTTCTCTTCTCTAGGCTGATCAAGCCCAGCTTCCTCAGCCTCTCTTCATAGGGGAGGTGCTCCAGCCCTCTAATCATCTTTGTGGCCCTCCTCTGAATCCTCTCCAACAGTTCTACATCTTTCTTGTATTGGGGGCCCCAGATGTGGACACAGGACTCCAGATGGGGCCTCACGAGGGCAGAGTAGAGAGGGACAATCACCTCCCTGTCCCTGCTGGCCACCCCTCTTCTGATGGAGACCGGGATAACATTGGCCTTCTGAGCTGCAAGAGCACACTGCTGGCTCATGTTATGTTTCTCGTCCTTCTCATTATCTGACTCTGGTGTCACTGTGTGTGTAGTGTAGTGTAATAAATTAGATAGATAGTTTTCTTTCCTGTATTCTGTGTTGAGTCTGTTTTGCTAATTGCTGAATGATCTCTCCCTGTCCTTATCTCGACTCCTAAGCCTCTCAAAATATATTTTCTCCCCTGTCCAGCTGAAAAGGGGAGTGATAGACCAACTTTGGTGGGCATCTGGCCTCCAGACAGTGTCAAACCACCACACGATTCAATGCCATATACTTTGGCCTAGATGTCTATGAGATTGTCCCATTGTCCAACTCAATTCTTTCTTCGGTGCCATATCGCCAGAGGACTTGTTTCTCAAGACACAGAATGCTGTTCCAGGTGGTGGCATGGGGCACAGGATAAGTTTCTAGCCAGACAGTGGTTGCTTCTACCATTGTAAGCACATGCCACTTCCCTTGGTGCATCTCTGGGAGAATTATGTAACCCATTGTCCTGGTTCTGGCCAGGCCAGAGTCAACCTCCCCAAGCAGCCAGCACAGGTGACCTGAGTTAGCCTGGGCTGTTTTCCACACCACCTGACACCACTTCCCCATAAAAGCAGATGGTTGGGGAAGGATAGGGGCTTAGGTGCCTCCAGGACAGTTTGAGTGCAGCTGGGGCATTGGGTTGGTTGGGCCTTGCTGTTGGGCAGCACTCTGTAATCGTCAGGTCAATAAGGTACTCTGTGTTAGCGCTGGGTGTGAATGTAATTTGGCATTATTGTTCTACATTCATGGTGATTTTTTTCAGTAAACTGTCATTATCCCAACCTATGGAGGCTCCGTCTGTTTTTCCTCCAGGAGTGAGTGAGCAGAGTGCAGCCACTCTCTGGGGCTGAACCACCACACCCCTCTGCCAAGGCACTCCATATTTGTATTTCAGCTATTGTTCTCCATACCGCAGAGGCTTTAACTGCTTGGCTTACTCATTTCTAATCAAAATCTACCTGAGCCACTTCAATCTTAGCAGCCTGATTTACCTGCTGGTCGTTTTGATGTTCTTCAGTGGCTCGACTCTTGGGTATGTGGACGTCTACATGATGTACTTTTACAGTTAAGTTCTCTAACTGGGCAGGGATGTCTTGCCGGAATGCAGCAGCCCAGACGAGTTTGCCTCTGTGCTGCCAGTTGCTTTGTTTCCATTGCTGCAATCACCCCCACAGGGCACTGGCCACCATCCAGGAGTCAGTACACAGGTACAATTTTGGCCACTTTTCTTATTTAGCAATGTTTAATGCCTGCTGGATGGAAAACTGGCTGGATTTGCATTCTCCTTCAGCAGCTTCTGCAACTTGTTGTATGGGACTCCATATGGCAGCCTTCCACCTCCACTGTTTTCCAACAATGCAACCGGACCCATCGGTAAACAGGGCATATTTTTTCTCATTTTCTGGCAGCTCACTATACAGAGGGGCCTCTTTGGCACGCATAACGTCCTCCTCTGGTGATATTCCGAAATCTTTGCGTTCTGGTCAGACTTCCAGGATTCCTGGGAGACTGGGGTTTCCTATTTGAGCCTGCTGTGTGACAAGTGTGACCAACTTGCTCCAGGTAGCATCGGTGGCATGGTGCATAGAATGGGCCTTCCTTTGAACATCCACCCCTGCACTGGCAGTCAGGGTGCCAGGAGGAGCTGGGCTTCAGTTCCAATCACTTCTGAAGTAGCTCTCCTGTTTGACCTGTTCAAAGGCTTGTCGCTGCTCAGGGCCTCATTGGAAATCCTTCTTCTGGGTTACATGGTTAGAGAAGGCTCACAATGAGACTGTAGTTTGGGATACGCATTTGCCAGAAAACCACAATGCCTAGGAAAGCTTGTGTCTCCTTTTTGTTGATAACGTCCATGGGGATCTCACAACATTAGTCACACCATGTTATTCCTAAAAACTGGATTTTCTGAGCAGGTCCCTTGACCTTACTTCATTTGATGGCAAAACCAGCTTTTTGCAGAATCTCAATTATTTTCTTTCCTTTCTCAAAAATTTTCTCTGCTGTGTTACCTCATACAATTATGTCATCAATATGCTGCAGGTTCTCTGGGGCTTCACCCTGTTCTAGTGCAGACTGGATCAATCCATGGCAGATGGTGGGGTTATGTTTCCACCCTTGGGGCAGTCGATTCCAGGTGTACTGGATGCCCTCCCGATTGAAGGCAAAGTGTGGCCAGCACTCTGCCACCGAAGGAATCGAGAAGAAAGCATTTGCAATGTCAGTGGTGGCATAGCACTTGCCTGCTTTGACTTCAGTTCATACTGGAGTTCTAACATGTCTGGCACTGCAGCACTCATGGGTGGTGTGACTTCATTCAGGCCATGATAGTCCGCTGTCAGCCTGCACTCTCCATTGGAATTCTTCACTGGCCATGTTACGGAATCACAAGGTTGGAAAAGACCTTTGAAGATCATCAAGTGCAACCAATCCCATCCTAAGCTAAACCATATCCCTATGTACCTCATCTACCCTTTTTTTAAACACATCCAGGGAAGGTGACTCAACCACCTCCCTGGGCAGCCTGTTCCAGGCCCTGACAACTCTTTCAGTAAAAAATATTTTTCTAATGTCCAATCTAAACCTGCCCTGGCGCAGCTTCATGCCATTTCCCCTTGTCCTATCACCTGTCACTTGGCTGAGGAGACCATCGCCCACCTCTCTACAACCTCCCTTCTGGTGTTGATAAGGTCTCCCCTCAGTCTCCTCTTCTCCAAGCTAAACAGCCCCAGATCCCTCAGCTGTTCCTCATATGATTTGCTCTCCAGCCCCTTCACCAGCCTCATTACCCTTCTCTGGACTCGCTCCAGGACCTCAATGTCCTTCTTATGGTGAGGAGCCCAGAACTGGACACAGTACTCGAGGTGTGGCCTCACCAATGCCAAGTACAGGGGCACAATCACTTCCCTAGACCTACTGGCCACACTGTTTTTGATACAAGCCAAGATGCCATTGGCCTTCTTGGCCGCCTGAGCACACTGCTGACTCATATTCAGCCTGCAGTCAACCAACACCCCCAGATCCTTCTCTGCCTGACAGCTCTCCAGCCAGTCCCCCCCAAGCCTGTAGCGCTGCATGGGGTTGTTATGTCCCATGTGCAGCACTCTACACTTGGCCTTGTTAAACTTCATCCCATTGGTCTCAGCCCATCAGTCCAGTCTGTTCAGATCCCTCTGAAGAGCCTCCCTACCCTCAGGCAGATCAACACTTCCTCCTAGGGCGGGCACATCTTGCTGCAGCAACCTGCTCGCAAAATAGCTATGGGAAAGCTTTGCTTCTTGCTGAACACTGAGACAAAGTAAATCACTCACTGATAGGGAGCTAAAGCATGAGAATAAAACTGTAACACGAGCTCCTGGTACTAAGAAATTCCGCTGTGGTGCTAGAAACCTGATACTATGTAGATGGCCTTTCCCCCCCTTTTATCACCCTCAGCTAATTGTGGAGCAATTGTGAAACCTCCCTTGAAGGTATATAAGCAGCAACTGTCTTGAATAAAGCGAACTGATTGCTTTTAACCACATTGGTGTGCAGTCTTTTCCTAGCGCCTCTCTGCACTTCCAAAGACCCAGGATATAAAATATTTCCCAAGATCTGGATTTTGGACAAGGGAAATCACAACAATTGGTGCCCAAACAGGGACCGGGAAGAAGGTTTCAGAGACGGTTGCGGCAGATGGACTGGCGCCGGTAAAAGAGTAAGTGTTGCGGTAGCTGGAAGTGGGGTCACTTCCTGCCCTCTGCGTCCAAGATGGAGTGGGAAGCTGCGGAGAGACTGCTCTTAAGTATTCTAAGAGAGGCGAGCAGGCATCTCCAAAAGGGCTAGCTGCGGAGAAACCGTCTCTGAGTATTTTCTCAAAGAAAAGCGAGCAGGTGTCTCCAAAAGGGCTTTCGGATTTAATTGGGTGGGTCCGCCAGTCGGGACACCTTGAGGAAGTAGCATTGATATTCAGTGTTGCTGAATGGCGAGAAATCAGAGATCATATGTGGGATGCCCTTATTACGGGTGGTAAAGAAGAGAAACTGCTCCGATCTCTCGGACCGACCTGGCATGTGGTGGTTAACACCTTAAAAGCAATGCAGGCTGAGCATCAAGTAGCCGCAGGTACTTTTGGGGCCTACTCAGAAGTCCAGTGCGGGGGTTAATTTATCCGGTGTGTTCTACGGCTGTGGAATTGCGGGACTTGGTAGAAGGGGCAAAGAAGGAGAGCGCAGAAGTACAAGACAAAAACCCCTTATCCTCAGACTGCCCCAGTAACCCACCTAGCGACTCTTCCGATTCGGAGGGAACGGAGGAGGAAATACAGGAACTTACCAAGTGACTCCAAAAATTGAAGTTAAAACAGGGTGGCTGGCCAGTATCTGGAGCAGAAAAGGGGGCAGAAAAGTGTGACCCTCCTGCAGGGGCGACCTCGGTCCCAGGACCGTCCGTTAAGCCCTCTGCTTCCCCTTATCCCGGGGCCGCAACACTCTCAGTCCCGTCAAGATGGACAGGCGTGATTCGTGATGCAATTTTGGAAGGGCAGTGGGAAGCGGCATCCCAAGTTGCCTGTCCTGTGGTATATAATCAGGTCGGGGAGGAATGGGGAATACGCGCTTGATAAAGAAGGCGAGGCAGTAGTGAAATTCCTCCACCATATCACAGAATCACAGAATTGTAGGGGTTGGAAGGGACCTCGAGAGATCATCGGGTCCAACCCCCCTGCCAAAGCAGGCTCCCTAGCACATATTGCACAGATAGGCGTCCAGACGAGTCTTGAATATCTCCAGAGAAGGAGACTCCACCACCTCCCTGGGCAGCCTATTCCAGTGCTCTGTCACCCTCACTGTGTAAAAGCTCTTCCGCATGTTGGTGCGGAACTTCCTGTGCTCCAGTTTACAGCCATTGCCCCTTGTCCTATCTCCACAGACTACTGAAAAGGGGTTGGCCAATCCCCCCTGCATCCCATACTTAAGATATTTATAAACATTAATTAGGTCCCCCGTCAGTCTTCTTTTCTCCAGGCTGAACAGCCCCAGCTCACTCAGCCTTTCCTCATACGGGAGCTGTTCCAGGCCCTTAATCATCTTCGTAGCCCTTCTCTGGACTCTCTCCAGGAGATCCCTGTCCTTTTTATACCAGGGAGCCCAGAACTGGACACAATACTCCAGGTGGGGCCTGGAGTATTACTCTCTAAGAGAGTAATTAAAAATGATGAAAAGTCTCTAAAACAGCTCCTTTTGTGGAACAAAGAAAGGAATCTTATAACAAACATAAATACAGCATTTGATTTACCTACTTGGGAAGCTATTGGAGTTTAAATCCTTGACGAACCCTCAGTTGGGGCGAAAGAAGCTAAGTCGTTAATAACTCTCTGGAAATTAATTAAAAGGACTCTAACCAAAACGGAGGCGGTTTGCGTTGCTGCCGCTTCAGCCTTTGCAGCTTGGGTTCTACAGAACCGATTCAAAAAGGGAAAAATATCTACCATGGAGAATGTGTTTTTGTCTCTGGGTGCTCTTTCACCCACCCCAGTTACTATGCTAAGTAATAATGCCATGTTATCAGAGCAAAGTGGTAAATCTGTCGGAACTGAAGGGGAGGGAGCAGTGCGCGTAAATCTGCCACCAGTCTGCACACACACACCCCCCATTATTATGCCTTTAGAAGGAAAAAATGTGGAAACAAACGTACAGCCGACTGCATCTAGTAGCTATTCGCCTCTAACTTTTACTGAGCCTAAAACACCCCATGACGCAGTCGAAAATGTTAACAGAGATCAACAACTTCAGCTTGTCCTTGAAAAGCTGGAAAACATAAGAGCAGAGCAGGCAGCTGCGGCAACAGCATGCCCTGCTGTTAAAGTGTTTGAGCCCCCACCCGAAAACTACCGATATGAAGAATAACTGATTACGGCACTGGGCAGTGTTTTCCCCACGGACAAGGAACCTAAGGACAGGGACAAGAATCCTACGGAGATGGACAAGTATCGACTTCAACAACCATCGGATCAGGGACACATTTTGTAGCTATACCCACCGCTCCCACCCATATCTCCTGACAAACTCAACCATAAATCACTGTCTCCTGACGCCCGAGAGACTCTGCAGAGACTGCTCATCGGAGCCTGGGCACGTAAGGTGGCGTCAGAACGGGAAAAATAGTTAAATCAGGGTATTTTGATTCTTACTCAATTGCGGAAGTTACCAGGGAAAAGTTTATGTGGCAACGAGAGGGTGGTGGAGAGAGCTAGTAGCGGGCCGGTGGGAGGTGGATGGAACAGGGTCCTAGCACTCACCCGGGGCTCAGTCACGGTGACCGGTGGGGTCATGCTGTGGTTCACAGCGGGGGAGAGAACAGCACAGCAGGCAGCGGCCGAGACCCACAAGAACATGTCGCGTGGCTGGGTGCCTTGGCAGAATTGCTGTAGAAGTGGGACAACTGCCCCCCCACCCACCCACCCATATGGACTGGATGAGACAACTCGCATCTTGCAGTGTTGTTTGTCTGATGCATTGGTTTGCAGCATTTGTTCGTATGTGCTATAGGTTCAGGGATGCGTTTATCCACTGAGAGCAAGGCTGCTTACTTAGCAAAAGGATTTTTGATAGCTACCATTGAAAGTGGGCAGCTTATTTTAAAATAACCTGGGAAACAGATATCCTCGTTTGGGCTGATTAATAGCTGCTTACTCAAGGAAAAAATTGCCCACCTACAAGATTTAATACAGGAGCAACTGACTAAGGGTCATATCAAGCCTTCCACAAGTCTGTGGAACATGCCAAAGTTTTTAAAAGATTGGGTTTTTTTTCAAAAGGTATCACTGGGTGCACTCCCACAAGGCATAAAAAATTCACCAACTATGTGCCAGGCTTATGTAGCCTGGGCATTTGCTCCAGTACGAAAAACGCATCCTGATCTAATCATTACATGGTTGAGATACTGATTGTGGGAAAAAACTTGGACGTTGAAAGTTTGATTCGTGAGTTAACAGTGCATTTGAAAAGCAAGGGATTACAGATTACTCCACAGAAAATTCAAAATAAGCCAGTGTGGAAATATTTGGACTGACAGGTTGATAAAAGTACCGTAACACCTCAGAGGATTGAAATCAAAGCTGAGGTTAGCACATTAAATGATGTTCAAAAGTTGCTTGGAAATATTAACTGGATTAGATTACTGTGTGGTATTATGCATCAGCATTTTATTACTCATATTCGCAGCCACACTGAGCTAACTGACTAACTCAAGGTCTAGCAGACAGAAACCAGAGAGCAGACAGGCTGGTAGCACCAGCATTGGCTGCTCAGCAGACCGCTTTGAACAAGCTCGGAAGTCACATGAATTCTTTCATCAATCTGCTAAGGTGTTTTAATGACAATACCACTTATCAGTTATCGAGGCTAAAGGGATTGTACAGTTGTGCCTGGATTGTCAGCAATTCACCAGTGGCCTTGCCCCTGGCGTGAATCCTCATGCAAAGCCATAGTGGAACATATGAATCAAACTCTCAAGCATTTTTGCTTCACAAACAAAAAGGGGGAGAGAAGGGTATCTCTCCAGATGATGGATTAAACAAAGCTATTTATGTTTTGAACTATTTTTGTCTGCCACAGAACAGTTTGGTACCTCCAATGGTGAAACATACAGTAGGTTTAAAAGGAGGTTTGAAAAAGAAAAAAAAAAAAAGAAACAAAAAGAAAAAAGAGAAAAAAGTTAATGTTAGGTGTTAGCAAAAAATGAAATTACAGGTACTAACTTGGGGAAGGAGATCTGCTTATGTCATTACAGATACGGGAACAAAGTGGATAAAGCCGTGGATCCAGAAAAAAACAAGACTGTGTGAACCAGGAGGAGATCCTGATCCCAGTAACTGAAGTCAAGTGTTCCAAGTGCAGCCACAATGGACTATGAGTTTTGCTGCGGGACATATTGAACTATCTAACAGTCTTTGAAATATGCATATGTGTGTGGTAAATGTAAATTAGGGAAATAGTTATTTCTGCACAGCCTAAGATCACAGACATGGTTGTGAATATTTTGATGGCATGTGCTGCATGAATCTGGCTGACCACTCTCAGTCGATTCATGCGAGCATTCAGAAATTAATAGATCAAACACAAAAGATACAACAAGAAAATTAATTCTTTGGATCAGACAATTGGTTTCACGAGTGGGAAATTTCAGGATGGATATTGTCAATGGCCAAATTTGGATTATTGGATTTGGCAATTACGGTACTTGTCTTACTCTTACTGCCATGCTTATTGAGCTTTCTACAAAGGGCCCTTGCAGAGACCTCTAAAAGCAGTTTTTGTAATGCAGATACTAAAAGGAAAAAAAAAAATTGTCAGGGAGGACAGCAGGCCTGCCGGCGACCTGGCTCTCCTCGCAAAGACATAGGCCCTGACAGTATCCTTGAATTCCCACGAGACAGGAAAATTGCTCATGCTGAGAGGTATTTGGTAATCACATTTTCAAAACATAGCAGCCTTGAAGGCAGGTGGACAGACTGCCTTAAACCAAGAAGGAGTTGTGAGAAGTTATTTGGAAGTAAGTGAACAGGTCATGAACCAGCCATAACAAATGGCCAAAACACAGCAGGTGTGCAGATAACTTTTAGACATCAAAGGTAAACTAACAATGTTTAGCTATAAGATCATAGAATCATAGAATCATAGAATCATAGGGGTTGGAAGGGACCTCGAGAGATCATCAGGTCCAACCCCCCTGCCAAAGCAGGCTCCCTAGCTCATATTGCACAGATAGGCGTCCAGACGAGTCTTGAATATCTCCAGAGATAGAGACTCCACCACCTCCCTGGGCAGCCTGTCCCAGGGCTCTGTCACACTCACTCTGTAAAAGTTCCTCCGCATGTTGGTGTGGAACTTCCTATGCTCTAACTTTCAGCCATTGCCCCTTGTCCTGTCTCCACAGACCACTGAAAAGGGGCTGGCCAATTCCCCCTGCATCCCATACTTAAGATATTTATAAACATTAATTAGGTCCCCCGTTAGTCTTCTTTTCTCCAGGCTGAACAGTCCCAGCTCACTCAGCCTGTCCTCATAGGGGAGATGCTCCAGGCCCTTAATCATCTTCGTAAAGGTGTTACATCTGCTCATTTGTGAAAACAAACTCAGCCCATGCAGCCCCCTGGACACCACCAACCATTTTACTTCATCTTGCTGAAATGTTCCTATGGCTTCAGTTGTGTTCACGTTCGTCTTTCTCTTCTACTACAGTAATGGATGTCGTGCCTGTCGCCTGGCTGGCCTGCGCTGCTGGTGAGCGGGGTGGCTGAGGAAGTGCTTGGACTGTTTGAGATGTGTCAGTACTCACCTGGCAGAGCAGAAGCGCAATTTAAAAGGTATAGGGAACATAAGTCCCTGTCAGTTAATGGCATGACCCTGCAGAATATATTCAGAAGCAGGAGACATTATTGCTAAAAACTCGGCCATGTGGCTCCAGCTTTTCTTAACGTAGATGTAGGCCCAGTTCTGTGGTGCTCATAAGCTCTGGTCTCTTGGAAAGTTTCTTTCATCCCTGTTGCACTTGCATGATAAGTTTGTCCCTAGTCAGATGGTCCTGGTTCCTCTCTGCACGCAGGGCAGAGCGGAGACCAAGACGATGCCTGTTCTGCAGCAGCTTTCAAGGAGCACTCACTATGCTTCTTTCATTGAGAGGGACCTTTTTTTGTCCTTTAATTACCACTCTCCCCAGACTCCTGCTAGTGGGATTAGTAGCAGTAGTAGGAGCAAGTCAAAGGGAGTGAATTTGTTGTGAGGAACTGGATGAGTTTCCAGCAGTGAGATTTTTATGAGTCAAGGTGGAATTCTTGGAATAAAAGACTGGAAATGGAAAAATAAAAAGAAATCTTGAGCTCCTGCCAAAGGAAGGCTCATTCCAGATGATTTACCTGATCTGACCTGCCTTGCAGGTGTGAAAACCTTCACTGACCCACCCCCATGTTCTTTACCTGCCCTTGCAAACCACCACCTTCTTCCCAGCTGCTGCCAGTTTCCTTGAGACGTAAAGCTCATGACCTGAGAATTTGTGGCACTCCACAAAAGGAAATATAGGCTAAACTTTTGAAACTTCTCCTAATGCTGACGTCTTTCAAGCAGTGGAATTGTCTCCCCAAGGACACGTGAATGCTCCTTAAGTCAGGGAGACAGGAGCAGACAATGCACAGGGAGACGTACTGTTGGGAACTGTACTGCCCTGGTCCCTGGGAGAGACAATGAGGGGGAAGAGAGGAAATAAATCAGATTACTTGAATCATTTCCAGCTCTAATTGCTATGATCTTGTGGTAGTTTTCCCAGCCCCAAGTATAATATTAACCATTGAAGCACGATTTCACCCACAGTCAACTAAACCAGGTTTCATCTGGCCTGACATCACCAAGTAAAATTCACCCTGGACTCAGGTACACCCTGCTGAGAAGAGATGGAGGCCAGACAGGGGCTCCATGGGATGGGCGGGAGCTGCTGCCTTTGGAGATGGACATCTCCAAGCATGTTCTTCCCCTCAGCTGACCCAGGGCACAAAGGGCAACGCAGCAACCGTATGATGTGTGTTTGCCTTTCCTCACCGTAGTGATGCTCCAGTGGGGTCCCTGGGAGAGATCTCCCTGGTTAGATGGTGCTGCTGGCTTTGAGGCTGCTTCAGCAGTGCGATGGAGACAGCCAGTTGTGCTGGCTCACGCATGTCACCCTGTGAGATGGTGAGAACCTCTTCATGTTCAATGGCTATAAACCTTATCCACTGCCTGGTTTGCCCCTGCCCTCCTGGTTTCCTGAAGCACAGCTCTGGGAAGTCAGTCAGGTGTCCATGAGGGATTCACTATTCACATTTCTGAACATCGAGCTGCACAGGTGACGAGTAGGTCAGGGTACGTCTCCTGTGGCAGACATCCTACAGCTGCAGACCTCCTCCTTCCAACTCCTTTCTCTTCCTCCCTGGTCCTTGAACAAGGGGGTGAACCAAGCCATTTACTTGCTAGGTTTTGAATACCAAGTTAGAAGAAACCCTTGTGAGGACACAAGGATTTAAAGGATGTGGCAGCAACCAGATGGACCTGGTGACTGCGATCAGGGTGAAGTCCTGACTTGTCTGGCTCCATGTAAGTTGGTAGCAAGGCTGGGGAGAGCACGCAGAGTTCATGCCTCCTCGTCTAGTGCTTTAATCATTAGACAGGCACTCCCAACAGTGGGCTCCGTGGGATGAGTTAAATTGTAACTGCCCTCCTCAGCGGCCCCAGCAAGGAGCCCCAGCTCGCACGACCCCAGGGGACACCACTCTCCCACTCGAGTCCCTCCAGCTCTCACTGCCAGCTCGGGCAGGAGTGCTGGGTTGGCCCTGACTGTGGGGTGAGGTGGGGGAAGCCGGCCCAGGTCCCCATGACGGCCATAGGGATGGCCCAGGACCCTGTTAGGTTTTGTCCTGTGGAGCTGGGAGAGCTTCCTTTTCCTTCCCTTCCACAGGCAGACACCTGGTCCTTTGGTGCTGCTGGGGAAAGGGGGACAGGAGGTGCCTCCAGGGCACTGTTGCCCTGTGCCCTGCCACTGAGAAGTACCAAGACTATGTGGTTTGGGGAGGCATAGAGCCACAGCCAGATTGAGATATCCACCCCGCCAACTCCTCTCCGACCAAGTCTCTCAGCCTCTTCTACTTGGCTTAAACCCTGAGGCAGAAGGGTTGTACATCCTGTTCAAAATTGTTATCAGCATGAATTATGACAACTCTGGATATTCTTATTGTTTGTTTTGATGGCCAATCCCATTCTAAAGTCTTACTTAATTCTTGGCCTTGGCTGCTTCCTGTGGTAACGAGCTCCACAGCATAATTAACCATGGTCTGTGATTGCAGCCATACAAAGGGCTTCACCAGCAGCAGTAGCACTAGGGTGTGCATGCACGTGTCTCTGTGTGCATGCATGTGTGCAGGCTGCTGGCAGGTGACAGCACACCCCTGCCCACTTGCAGGCAAGGCGAGCATCGTCCTGCGAGGGCAGGAGCAACCCCAGGCTGCACCTGGGCTGGGACATGGGAGCACTGAGGCCACAGTTCTGGGGCTCTTCACCCTGAGTACTGTGAGGTCTTCCCCCAACACATGAACGTCAGGGAATGACAAAACCCAAATTCCTGCCCTGCACAGTTAGAAGGGAGAGGTCATCCCACCAGCCCCCTCCCTCCACATCAGCAGAGTGATGCTGAAGTCCTGCAAATCTGTCAAGAAGATATCCCCAGACAGCTGAGCATCCATGGGTGGTGGTGGGGAAAGCACAGGGGCTCTAGCTGGGATCTGTCCTAGAGCGACGAGCCCTGGCATCCCCCTCTCTGCAGCCCACGGCTGCTCCCAGGGTGCAGCTGGGGTGGGAGGAGATGTGTGCCCCTCAATGCTGTGCCGCTTTGGCCTGCAGCAGCAGGGCCCCTTCCCCTGGAAGGCACCAGGGGAAACCTGGCTTACACTAAGGGTTTACCTTGCTCCACAACATGTTCCTCTTTTCCTTCCCTGCAGAGGGAAGCTTAGGGCAGCGTGTGGGGAGGGGTATGATGCACATCTGCCAGGCATTTGATTGCTAGTGCTGCTGCCTGAAGGATCTCACACAGCCTGGGGACGGTCACTATTTACAGCTAGTGAAACCACAGCGCGTTCCCTGCTTTTATTTCTGGGTCTCACAAAGCCCAGGGATGAACTGAAGAGCTTAAGCGAGGCTTAGGATAGACTCTGCAGCTCCTGGCTTTGCCACTCACAAATTGTTCTGCAAACCAACCCGATGACAATCAAGTCTTTGTATGAAAACCACCACATTTCGTAAGCTCTGAAGTGTCCTTTGATGACAAATGCCTTTGCTTAATAGTCTCACCTTCCCGGTGCAAGCTGAAGGGAACATAAATACAATTCTTGGACACTGTGGCTTCTAAACAAATATATACAGCATGGGTAATACACAGGCTTACACAAACATCGGCATTAAAGCACACCAAGTAGTCTGGGTAGGAAACTGCAACAACTGAAGCACCAGCACAGCCACAAGATACAAAGAGGGAAGAAACCACATGGCAATAGATGGTTTTCTTCTAAGGCACTCGGATGTTATGTTCAGTGATGGTCTCAGTGCTCAGCTGCCAGACAGAGGGACGAACACAAACGTTGATGCTACCATGGAACAAGCAGCTTGTTCACAAAACCAGCATGTGCCTGTGTATGAATTTACACATACAAGAAACTAAACATGCATGAACTGGTGAGTTCTAGTTCAGATTGCTGTCACGTACTCTTGTGACAGTAAAATTAAAGACATCAAGTTCCTCTGTATAATTTAAGTGTAATTGTGCACGTTCTGTATTCTCTGTGGTTGACAGCCCTTAAGTCATGACTGAATGTGCAGCTGGAAACGCTGGTTTTCCAGGATGTGCCCTCGTGAGGCCCCATCTGGAGTACTGTGTCCAGATCTGGGGCCCCCAATACAAGAAGGATGTGGAACTGTTGGAGAGGGTTCAGAGGAGGGCCACAAAGATGATTAGAGGCCTGGAGCACCTCCCCTACTAAGAGAGGCTGAGGGAGCTGGGCTTGTTCAGTCTGGAGAAGAGAAGACTGCGGGGGGACCTCATTGCAGCCTTCCAGTACATGAAGGGAGCTTATAAGCAGGAGAGGATTAAACTTTTTAAAAGGATAGACAATGACAGGACAAGGGGGAATGGATTAAAACTAAAGGAAGGAAGGTTTAGATTAGATATTAGGGGGAAGTTTTTTACAGAAAGAGTGATGAGGTGCTGGAACAGGCTGCCCAGAGAGGCAGTGGATGCCCCGTCCCTGGAAGTGTTCAAGGCCAGGTTGGATGGGGCCCTGGGCAACCTAGTGTAGATCCAGGCCTGAGGTTGGTGTCCCTGCCTGTGGCAGGGGGGTTGGAGCTCTGTGATCCTTGGGGTCCCTTCCAACTCATACCATTCTATGATTCTATGATTCTATGATATTGTCCTGGTTTCAGCTATGATGGAGTTAAATTTTTTTTTTAGCAGTGGATGGAATGCCATGTTTGGGTGTTAGGATGAGAACAGTGCTGATAGCACCCTGATGTCTCCGATTTGTTGCCGGGCAATCAAGTACCGTTCTCAGCTCTGCATACTTCCTTACTAATGAGGGGGGAGGGGGGCGCAGCCAGGACAGGTGACCCGAATTGGCCAAAGAGGACATTCCATGCCAGTTACGTCATGCTCCGTATAAAGGGGGACTGGGGGGAGGAGGAGGAGGCAACGCCAGGACGTGCAGTTTCTGGGGACGGTCGGGTTTCCGGGACGGGCTCTAAGCTGTGCGGCCTGAGTTGTGTGGTTTGGTGAGAAATTGCATTGTGTATCACCAGTTTCATCTATTTTGTGCTTTAAACTTCTGTTATTGTTATATCTAGTTTTCTGTTATTGTTTAGTAAACTATCCTTATCCCAACCTGCGTGGTTCTGGTTTCTAGGTTGTGGTTTCGTTCCCTCCTTTCTTCCTTCCCTTTTTTCCCCCTCCCCCAACTTCCCTTCCCCCTTCCTTTTAAAAGTACAAGCGACTGTGTGGGGTGCGGCCCTCGGCTGGGGCAAAACCACGACAGTCATTTTGGCGCCCAACGTGGGGCATGAACGGTTGGGATAACGGTAGATCTGACCCTAACTATCGCAATTAAGATAAGCACTGTTGTTTAAGCAATCTCTGGTCACGATGTTGTGGTACTTATTCACAAGGCTGTGGCAGCAAAACCACCGCATGCAGTATACAATCCTGGCAGGATTCTTTACTCTCTCAGGTCTGCGGCTCCCGTATTTGTTCCCATACTTCATTATAGTGTATTTTATGATATCGGTCTATGATACAATAATATCGATGATCATGAGCTTAAGCTGGTACTTGTATGAGGTTTTGCTGTCCTGTCCATTCTTTGGACAGGGAGGGGTTAATAACAGCAGCCGGTATGGTGGGGGCACTGCTGTCTTTTCCTTTGGGCTAAATACAACAGCTCTTATGACAGTTTTTGAAAATCTTCAATATCTCTGGGATATTCAAACTAGCATTTTGCTATTGGTAGGTTTGGTGCAGATGGTTCAGTTTTTGTTATATATCAAGCATAGGTTTATGAATACCACTGAAGAGCTTTCTCCGAGACAGAATAATCACGAGTGGCAGGGCATGTGGCAAAGTATGGGCAAGTACCTAGGTACTTTCTCACGCCCGATGGTTTGGAACTTCACTCCTGAACAGTTACAAGACCCCGATCAAGTGACTGCATACCTAAGGAAAAATTGCTGTAGGTTTCCCAGAGATGGACACCTTACTGCACTGTGCTGGGCTCTGGCCACTATTTATCAAACACTGCTTGATAGCAGGCAGCACTCTCAGCACTGTCAGCACTGTCAGGGAGAAGGGAAAGGAAACAGACTGGCAGATAATATAGCTGCTGCAACCACTGGGGCTGACACTGCAGCTACTGCAACCCCTGTGACCGACACTGCAGCTACTGTAATCTCTACAGCAGACACTGCAGATGATCCGAAAAACCAATCCACACCAGTGTCTGTTGCTCCCGTACAAAAGAGGAAAGGCACAAAGAAATCAGTTCGCATAGTGACGGATAAGGATGATGATCAACCGGGATCATCTCGAGGATATCAGGATGAGGCAGAACCAGAGATTGTTACCCGATCCCTGACTCTGAGTGAGCTGCGTGAGGTTCGAAAAGATTTCACTCGCCACCCAAGTGAGCACATTATCACTTGGTTGCTCCGATGTTGGGATCACGGGGCCAGTAGTTTGGAATTAGAAGGCAGAGAGGCCAAGCAGTTGGGATCCCTAGCTAGAGAAGGAGGAATTGACAAAGCAATTGGGAGGAGGCCGGAAATCCTCAGCCTCTGGAGGCGACTACTGTCAAGTGTGCAGGAAAGATATCCCATAAAGGAATATATTACATGTCAGACACCCAAGTGTAACAGCATAGAGACAGCTGTCCAGCACCTGAGAGAATTAGCTGTACGGGAGATAATTTATTATGATCTGGACAATTCACGGCTTCCCGCTGATCCCGATGAAGTCCTATGCACTCCAGATATGTGGCGTAAGGTTGTACGAAGTGCACCCTCAGGGTACACCAATTCACTGGCAGCAATTGACTGGAATGATATGGATCCGCCAACCGTAAATGAGGTGGCCTGCCGACTCCGGAAATACCAAGACAATGTTTCCCTCTCCGTCATTGCAGCAGTAGAGAAACTGGTTCAACGACTTGACAACAATGTGTCCAACTCCCAACCCGTATGGAGCAATGTTGCAGCTACTGGGAGAAAGCGTCCATCGTTCCAAGAGGGAGAATACACACCACGACGTACATTGTGGTTTTACCTGCTTGATCATGGAGAGGACATGAGGAAATTGGATATGCAGCCCACCTCAGCCCTTCGAGCACGAGTAAATGAGCTGCGGGGTAAAACATTCGCACAACGAGATTCTGCCAGGAAGAAGGCTGCACCAGTTTCTACTGGGCAGTTCCCTAGACCAACTGGAAGGCCTACCTATATGTCTGATGTGCCTGATCCTCTTGAAGGGACCTCTAAGTCCTTTATGCAACCAGTGGAAAACAAATATGATCAGCAGCAATAGAGGGGCCCTGCCTCCAGCCAGGTGGAGGAGAGGGATAATCGGGTTTATTGGACTGTGTGGATCCGATGGCCTGGCACGTCAGACCCACAAGAGTACAAAGCTCTGGTGGATACTGGTGCCCAGTGTACTCTAATGCCATCGAATCATGAAGGGGTAGAACCCGTTTGTATTTCTGGAGTGACAGGGGGATCCCAACAACTAACTGTGCTAGAGGCTGAGGTGAGCCTAACTGGGAAGGACTGGGAAAAACACCCCATTGTGACTGGTCCAGAAGCTCCGTGCATTTTAGGTATAGATTATCTACGTAGAGGGTATTTTAAAGACCCAAAAGGGTACCGATGGGCTTTTGGAATAGCTGCTTTGGAAACAGAAGAAATTGAACAATTGTGTGCCTTGCCTGGACTCTCGGAGGATTCTGCTGTTGTGGGGTTGTTGAAGGGTGAAGAACAGCAAGTGCCAGTTGCTACGACGACGGTGCACAGATGACAATACCGTACTAACCGAGATTCCCTGATTCCCATCCATAAGCTGATTCGTCAACTGGAGGATCAGGGAGTGATCAGCCGAACCCACTCACCCTTTAATAGTCCCATATGGCCAGTGAGGAAGTCCAATGGAGAGTGGAGGCTGACAGTAGATTATCGTGGCCTAAATGAAGTCACTCCAGGTATGAGTGCTGCTGTGCCAGACATGTTAGAGCTCCAGTATGAATTGGAATCGAAGGCAGCCAAGTGGTACGCCACAATCGACATTGCGAATGCTTTCTTCTCGATCCCACTGGCGCCAGAGTGCAGGCCACAGTTTGCTTTCACTTGGAGAGGCATCCAATACACGTGGAATTGTCTGCCCCGAGGGTGGAAACATAGCCCCACCATCTGCCATGGACTAATCCAGAATACACTGGAAAAGGGTGAAGCACCAGAGCACCTGCAGTATATTGATGACATCATTGTATGGGGCAACACAGCAGAGGAAGTTTTTGAAAAAGGAAACAGGGTAATTAAAATCCTTTTAGAAGCCGGTTTTGCTATAAAACGAAGTAAAGTCAAGGGGCCTACGCAAGAAATCCAGTTTTTAGGAATAAAATGGCAGGATGGGCGTCGTCAGATCCCAATGGACATTATTAATAAAATAGCAGCTATGTCTCCACCAAGCAACAAAAAGGAAACACAAGCTTTCTTAGGTGTTATAGGTTTTTGGCGACTGCATGTCCCAAACTACAGTCTCATTGTGAGCCCACTCTACCATGTAACTCGAAAGAAGAATGATTTCCAATGGGGCCCTGAGCAACAGCAAGCCTTTGAGCAGATCAAACGCGAGATAGTCCATGCAGTGGCCCTTGGGCCTGTCCGGACAGGGACAGATATTAAAAATGTGCTCTACACTGCAGCTGGGGAGAACGGCCCGACCTGGAGTCTCTGGCAGAAAGCACAAGGGGAGACTCGAGGTCGACCGCTGGGGTTTTGGAGTCGGGCCTACAAAGGATCTGAGGCCAATTATACTCCAACAGAAAAGGAAATAGTGGCCGCCTATGAAGGGGTTCGAGCCGCCTCAGAAGTGATTGGAACTGAAGCCCAGCTCCTCCTGGCACCCCGACTGCCGGTGCTGGGCTGGATGTTCAAAGGGAAGGTTCCTTCTACACACCATGCCACTGATGCTACGTGGAGCAAGTGGGTTGCACTAATTACACAGCGGGCTCGAATAGGAAACCCCAATCGCCCAGGAATCGTGGAGGTGATCACAGACTGGCCAGAAGGCAAAGATTTTGGGATGTCACCAGAGGATGAGGAGGTAACACGCGCTGAAGAAGCCCCACCCTACAACGAACTGCCAGAGAATGAGAAGCGATATGCCCTGTTCACTGATGGGTCTTGTCGCATTGTGGGTAAGCATCGGAGATGGAAAGCCGCTGTATGGAGCCCTATAAGAAGAGTAGCAGAAGCCACTGAAGGAAAAGGTGAATCAAGCCAGTTCGCTGAGGTGAAGGCCATCCAGTTAGCCCTGGACATTGGTGAGAGAGAAAAGTGGCCAAGGCTCTACCTTTATACTGATTCATGGATGGTGGCGAATGCCCTGTGGGGGTGGTTGCAGCAGTGGAAAAAGAACAACTGGCAGCGTAGAGGCAAACCTATATGGGCTGATGACTTATGGCAAGATATCTCTGCTCGGTTAGAGAAACTTGTTGTAAAGGTACGTCATGTCGACGCCCATGTACCTAAGAGTCGGGCCATGGAGGAACATGAAAACAACCATCAGGTAGATAAGGCTGCTAGGATTAAAGTGGCTCAGGTAGATCTAGACTGGCAACGTAAGGGTGAATTATTCATAGCTCGATGGGCTCATGATACCTCGGGTCATCAAGGGAGAGATGCAACATATAGATGGGCTCGGGATCGAGGGGTGGATTTGACCATGGACTCCATCGCACAAGTTGTCCACGAATGTGAGACATGTGCTGCAATCAAGCAAGCTAAGCGGTTAAAGCCCCTTTGGTATGGAGGACGGTGGATGAAATATAAATATGGGGAGGCTTGGCAGATTGATTACATCACCCTCCCACAAACCCGCCATGGCAAACGTTATGTGCTTACAATGTGTGTGTTTCAATGAAGGAGCTCAGCACTTGATCACATTGATCCGAGTTGAGTCCGCAAAACTTCGGCTCTGGCAAATCAGTGCTAGCCCTGGGGTAGCAGCTGCTGCTGCGTTAAAGAAACTAACAAACTTAGGCTGTTGTCTGAGTAAACAAACCAATGCTACATCTCTTGCTCTTAGTGACCTGATTACTGATGTAGATAGTGTGAGGCATGCTACTTTGCAAAACAGAGCTGCTATTGATTTCTTACTTTTGGCACATGGTCATGGATGTAAAGGTTTTGAAGGTATGTGTTGTATGAACTTATCAGACCACTCGGAATTGATTCGTAAGAGCATTGATTTATTGCAGCAACAACTGATAAAGCTGAAATATGAAGATAGTTGGCTGGATGGATGGTTTAATAACTGGGGAATTGCTGTCTGGTTCAGAGATATTATTAAGGCTGGACTTGTCATCCTACTGATAATATTGTCTATGCTCATAATAGTGCCTTGTTTGGTTCAATTGCTAAAACAACTGATTAACAAAGCCCTTACTTCGGCTGTTTTGCTTGCGCAAAAAGAAAAAGAGGGAATTGTGGGCACATCTTGCTGCAGCAATCTGCTCGCAAAACAGCTATGGGAAAGCTTTGCTTCTTGCTGAACACTGAGACAAAGTAAACCACTCACTGATAGGGAGCTAAAGCATGAGAACAAAACTGTAACACGAGCTCCTGGTACTGAGAAATTCCGCTGTGGTGCTAGAAACCTGATACTATGTAGATGGCCTTTCCCCCCCTTTTCTCACCCTCAGCTAATTGTGGAGCAATTGCGAAACCTCCCTTGAAGGTATATAAGCAGCAACTGTCTTGAATAAAGCAAACTGATTGCTTTTAATCACATTGGTGTGCAGTCTTTTCCTAGTGCCTCTCTGCACTTCCAAAGACCCAGGATATAAAATATTTCCCAAGATCTGGATTTTGGACAAGGGAAATCACAACATCCTAGCTTAGTGTCGTCTGCAAACTTCCTGAGGGAGCATTCAATCCCTTCATCGAGGTCATTGATAAAGATGTTGGACAAAACTGGACCCAGGACTGAGCCCTGGGGGATGCCAATTGTGACCAGCCTCCAGCTGGATTTTGTTCCATTTACCACCACCCTTTGGGCTCGGCCATCCAGCCAGTTTTTAACCCAGCTGAGGGTCCACCTGTCCAGGCCAGTGGCAGCCAGTTTCTCAGTCAGAATGCTGTGAGAAACCATGTCAAAGGCTTTACCAAAGTCCAGGTAGATCACATCCACAGACTTACCCTCGTCCATTAAGCGGGTCACCTTGTCATAGAAGGTGATCAAGTTAGTTTGACAGGATCTACCTTTTGTAAACCCATGTTGACTAGGCCTGATCCCCTGGCCACCACGCATGTGCTGCATGATAGCGCCCAAAATGACCCTCTCCATGATCTTCCCCGGGACTGAGGTCAGACTGACAGGCCTGTAGTTCCCCGGATCCTCCTTCCGGCCTTTCTTATATATGGGTGTAACGTCTGCCAGCCTCCAGTCGAGTGGAACTTCCCCAGTCTGCCAGGATTGCTGGTAGATGATGGAAAGGGGTTTGGCTAGCACATCTGACAGCTCTCTCAGCACCCTCGGATGGATCCCATCTGGCCACATTGACTTGTGGGTATCTAACTGGCCAAGTAGGTCACTAATCATTTCCTCCTGAACCATGGGAACTTTGTTATTCTTCCCCTCCCTGTCAGCCAGTTCCTGGGGATGAGTACTCAGGGAATATCCATCTTTACTGTTAAAGACTGAGGTAAAGAAGGAATTAAGGACCTCAGCCTTGTCCTCATCCCTTGTCACTAATGTGCCATCAGCATCCAATAAGGGCTGGAGATTCTCCTTGACCCTCCTTTTACTGTTAATATACCTATAGAAGGATTTTTTAGTATCTTTTATAGAACTGGCCAGCCTGAGTTCCAGTTCAGCTTTAGCCCTTCTGACTTTCTCCCTACATGATCTCACTAAATTCCTATAATCATCCCAAGACACCTGCCCCTTCTTCCAAAGCTCATATTTTCCCTTCTTTTCCTGAATATCTGCCTGGATCTCTCTACTCAGCCAAGCTGGCTTTCTTCCTCGCCCACTCCTCTTACGACAGACTGGGACAGCTTGTTCTTGTGCCGCCAAGATTTCCTTCTTGAGGAGCAACCAACCCTCTTGGGCTCTTTCGCCCTCAAGGGCTGCCTCCCATGGAATCTTATCGAGCAGCTTTCTTAACAGTCCAAAGTCAGCCCTACGGAAGTCTAAGGTGCTTGTTCTGGTGTCTCCCTTCCTTACTTCTCCCAGTACTAAGAATTCTATAAGCTCATGATCACTATGCCCCAGGCGTCCTCCAACCTTCACATCCCCCACTAGGCCTTCTCTGTTTACAAACAAGTCCAGCAGGGCACCTTCCCTGGTTGGTTCACTCACCAGTTGGGTCAGGAAGTTGTCTTCCAAACCCTCTAGGAACCTGCTAGACTGCTTCCTCCCTGCTGTATTGTACCTCCAGGAGACATCCGGTAAGTTGAAGTTCCCAATAAGGACTGTTGAAGGGTGAACGGGTTCTATCAATCACTCCTTGACTCTCCATTTGATGAATTAGATTCTGAATGGGAATCAGGGAGTCTCTGTTGGTGTGGTATTGTCTTCTGTGCACCATCATGGTAGCAATTGGTACCCGCTGTTCAACATTTAACAGCCCCACATAGAAGGGTCTTCTTAGAATCCGGGCAGAAGAGACAGCTGTTTAAGTTTCCTCTGTCTCTAAGGCAGCTATCCCAAAAGCCCACCGGTACCCTTTTGGGTCTTTGCAATACCCTCTCTAGAGGAAGTCTATGCCCAGGATGCACAGAGCCTCTGGGCCATTCACAATGGGGTGTTTTTCCCAGTCCTTCCCAGTTAGACTCACTTCAGCTTGTGGCAGAGCCAACTGCTGGGATCTTGCTGTCACTCTGGAAATATAGATGGATTCCGACCCTTCATAGCACCATGGTAAGGGTATACTGGGCACTGGTGTCTACTAAAGCTTGGTACCCTGTCGCAGTTTTGCATAGCTGGGTGCTGGGAAAGAATGGGGGCTGCAGAAAATGGCTACTGTGAGAAGCAGCTAGAAGTTTTCTGCAGGCCCTGGAGAGTAAACTTCGGCCGTTTCAAGGCCAGAGTTGCTGCTGACCAGGGCCGAGCTAATTGGCAATGGTCACAGCGCCTCTGTGAATCACATATAGGAGAAAAAATAACCCACAAGTAGATGCATTTTGCCACCGGAGAAGGGAGTGAGAAGATGTAACAAGCTGTGCAGTCACCAAGGCCGGGGAGGGCAAGGGAGGAGGTGCCCCAGGTGCCAGAGAGAATGATGCCCCTGCAGTCTGTGGAGAAACCCATGGTGGAGTGTGCGTGTCCCCCCCGCAGCCCATGGAAAAGGCCGAGACCCCACCTGTAGCCCATGGAGAGGCTCCATGCTGGATGGAGCAGGTGGAGACATAGAGGAGATGCTGTGACCCACGTTGGAGCAAGCCCCTGCCAGCACTTGCAGCCCATGAAGAGAAACAGAGACACAGATGAGCAAGAGAGAGATTTGCGCCAGAACAGGTTTGCTGGGGGGAGGCTTGTGACCCTGTGGAGGACTGGGACTGAGAAACATTGTGATTTATTACTGCCTGCCATAGCAGTGATCCACCGAGGCGCAGTTGATGAAGAGCTAGAGCCCTGTGGGAAATGACTCACATTGGAGAAATTCGTGAAGGACTGTCTCCTGTGGGTGGGTCCCCACAGTGCAGCAGGGGGAGGGTGTGGAATGAATGCACCGCCCCCCTCCCCAGCCAAGAAGGAAACCAACTTGCAAGGAACTGACCGAAGCCCCCATTTTCCCAGTCCCTGTGCCCTGCCCCTCTGTGTGCCACAATGGGGGGAAGAAGGGAGAGAAATCATGACTAGAGTCAAGTCTGCTAAGAAGGGAGGGGTGGGGGGGTGGGAGGTAGAGGTGTTTTAAGATCTGGAAAAGGAAAACAGCTCATGAAGAAGTGACCGAGAACCCCATTTCCCCAGTCCATGCCCCCCCTCTGCCACAATGGGGGTGGGAAGAAGGGAGCAAAATCCTGACTAAAGTCTGCTAAGAAGGGAGGGGTGGGGGAAGTTGCTTTAAGATCTGGTCGCGTTGTTTTAAGATCTGGTCATGCTTCTCATTATCTGACTCTGGTGTCACTGTGAGTGTAGTGTAGTGTAATAAACTAGAGAGTTTTCTTTCCTTCACTCTGTGTTGAGTCTGTTTTGCCCATGTCATTGATTACAGGATGATCTCTCTCTCTCTGTCCTTACCTTGACTCCTAAGCCTCTCAAAATATATTTTCTCCTCTGTCCAACTGAAAAGGGGAGTGATAGATCAACTTTGGTGGGCGTCTGGCCTCCAGCCCAGCCTAAACCACCACATACTCTTGTGGATCTGATGTGCCAGGCCATCGGATCCACACAGTCCAATAAATCCAATTTTCCCTTTTCTGGAGACAGGGCCCTTTGAATTTTGCTCACCATATTCGCCGTTCACTTCTTGTAAAAAAGACTTAGAGTTCTGTTCAAGAAGATCACAGGTGCAATTTCAATCACAAAGTCTGGTGGGCTGTCTACTGGAAACTGGCACAGCATTCTGATTACTACCCATTATTGATAGTTCAGACAGGCAGTGATGAAGTCACTCAGGGTAGTCTGCAGGCTATCAAAAGAGATTTCAGGGATACCTGCACCTGCTGCCTCTTTAAAGTGTCTGTATACTAATGTACGCAGCATGGGAAATAAACAGGACGAGTTAGAGATTTTTGTGTGGTCTCAAGGCCACGATGATGCCTTCTACAAGCAGCTAGGAGCAGCCTCATGATCCCAGGTGCTGGTTCTTATGGGGGACTTCAATTACCTAGATATTTGTTGGGTAAGCAACAGGGCCAGTCATGTGCAGTCCAGACGGTTTCTGCAATGTGTTGAAGATAACTTTCTGATACAGGTGGAGGAGGAGCCAACGGGGAGGGGGGGCGGGGCGGGGTTGGCAGGTACTGGATCTTGTTCTAACCAATAAGGATGGCCTTCTTAGGGAAGTTGAGGTTGGGAGCAGCTTGGGACATAGTGACCACGAGACAGTTCAAGATCTTTGGTGGAAGAAGCAAAGCAAAAAGTAGGATTGCTACCCTGAACTTTAGGAGAGCAGAATTTGATCTCTTCCGCAACCTAATAGGTGCTATCCCATGGGCTACGCTGTTAGAAGGTAAGGGAGCCTGTGAGAGCTGGTCAGCAGTTAAACAGCGCTTCTTCCAAGCTCAGGATCGGTGCATCCCTATGAGTAAGAAATCAGGGAAGGGTGGCCAAAGACCTGTGTGGATGAGCAGGGAGCTCATGCATAAACTAAAAGGGAAACAGAAGGTCCATGAATTGTGGAAAAAGGGTCTGAGCACTTGGGAAGAATATAGGAATGTAGTCAGGGCCTGCAGGGATGTGACGAGGAAGGCTAAAGCCCACCTGGAAATGAAGCTGTCAAAGGATATAAAGGATAATAAAGGGTTTTTAGGTATGTGAACAGTAAGAGGAAGACTAGGGACAATATGGGTCCCCCGCTGAATGAGGTGGGTGTCCTGGGAATGGGGGATGCTGAGAAGGTGGAGATACTGAACGCCTTCTTTGCTTCAGTCTTCACTTCAAAGACTGCCCCTCGGGACTCCTGGACCCCGGAGAGAAGAAAGAGAGTTTGGGAAATGGAAAGCTTTCCTCTGGTTGAGGTGGGGGCGGTCTAGGAGTGTCTAGGTGGGATCAACGCACACAAATCCATGGGCCCTGATGGGATGCATCCACGTGTGCTGAAGGAGCTGGCAGAGGTGATTGCTGAACCGCTCTCTATCATCGTCGACAGGTCTTGGAGAACAGGAGAGGTGCCTGAAGACTGGAGGATGGCAAATGTCACTCCAGTCTTCAAAAAGGGCAAGAAGGAGGATCCGAGTACCTACAGGCCAGTCAGTCTCACCTCTGTCCTTGGAGAGGTGATGGAACAGCTTGTTCTGGATGCTATCTCCAAGCAATTGGAAGAGAAGAAGGTTATGAGGAGTAGTCAGCTTGGATTCACCAAGGGGAAATCGTGCTCGACCAGTTTTGTAGCCTTCTATTGATTCAATGAAATATAATAATGCTGAATAGATTAATGTAGATGTAGCTTAAGAGACATTTAATATAACTTTAATTTGTGTATTTTAAGAATATATTTATTTTGGAATATGGCTGTAACTGTGTGAGCTGTTTCGTGAAAGCAGCTACAAAACTTAGCCATAACAGTGCAACAGGAGGAGATAGGAGAGTGATAAATAATGAGACTAACGACCAATTAAGAGACAGGGTATATCTTGTTTTCAGCAAAAGGGAATGTTTTTTTGAGCTCAGATAACCACGGAGAAGAAATGTAAAGAGCATGCGCTGAGAGCAAGGAAGATGTCCAGCCTTCATCCCTGAAGACCACCGGAAGACCCCCTAAGTGTCACTGAGCATGCTCTATCTGGGAGGAGTTAATGTAAATGACTTCTTAGAAATAATTAGCATAACTCTGCCTTTTCTTAGAAATTATAATTAATATGTATAGTCAATCTGTATAAATATAAGAAATTTGGCTTTAATGGTCACGCACATTTGGAGGAGCGATCCCCTGTGTGCCCAGCGCTGCAATAAAGGATACCTGCTTAATAGTCACCAAGGCTATTGAGTTTTGATTCCGGCTTTCCGAGGCATCACTATGATGTCATCACTGGCTGGGTAGGTGGAGGGAGAGCAGTGGATGTCATCTACTTGACTTCAGCAAGGCTTTTGATACTGTCTCCCATGACATCCTGACAGCAAAGCTGTGAAAGTATGGGATAGATGAGTGGACAGTGAGGTGGGTTGAGAACTGGCTGTCGGACTGAGCTCAGAGGGTGGTGATCAGTGGAGCAGAGTCCAGCTGGAGACCTGTGACTGGCAATGTTCCCTATCAGTTAGTGTTGGGTCCAGTCTTGTTTAACATCTTCATCAACGACCTCGATGAGGGAATAGTGTCCACCCTCAGCACGTATGCTGATGATAGAAAGCTGGGAGGGGTGGCTGACATGCAGGAACACTGCGCTGCCATTCAGCGAGAACTCGACAGGCTGGAGAGCTGAGCAGGGAGAAACCAGATGAGGTTTAATAAAAGCAAGTGTAGAATCTTGCACCTGGGAAGGAATCACCGCATGTATCAGTACAGGCTGGGGGATGACCTGTTGGAGAGGAGCTCTGCGGAGAAGGACCTGGTGGTCTTGGTGGATGACAGGTTGGCCAAGAGCCAGCAGTGTGCCCTGGCTAATAGGGCCAATGGGATCCTGGGGTGCATCAAAAGGAGCGTGGCCAGCAGGTCAAAGGAGGTGATCCTCCCCCTCTACTCTGCCCTGGTCAGGCCCCACTGTGTCCAGTTCTGGGCTCCCTGGTATAAAAAAGACAGGGATCTCCTCGAGAGAGTCCAACAGAGGGCTACAAAGATGATTAAGGGCCCAGAGCATCTCCCCTATGAGGAAAGCCTAAATGAACTGGGACTGTTCAGCCTGGAGAAAAGAAAACTAAGAGGGGATCTTATAATGTTTATAAATATCTTAAGTGTGGGAGACAGAATAAAATGGCCAGCCTCCTTTCAGTTGTCTGTGCAGACAGGACAAGGGGCAATGGCTTCAAGTTGGAACATAGGAAGTTCCGCACGAATATGCGGAAGAACTTTTACACAGTAAGGGTGACAGAGCACTGGAATAGGTTGCCCAGGAGGTTTTGGAGTGTCCTTCTCTGGAGATATTCAAGACCCATCTGGACGCCTACCTGTGCGATCTGTCCTAGGGAACCTGCTTTGGCAGTGGGGTTGGACTCAATGATCTCTTGAGGTCCCTTCCAACCCCTACAATTCTGTGAATCTGTGAATTCTTCCTGAAGGAATCTCTTTTTATAACTGTTTTTCCTTTCAGCTCATTTACTTGTGCTCGGATGGCCGAGGTAGGTTTCCCATCCTATTTCCTCATGTCTTCCCCATTGTTGCACAGATAAAACCACAGGATTCCTTGTGGTGTGTACTTTTTATAAGGTCTTTCTCAACAGAGGAACACTTACTTCTAATAGTTGAAATCGTAGTCTGAATAGGTGGGCAATAAGACAAATATGTCACCGGACCTTCTGGGACAGTTTCTCCACAGCTGAGACGAGAGGAAGAAAGGCATTCTTCATATTGATGGAGTTGAAAAACCACCTCATCCACTGTTGGTGTTTCCCCAGTCTATTATTGCCAGTGAGTTGGCATATGACGCTGGTGCACTCTGCACAAACTTATGCCACATGGGTCGGGAACACTGGACTTCATCAGGATCAGTGGATAGCTGCAAATTGTCAGGGTCATAGTAAACCATCTCTCACATACTCTCACAAACTCCCTCAAATACCGGATACCCCACTCCATTGTCATCCACTTGCCTGGCTGACACACATCTACAATGAACGGGTACCTTTCCCTTACACCTGATAGAAGTTGCCTCCAGAGGCTGAGGGCTTGCAACTTTCTTCCAATCGCCTTGTCAATGCCTCCTGCTCTGGACAGGGATCCCAGCTGCTTGGCCTCCCTGCCTTCTAATTCCAGGCTGCTGGCTCCATTATCCCAGCATCAGAGTAGCCAGGTAATGATGTGCTCACCTGGGAGGCAGCTGAAACCTCTTCTCATGTCTCAGCTCACTTAAGGAGAAGGATCAGGTGATGACCTCCACTTTTGCCTCCTCTTCAGTTTTGATTCAATGATACATAATAATGCTGAATAGATTGATATAGATGTAGCTTAAGAGACAATTAATTAATATAGTTTTAACATATGGAGAATTTGTGTGTTTTGAGAATAGAAAGTATTTGCATGTTTTGGATTTTAGTATAATATGGCTGTAGCTATGGAGAAAACCATAAAGAGCATGAGCTGAGAGAGAGGAAGACGTTCAGCCTTCATCGCTGAAGACCACCAGAACACCCCCTGAGTGTCATTGAGCATGCTCTATCTGAGAGGAATTAATGTAAATGACATTCTGGAAATAATTTGCATAACCCCATCTTTACTTAGAAATTACAGAATCACAGAATCATAGAATCACAAGGTTGGAAAAGACCTTTGTAGATCATCAAGTACAACCATTCTCATCCTAAACTAAACCATATCCCTAAGTACCTCATCTACCCTTTTTTTGAACACATCCAGGGAAGGTGACTCAACCACCTCCCTGGGCAGCCTGTTCCAGACCCTCACAACTCTTTCAGTAAAAAATTTTTTTCTAATGTCCAATCTAAACCTGCCCTGGCACAGCTTCGTGCCATTCCCCCTTGTCCTATCTCCTGTCACCTGGCTGAGAGACCATCACCTATCTCTCTATAACCTCCCTTCAGGCAGTTGTAGGTGATGATAAAGTCTCCCCTCAGCCTCTTCTTTAAGCTAAACAGCCCCAGCTCCCTCAGCCACTCCTCATAGGGTTTGCCCTGCAGCCCCTTCACCAGCCTGGCTGCCCTTCTCTGGACGTACTCGAGGACCTCAATGTCCTTCTTATGGTGAGGAGCCCAGAACTGGACACAGTACTCGAGGTGCGGCCTCACCAATGCCGAGTACAGGGGCACAATTACTTCCCTAGACCTACTGGCCACACTGTTTTTGATACAAGCCAAGATGCCATTGGCCTTCTTGGCCGCCTGGTCACACTGCTGACTCATATTCAGCCTGCAGTCAACCAACACCCCCAGGTCCTTCTCTACCTGATAGCTCTCCAGCCAGTCCCCCCCAAGCCTGTAGCGCTGCATGGGGTTGTTATGTCCCATGTGCAGCACTCTACACTTGGCCTTGTCAAACTTCATCCCACTGATCTCAGCCCATCGGTCCAGTCTGTTCAGATCCCTCTGAAGAGCCTCCCTACCCTCAGGCAGACCTTCCTCCTAGTTTAGTGTCATCTGCAAACTTACTGAGGGAGCATTCAATCCCTTCCTCGAGGTCATTGATAAAGATATTGAACAAGACTGGACCCAGGACTGAGCCCTGGGGGATGCCACTCATGACCGGCCTCCAGCTGGATTTTGTTCCATTCACCACCACCCTTTGGGCCCGGCCATCCAGCCAGTTTTTAACCCAGCTGAGGGTCCACCTGTCCAGGCCAGTGGCAGCCAGTTTCTCAGTCAGAATGCTGTGAGAAACCATGTCAAAGGCTTTACCAAAGTCCAGGTAGATCACATCCACAGCCTTACCCTCGTCCATTAAGCGGGTCACCTTGTCATAGAAGGTGATCAGGTTAGTTTGACAGGATCTACCTTTTGTAAACCCATGTTGACTAGGCCTGATCCCCTGGCCACCACGCATGTGCTGCATGATAGCACCCAAGATGACCCTCTCCATGATCTTCCCTGGGACTGAGGTCAGACTGACAGGCCTGTAGTTCCCCGGATCCTCCTTCCGGCCTTTCTTATATATGGGTGTAACGTCTGCCAGCCTCCAGTCGAGTGGAACTTCCCCAGTCTGCCAGGATTGCTGGTAGATGATGGAAAGGGGTTTGGCTAGCACATCTGACAGCTCCCTCAGTACCCTTGGGTGAATCCCATCTGGCCACATTGACTTGTGGGTATCTAACTGGCCAAGTAGGTCGCTAATCATTTCCTCCTGAACCATGGGAACTTTGTTATTCTTCCCCTCCCTGTCAGCCAGTTCCTGGGGATGAGTACTCAGGGAATATCCATCTTTACTGTTAAAGACTGAGGTAAAGAAGGAATTAAGGACCTCAGCCTTGTCCTCATCCCTTGTCAGTAATGTGCCATCTGCATCCAATAAGGGCTGGAGATTCTCCTTGACCCTCCTTTTACTGTTAATATACCTATAGAAGGACTTTTTATTATCTTTTACAGAACTGGCCAGTCTGAGTTCCAGTTCAGCTTTAGCCCTTCTGACTTTCTCCCTACATGATCTCACTAAATTCCTATAATCATCCCAAGACACCTGCCCCTTCTTCCAAAGGTCATATTTTCCCTTCTTTTCCTGAATATCTGCCTGGATCTCTCTACTCAGCCAAGCTGGCTTTCTTCCTCGCCCACTCCTCTTCCGACAGACTGGGACAGCCTGTTCTTGTGCCGCCAAGATTTCCTTCTTGAGGAGCAACCAACCCTCTTGGGCTCCTTCGCCCTCAAGGGCTGCCTCCCATGGAATCTTATCGAGCAGCTTTCTTAACAGTCCAAAGTCAGCCCTACGGAAGTCTAAGGTGCTTGTTCTGGTGTCTCCCTTCCTTACATCTCCCAGTACTAAGAATTCTATAAGCTCATGATCACTATGCCCCAGGCGTCCTCCAACCTTCACATCCCCCACTAGCCCTTCTCTATTGACAAACATAATGAATATGTATCATTAATCTGTATAAATATGAGACATTAGGAGGAACGATTCCCTGTGTGCCCAGCACTGCAATAAAGAATACCTGCTTAACAGTCACCAATGCTATTGAGTTTTGATTCCGGCTTTTCGAGGCTTCAGGTTCTCACAATGGTCCCATTTCATCTTCGTCTTTCACAATGCAGACTGATTTCTTCATGTATTTCTTCTTCTGTAGATGAGTGACTGATATTGGTACTGGTTGGCTTTCTGGCTCAGCTACAGAGTCAGTCTTCTGAGGTTTGAGTCGCCATATTGCTTGTTGTGGAGGTGGAGGAGCTGCAGTCTCTGAGGTCTGAGTAGCTACAGTGCTTGTCGTAAGGGTTCTTTCTGGCTCACCTACAGTGTCAGTTTCTGAGGTTCGGGTAGCTAAAGGTCTGTTTTTTCTTTCCTAGGTATTTACTCATACCCTCTCATGCACCATGCCACCCCGACCCTTCAGCCATAGGGAAGATCTTTTGGCAATATCCTTGAAACTATTTTTGGTAACACACAAGACTTCAAAGACATTCAGGAGAATGAGAAAGAGGCATATACTGGTCTGAACATTACAGGGATGTTCAGAGAAGATGATTAAGGGCCTGGAACATCTCCCATATGAGGAAAGGCTGAGTGAGCTGGGACTGTTCAGCCTGGGGAAAAGAAGACTAAGGGGGGACCTTATTAATGTTTATAAATATCTTAAGTATGGGATGCAGGGGGGATTGGCCAGCCCCTTTTTAGTGGTCTGTGGAGATAGGACAAGGGGCAATGGCTGCAAATTGGAGCACAGGAAGTTCCGCACCAACATGCAGAGGAACTTTTTCACAGTGAGGGTGACAGAGCACTGGAATAGGCTGCCCAGGGAGGTGGTGGAGTCTCCTTCTCTGGAGATATTCAAGACTCGTCTGGACGCCTATCTGTGCAATATGAGCTAGGGAGCCTGCTTTGGCAGGGGGGTTGGACCCGATGATCTCTCAAGGTCCCTTCCAACCCCTACGATTCAGTGATTCTGTGATTCTGTGATAGTCAAAGTTCTCAAAAGATGCTGTAATGAGCCTGAAGGAAAAAGAGGAGGAGAAAGCACCCCCCCCATCTCTCCCATAAATTGATTGTGAGTATTAAACAATGCTGAGAGACGGTGCCCAAAAGATGGAAATGATAGAAATTCCATGTAGGAATACCCTCTGAGGCTCATAAACAGATGATATCTTGTCATAAATCGATATCACACCGTATATCGAGAGCTAAGGGCGGCAGAGAAGGGTAGTTGTGGTAGGGGATTCCCTTCTCAGAGGGCCCCATTTGTAGACCAGACCCTACACGAAGAGAGGTGTGCTGCCTCCCTGGAGTCAGGGTCCGTGATATTACCAGAAGGCTCCCAGGGCTGGTAAGACCCTCTGACTATTATCCTCTACTGATTGTTCAAGCAGGCAGGGATGCAATCATGAAGTGTAGCCTGTGTGCTATCAAGAGGGGGTTTTGTGATCTAGGGCGATTTGTTGAGGGGGGCGGAGCTCAAATAATATTCTCATCTCTCCCTACTAGTGGGAGGAGAGGTTCAGAGCAGGTCAGGAGAACCCATGTGCTGAACGAGTGGCTGAAAGGCTGGTGCCGGCATAGGAACTTCGGGTTTTTTGACCAAGGGAAGGTGTACTCTGCTCCTGGCATGATGACTGCTGATGGGGCTCACCTATCCCGTAGGGGTAAGCGAATCCTTGCCCAGGAGATGGCAGGGCTCATTGAGCGTGCTTTAAACTAGTTAGGAAGTGGGGAGGGGATATTATGAAGGCTCCTGGGGTTAGGCATGGGCTTTGGGAGACACAACGTGAGTTGGCGGTGGAAGAAGGTAAATGCCAGCAGCACAGTGACGGACTTGGGGATGTTGTTCCATGTGATAGTGGGGAAAATTCTGGGGATTGCCCTGAGGACTCCTCAGTGGAGCCACTATTGCCCATCCCCTGTCGGAAATCTCGCTGTGATCTGCTGAGGATACCTGCACCTGCTGCCCCACTAAAATGCCTTTATACAAATACACGTAGCATGGGAAACAAGCAGGAAGAATTAGAGATCTTTGTGCGGTCGAAGGGCCACGATCTCATTGCGATCACAGAGACGTGGTGGGACAGCCTGGATGACTGGCACGCTGTCATGGATGGCTATGTGCTTTTGAGGAAAGAGAGGCTAGGGAGGCGAGGTGGAGGAGTTGCTCTTTATGTTAGAGAGCAGCTTGAATGTATTGAGCTCCACCTGGGGAAAGATGAGCCATCAGTCGAGTGCTTGTGGGTAAGAATCAAGGGTCACGCTAGTATGAGTGTGTCCTGGTTTCAGCTATGATGGAGTTAAACTTTTTTTTTAGCAGTGGATGGAATGCCATGTTTGGGTGTTAGCATGAGAATAGTGCTGATAGCACCCTGATGTTTTCCGATTTGTTGCCGGGCAATCAAGGACCTTTCTCAGCTCTGCATACTTCCTTACTAGTGAGAAAGGAGGGGACGCAGCCAGGACAGGTGATCCGAATTGGCCAAAGAGGATATTCCATACCAGTTACGTCATGTTCGGTATAAGGGGGGACTGGGGGGAAGAGGGGGAGACAACGCCAGGACGTGCAGTTTCTGGGGCGGTCGGGTTGTCCGGGACGGGCTCTAAGCTGTGCGGCCTGAGTTGTGTGGTTTGGTGAGAAATTGCATTGTGTATCACCAGTTTCATCTATTTTGTGCTTTAAACTTCTGTTATTGTTATATCTAGTTTTCTGTTATTGTTTAGTAAACTATCCTTATCCCAACCTGCGTGGTTCTGGTTTCTAGGTTGTGGTTTCTTTTCCTCCTTTCTTCCTTCCCTTTTTTCCCCCTCCCCCAACTTTCCTTCCCCCTTCTTTTTAAAAGTACAAGCTACTGTGTGGGGTGCGGCCCTTGGCTGGGGCAAAACCACGACAGTTATTTTGGCGCCCAACGTGGGGCACGAACGGTTGGGATAACGGTAGATCTGACCCTAACTATCGCAATTAAGATAAGCACTGTTGTTTAAGCAATCTCTGGTCACGATGTTGTGGTATTTATTTACAAGGCTGTGGCAGCAAAACCACCGCATGCTGTATACAATCCTGGCAGGATTCTTTACTCTCTCAGGTCTGTGGCTCCCGTATTTGTTCCCATACTTCATTATAGTGTATTTTATGATATCGGTCTATGATACAATAATATCGATGATCATGAGCTTAAGCTGGTACCTGTATGAGGTTTTGCTGTCCTGTCCATTCTTTGGACAGGGAGGGGTTAGTAACAGCAGCCGGTATGGTGGGGGCACTGCTTTCTTTTCCTTTGGGCTAAATACAACAGCTCTTAGGGCAGTTTTTGAAAATCTTCAATATCTCTGGGATATTCAAACTAGCATTTTGCTATTGGTAGGTTTGGTGCAGATGGTTCAGTTTTTGTTATATATCAAGCATAGGTTTATGAATACCACTGAAGAGCTTTCTCCGAGACAGAATAATCACGAGTGGCAGGGCATGTGGCAAAGTATGGGCGAGTACCTAGGTACTTTCTCACGCCCGATGGTTTGGAATTTCACTCCTGAACAGCTACAAGACCCCGATCAAGTGACTGCATACCTAAGGAAAAATTGCTGTAGGTTTCCCAGAGATGGACACCTTACTGCACTGTGCTGGGCTCTGGCCACTATTTATCAAACACTGCTTGATAGCAGGCAGCACTGTCAGCACTGTCAGCACTGTCAGGGAGAAGGGAAAGGAAACAGACTGGCAGATACTATAGCTGCTGCAACCACTGGGGCTGACACTGCAGCTACTGCAACCCCTGTGACCGACACTGCAGCTACTGTAATCTCTACAGCAGACACTGCAGATGATCAGAAAAACCAACCCACACCAGTGTCTGTTGCTCCCGTACAAAAGAGGAAAGGCACAAAGAAATCAGTTCGTATAGTGACGGATAAGGATGATGATCAACCGGGATCATCTCGAGGATATCAGGATGAGGCAGAACCAGAGATTGTTACCCGATCCCTGACTCTGAGTGAGCTGCGTGAGGTTCGAAAAGATTTCACTCGCCACCCAAGTGAGCACATTATCACTTGGTTGCTCCGATGTTGGGATCACGGGGCCAGTAGTTTGGAATTAGAAGGCAGAGAGGCCAAGCAGTTGGGATCCCTAGCTAGAGAAGGAGGAATTGACAAAGCAATTGGGAGGAGGCCGGAAATCCTCAGCCTCTGGAGGCGACTACTGTCAAGTGTGAAGGAAAGATATCCCATAAAGGAATATATTACATGCCAGACACCTAAGTGTAACAGCATAGAGACATCTGTCCAGCACCTGAGAGAATTAGCTGTACGGGAGATAATTTATTATGATCTGGACAATTCACGGCTTCCCTCTGATCCCGATGAAGTCCTATGCACTCCAGCTATGTGGCGTAAGGTTGTACGAAGTGCACCAGCAGGGTATACCAATTCACTGGCAGCAATTGACTGGAATGATACGAATCCGCCAACCGTAAATGAGGTGGCCTGCCGACTCCGGAAATACCAAGACAATGTTTCCCTCTCCGTCATTGCAGCAGTAGAGAAACTGGTTCAACGACTTGACAACAATGTGTCCAACTCCCAACCCGTATGGAGCAATGTTGCAGCTACTGGGAGAAAGCGTCCATCGTTCCAAGAGGGAGAATACACACCACGACGTACATTGTGGTTTTACCTGCTTGATCATGGAGAGGACATGAGGAAATGGGATATGCAGCCCACCTCAGCCCTTTGAGCACGAGTAAATGAGCTGCGGGGTAAAACATTCGCACAACGAGATTCTGCCAGGAAGAAGGCTGCACCAGTTTCTACTGGGCAGTTCCCTAGACCAACTGGAAGGCCTACCTATATGTCTGATGTGCCTGATCCTTTTGAAGGGACCTCTAAGTCCTTTATGCAACCAGTGGAAAACAAATATGATCAGCAGCAATAGAGGGGCCCTGCCTCCAGCCAGGTGGAGGAGAGGGACAATCGGGTTTATTGGACTGTGTGGATCCGATGGCCTGGCACGTCAGACCCACAAGAGTACAAAGCTCTGGTGGATACTGGTGCCCAGTGTACTCTAATGCCATCGAATCATGAAGGGGTAGAACCCGTTTGTATTTCTGGAGTGACAGGGGGATCCCAACAACTAACTGTGCTAGAGGCTGAGGTGAGCCTAACTGGGAAGGACTGGGAAAAACACCCCATTGTGACTGGTCCAGAAGCTCCGTGCATTTTAGGTATAGATTATCTACGTAGAGGGTATTTTAAAGACCCAAAAGGGTACCGATGGGCTTTTGGAATAGCTGCTTTGGAAACAGAAGAAATTGAACAATTGTGTGCCTTGCCTGGACTCTCGGAGGATTCTGCTGTTGTGGGGTTGTTGAAGGGTGAAGAACAGCAAGTGCCAGTTGCTACGATGACGGTGCACAGACGACAATACCGTACTAACTGAGATTCCCTGATTCCCATCCATAAGCTGATTCGTCAACTGGAGGATCAGGGAGTGATCAGCCGAACCCACTCACCCTTTAATAGTCCCATATGGCCAGTGAGGAAGTCCAATGGAGAGTGGAGGCTGACAGTAGATTATCGTGGCCTAAATGAAGTCACTCCAGGTATGAGTGCTGCTGTGCCAGACATGTTAGAGCTCCAGTATGAATTGGAATCGAAGGCAGCCAAGTGGTACGCCACAATCGACATTGCGAATGCTTTCTTCTCGATCCCACTGGCGCCAGAGTGCAGGCCACAGTTTGCTTTCACTTGGAGAGGCATCCAATACACGTGGAATCGTCTGCCCCAGGGGTGGAAACATAGCCCCACCATCTGCCATGGACTAATCCAGAATACACTGGAAAAGGGTGATGCACCAGAGCACCTGCAGTATATTGATGACATCATTGTATGGGGCAACACAGCAGAGGAAGTTTTTGAAAAAGGAAACAGGGTAATTAAAATCCTTTTAGAAGCCGGTTTTGCTATAAAACGAAGTAAAGTCAAGGGGCCTACGCGAGAAATCCAGTTTTTAGGAATAAAATGGCAGGATGGGCGTCGTCACATCCCAATGGACATTATTAATAAAATAGCAGCTATGTCTCCACCAAGCAACAAAAAGGAAACACAAGCTTTCTTAGGTGTTATAGGTTTTTGGCGACTGCATGTCCCAAACTACAGTCTCATTGTGAGCCCACTCTACCATGTAACTCGAAAGAAGAATGATTTCCAATGGGGCCCTGAGCAACAGCAAGCCTTTGAGCAGATCAAACGCGAGATAGTCCATGCAGTGGCCCTCGGGCCTGTCCGGACAGGGACAGATATTAAAAATGTGCTCTACACTGCAGCTGGGGAGAACGGCCCGACCTGGAGTCTCTGGCAGAAAGCACAAGGGGAGACTCGAGGTCGACCGCTGGGGTTTTGGAGTCGGGCCTACAAAGGATCTGAGGCCAATTATACTCCAACAGAAAAGGAAGTACTGGCCGCCTACGAAGGGGTTCGAGCCACCTCAGAAGTGATTGGAACTGAAGCCCAGCTCCTCCTGGCACCCCGACTGCCGGTGCTGGGCTGGATGTTCAAAGGGAAGGTTCCTTCTACACACCATGCCACTGATGCTACGTGGAGCAAGTGGGTTGCACTAATTACACAGCGGGCTCGAATAGGAAACCCCAATCGCCCAGGAATTGTGGAGGTGATCACAGACTGGCCAGAAGGCAAAGATTTTGGGATGTCACCAGAGGATGAGGAGGTAACACGCGCTGAAGAAGCCCCACCCTACAACGAACTGCCAGAGAATGAGAAGCGATATGCCCTGTTCACTGATGGGTCTTGTCGCATTGTGGGTAAGCATCGGAGATGGAAAGCTGCTGTATGGAATCCTATAAGAAGAGTAGCAGAAGCCACTGAAGGAAAAGGTGAATCAAGCCAGTTCGCTGAGGTGAAGGCCATCCAGTTAGCCCTGGACATTGCTGAGAGAGAAAAGTGGCCAAGGCTCTACCTTTATACTGATTCATGGATGGTGGCGAATGCCCTGTGGGGGTGGTTGCAGCAGTGGAAAAAGAACAGCTGGCAGCGTAGAGGCAAACCTATATGGGCTGGTGACTTATGGCAAGATATCTCTGCTCGGTTAGAGAAACTTGTTGTAAAGGTACGTCATGTCGACGCCCATGTACCTAAGAGTCGGGCCATGGAGGAACATGAAAACAACCATCAGGTAGATAAGGCTGCTAGGATTAAAGTGGCTCAGGTAGATCTAGACTGGCAACGTAAGGGTGAATTATTCATGGCTCGATGGGCTCATGATACCTCGGGTCATCAAGGGAGAGATGCAACATATAGATGGGCTCGGGATCGAGGGGTGGACTTGACCATGGACGCCATCGCACAAGTTGTCCACGAATGTGAGACATGTGCTGCAATCAAGCAAGCTAAGCGGTTAAAGCCCCTTTGGTATGGAGGACGGTGGATGAAATATAAATATGGGGAGGCTTGGCAGATTGATTACATCACCCTCCCACAAACCCGCCATGGCAAACGTTATGTGCTTACAATGGTGGAGGCAACTACCGGCTGGCTAGAAACATATCCCGTACCCCATGCCACTGCTCGAAATACAATTCTGGGCCTTGAAAGGCAAGTCCTCTGGCGACATGGTACTCCAGAAAGAATCGAGTCAGACAATGGGACTCATTTCCGAAACACTCTTATAGACACCTGGGCCAAAGAGCATGGCATTGAGTGGGTGTACCACATTCCTTACCATGCACCGGCCTCTGGGAAAATTGAACGATATAATGGACTTTTAAAAATTACACTGAAAGCAATGTGTGGTGGGACATTCAAGCATTGGGATACACATTTGGCCCAAGCCACGTGGTTAGTTAACTCTAGGGGATCTACCAATCGGGCTGGCCCTGCCCAGTCAAAATTTCCACGTACTGTAGAGGGAGACAGAGTGCCAGTAGTGCATATGAAGAGTGTATTGGGAAAGAGAGTTTGGGTCATTCCTGCTTCAGGCAAAGGTAAACCCATGTCTGGAATTGTTTTTGCTCAAGGACCTGGCTGTACTTGGTGGGTAATGCAGAGGGATGGAGAAGTTCGATGTGTACCTCAAGGGGATTTGATTTTGGGTGAAAATAGCCAATATAATTAATAAAGTAGAAATTATAATAATTGCCAAATAATCCATTATTGTATATTCATTATTGTTATGATTGCTGTATGTTGTACCATAGCATTATAGCCGGAGTCATACAAGTTAATGAAGAATGAGTGCTATGATGATGGAACTAAAGCCTGGCCTCTCAAGAACTTTTTGCTCCCGTTGAAAATAAACTCTGACCCACAGACTATGAGCATGGACCATGCCAGGTGTATCAGTCAAGAGCCTGAGATGCAGCGTGCAACGAGCCAATGGAACATACAACTATCCTGAGAAACTGTTACGACAAATGGAGCCTGGAAATCATGGACTAAATGAACTCAACAACTTCAGAGGGATGATTCACAGACTGAGGGAATAAGATCTGTATGCACATATGTGTGCATACATGTGTACATACATATATGGGTGTGTGAAACACGAAACTGGTTGTACCCAAAGAAAATTGTTGGATCTGGTCATGACGTAAATGGTATGGAATAAGGGGTGGATAATGTCCTGGTTTCAGCTATGATGGAGTTAAACTTTTTTTTAGCAGTGAATGGAATGCCATGTTTGGTTGTTAGCATGAGAATAGTGCTGATAGCACCCTAATGTTTCCGATTTGTTGCCGGGCAATCAAGTACCTTTCTCAGCTCTGCATACTTCCTTACTAGTGAGAAAGGAGGGGACGCAGCCAGGACAGGTGATCCGAATTGGCCAAAGAGGATATTCCATACCAGTTACGTCATGTTCGGTATAAGGGGGGACTGGGGGGAAGAGGGGGAGACAACGCCAGGACGTGCAGTTTCTGGGGCGGTCGGGTTGTCCGGGACGGGCTCTAAGCTGTGCGGCCTGAGTTGTGTGGTTTGGTGAGAAATTGCATTGTGTATCACCAGTTTCATCTATTTTGTGCTTTAAACTTCTGTTATTGTTATATCTAGTTTTCTGTTATTGTTTAGTAAACTATCCTTATCCCAACCTGCGTGGTTCTGGTTTCTAGGTTGTGGTTTCTTTTCCTCCTTTCTTCCTTCCCTTTTCCCCTTCCCCCAACTTTCCCTCCCCCTTCCTTTTAAAAGTACAAGCGACTGTGTGGGGTGCGGCCCTTGGCTGGGGCAAAACCACGACAGAGTGACACTGTTGTGGGTGTGTGCTATAGGCCCCCTGATCAAGAGGAGCGGGTTGATAGTGCTAGAAGTAGCCTCGAGATCCCAGGCCCTGGTCCTTATGGGGGACTTCAACTACCCAGATATTTGCTGGGCAAGCAATACGGCCAGTCGTATGCAGTCCAGACAATTTCTGCAGTATGTTGAGGACAATTTCCTGCTACAGATGGGGAGGGCGGGTGCTGGACCTTGTTCTTACTAACAAGGACGGGCTCATCAGGGAGGTGAAGGTCAGGGGCAGCTTAGGACAAAGCGACCACGAAATGATCCAGTTCAAGATCCTGAGTGGAAGAAGCAAGCCAAAAAGCAGGATAGCTACCCTGAATTTTGGAAGAGCTAACTTTGATCTCTTTCGCAACCTTTTAGGAGCTATCCCGTGGGCTACGCTGTTAGAAGGCAAGGGAGCCTGTGAGAGCTGGCTAGCATTTAAACAGCACTTCTTCCAAGCACAGGAGCGGTGCATCCCTTTGAGTAAGAAATCGGGAAAGAGAGGCAGAAGACCTGTGTGGATGAGCATGGAGCTAATGTGTAAACTCAAAGGGAAGCAGAGGGTTTATGAACTGTGGAAACTGGGTCTGTGCACCTGGGAGGAATATAGGAATGTTGTCAGGGCCTGTAGGGACGCGACTAGAAAGGCTAAAGCCCGCTTGGAGATGAAACTGGCAAAGGACATAAAGGATAATAAAAAGAGTTTTTTCAGATACGTGAATACTAAGAGTATGATCAGGGATAATGTAGGTCCCTTGATGAAAATGAGGCGGGTGTCCTGGTATCGGGTGATGATGAGAAGGTGGAAATACTGAATGCCTTCTTTGCCTCAGTCTTCACTCCAAAGGCCCCTCGGGACCCACAGATCCTGGATGAAAGTAGGAGTGTTTGGGGAATGAAGAGCTTCCCTCTAGTTGAGGTAGGGGTGGTCCAGGAGCGGCTCAAAGGGATTAATGCAAACAAATCCATGGGCCCGGATGGGATACATCCACGTGTGCTGAGGGAGCTGGCGGAAGTGATTGCGGAGCCGCTTGGTATCATCTTCGACATCTCTTGGAGAACAGGAGAAGTACCTGAGGATTGGAGGATAGCCAATATCACTCCAGTCTTCAAAAAGGGCAAGAAGGAGGACCCTAACAATTATAGGCCAGTCAGCCTCACTTCTGTCCCTGGAAAGGTGACGGAACAGCTTGTTCTGGATGTCATTACCAAGCAACTGGAAGAGAAGAAGGTCATGAGGAGTAGTCAGCATGGATTCACCAAGGGGAGATCGTGCTCGACCAATCTCATAGCCTTCTATGATCTCATCACCGGCTGGGTAGATGGAGGGAGAGCAGTGGATGTTGTCTATCTTGACTTCAGCAAGGCTTTCGATACTGTCTCCCATGACATCCTGATAGAAAAGCTAAGAGATCATGGGATAGATGAGTGGACAGTAAGGTGGGTTGAGAACTGGCTGTCGGACTGGGCTCAGAGGGTGGTGATCAGTGGAACAAATTCTGAATGGAGGCCTGTGTCTAGCGGTGTTCCCCAGGGCTCGATGTTGGGTCCAGTCCTGTTTAATATCTTCATCGACGACCTTGATGAGGGAATAGCATCCACCCTCAGCAAGTACACTGATGTTACAAAGCTGGGAGGGGTGGCTGACACGCAGGAACACTGCGCTGCCATCCAGCGAGACCTGGACAGGCTGGAAAGCTGGGCAGGGAGAAACCAGATGAGGTTTAATAAAAGCAAGTGTAAAGTCTTGCACCTGGGAAGGAATAATCGTCTGTATCAGTACAGGCTGGGGGATGACCTGCTGGAGAAGAGCTCTGTGGAGAAGGACCTGGGGGTCCTGGTTGATGACAGGTTGGCTATGAGCCAGCAGTGTGCCCTGGTGGCTAAGAGGGCCAATGGGATCCTGGGATGCATCGGGAAGAGTGTGGCCAGCAGGTCTAAGGAGGTGATTCTCCCCCTCTACTCTGCCCTGGTCAGGCCCCACCTGGAGTATTGTGTCCAGTTCTGGGCTCCCTGGTATAAAAAGGACAGGGATCTCCTGGAGAGAGTCCAGAGAAGGGCTACGAAGATGATTAAGGGCCTGGAACAGCTCCCCGTATGAGGAAAGGCTGAGTGAGCTGGGGCTGTTCAGCCTGGAGAAAAGAAGACTGAGGGGGGACCTAATTAATCTTTATAAATATCTTAAGTATGGGATGCAGGGGGAATTGGCCAACCCCTTTTCAGTAGTCTGTGGTGATAGGACAAGGGGCAATGGCTGTAAATTGGAGCACAGGAAGTTCCGCACTAACATGCGGAAGAACTTTTACACAGTGAGGGTGACAGAGCCCTGGGACAGGCTGCCCAGGGAGGTGGTGAAGTCTCCTTCTCTGGAGATATTCAAGACTCGTCTGGACACCTATCTGTGCAATATGAGCTAGGGAGCCTGCTTTGGCAGGGGGGTTGGACCCGATGATCTCTCGAGGTCCCTTCCAACCCCTACGATTCTGTGATTCTGTATAAGGAAATTAGAATCCAGACTCCTCTCCCAAGGTGATAAACAGCTGGGCAGGGATTACATAAAGTGGGTGCAGGTTCATATACCAGAGCCAGGTGATGAGACAAAACATCATAGTTGCCATCACCTCTTTGAACAAGCTGATAAACATTTATTTTCTCTTTTTACCACGATTGGGTCAGATCTACCGTTATCCCAATCCTTGTTGCCCCAAGTTGGGTGCCAAAAAGGACTGTCGTGGTTCAGACTCGGGCAGTGTCTGAGCACCACATGCTGCTTGGGCTGCTTGATCAGACCTCCACCAGAGGAGAAAGAAACCAAGCCCCCATGGGTTCATGGACTGGAATAATGACAGTTTACTGACAACAGCTGTAAAGGGGAACAATAACAGAGCATGAGACAGAATTCTCACACACACACACACACGATAACACTGAGCATTTTACTGACCCAAACACAGAGCACACTATGACCAACCCAATGCCCCACCACACTTGAACTGTCCCAAAGCCATGCCAGCCATACCCCTCCCCCACCAGCCCCTTTTACAGGGGTGTGATTTCAGCGGTGTGGAAAACAGACAGGGCCAACTCAGCTCACCTGTGCTGGCTGCTTGTGGGATTTAACTCTGTTCTGGCCAAAACCACATGATGCCAGGGTATAATATTTATTTTCCTTAATTATGTTCTGTATTAAAATTTAGTACTTAGAGGTTAATATTTTTATGGTTAGAATGGTACACTGTAGAAAAACACCAGCAGAAAACAGGAGCCCGCATATCCTTTTAAATTTGTCAGACAGAAGTTATTGATATACATTCAGTGTGCACTGTAATAATTATATTAATAGAAAGCCATTCAAAACTAAAATATTATCTGGTTGCATAGCACACGACATTATTGCCCATTTTAAGAGAGAAAACTATATTTCCAATAAATTTTGGCTGATTTGGATTCAGAAGTGTTCAGATATTGAACACTCCTTCTTTAATACAAATGGACTGGAAAAAAACTTTCCAGATCACAGTTTATCTGAATATTTCCCACCATTTCATTAGAACAAATCACAATATTGACAGTTTAATAGAAAAACAAACAAACAAAAGTATCTGAAGCATCCAATAAAAAGGGAGCATTAAATGGAATAAAAATGTTCCCTTTCCCCATTTTTGTATTCCTAACAGTGATTTCATAAAGATATTTTAATAAAAAGTGTTAGTACACTGACTTTGTTTCATACTTGTGACAAGAAGGCCTGAGTTGGTAGGGAAAGGAACAATCAAAAAAAAAAAAGCTCATTTCATTTGTTTGCAATAATTTTCAGCCATTTATTTTATTTTGTAAAAATGCATTATTACAACTGATCATAAACAGGAGAAATCCTGGCTATTTTACAGTTATAGGTACAGAACTTAAATATTCAAGCTTGTGATGAAAAGCGGCAAGGTGGTTGCAGTGTACACTGTAAACAAATAGCTTTGGAAAGTGAACAAAGTCCTTGAGAATTCTTTACTAAGAAAATAAAACAAACTCCTCATTACTTTCGGAAACACAATCACAGGTCAGTGTTTTAAAATTCATTTAACAGTTTTATGAGATCCAGTCTGAATGGGGCTGTGTTGAGGTCCCTGTAAAAGTAAAAATTTTCCATTTTTTAAAGTGGGGAAGAAAAAAAAAAAGTGCCACAACATTTGCAGCACAGTGCAGCATGAACTTTAAATACAAAAATACTTTTCTATTGTTGGGATAATAGACCTTGCATCCTGGAAAGAAGTAACAATACTGCTACTGACAGAATATCCAGTCTATATTTTCAAGTCACATAAGGCAATTACTGTGTTAGCTTACTGTATATGGCTAAAAGAAGATCCAGAAAATGTCAGTCTTTGTTATGTTTTTCGGCTGCTCCATGTATGTTCAGGTGTACTTTTGTGATCTGATGAGTGTTCTAATGGAGATCTGTGTCCTAAAGGAGATCTTGAACCATAAGGAGACCTCTGATCTAATGGCGACCTTGGGCCACTACCAGAAGCTCTGGGGTCCATTTGCCAGTCTGAGTGGTACCTATAATCTCTGGAAGATTTATGATGACTGTACTCTGAAGTAGAACGGTGATCTGAATGTATCCTGTGGTCCGAATGAGCCCAACTGTCTTTTAAACTTCCTTCCAGGTTTGACTTGTGATCTCTGCTCCTGTGGTCATCAAACTTTCTATATTTACTATCACAATAGTATCTGAAAACATTTACTTACATTAGTATTACCGAACACATAGTAAGAGCTGCAATTACATCAATTCTAACAGAACTGCGTTTAGATAAATTTCTTTGCAATTCTGCATTACTCAGAAAAGATACTTTGTTGCTTACTACAAGCATACTGCAAAACCAGGAAGGGAATTCTTAACAGATTTTACAACTGCTGAAACAATTTACCTGCTGTCTTGTTTATAGTGATCCCAGTCTCTGTGGTGTTTTCCATTGCTGAAGGCTGAATAGGACCTTTTCCTAGAATCACATTTCTTATAACCATCTCCCTGATGCCTGTCCTTATGATCATGGTATTGTGACAAATTTCTATCAGAAGAATAACTGTCCCTGCTACTGTCATCATGGTTTGTATTCTCTTTCAGTCTTTCAATATCTGTTTAATAAAGCAGAGATTATAAAGAAGTCTCACACACTACAAATTTTTTCTTCACCAATTCAAACAGCACTTCTACCTCTCATATTTAAAGCAATTTAAAAGAGCATTATAATTTGACAGAAAAAAAAGAGATCTAAATAATTGAAAGACAAATGCACTAATGTGAGTGAACTGAGAGAAACCTCAGAAGTAAATAGAAGGCAAGCAAGCTAGAAATATAGATATATAGAGCTGAGAAACTAAAATTTTCCACCTTACAGACTGAACGGAGAGGATCAGTGTGGTCCAAATGAGCAGTGAGAAGAGACCAGGTGCCTTTAGTAGAGAAGTTTTAGACAGAATGGTAGGAAGTTCCTTTCTAAGGAGAGATAGCCCTAGCATGAACATCAGTTTTAGAGGTACACCTTGTTAATGAAGGGGGTTTATTTGTATTCCTAAAATACATTATACTCATTTTAAACCCATGATAATATACTCAAGGTTTTACATAACATGATATAAACTCAAATATTACAAGAAGGCAAGTGTGGGAGCACAGAAAAAACAGTATTATTGTCAACAATAAAAGACATTCCATATAACTGATTGCTAATCATGACTTCGGGGAATATCTTTCTTACAATATAGTGACATTACAACTGCTACAAACAGGTATGGAGTCTCCGAGAAGTTTACAAGTGTTGAGTTGGCCTCTCTTCCTCAAAATTAAATACAAAAAAGAGTTCTGCTTGGGGTTTTTTTTAACTAATTTATTTACTTTAGAGGAATGGCCAAATAACTTGCTACTAAAATCATTAAGTAGCGAGTTCAGTTTGCGTTGAGTTGAATTTCATCAACAAACTAGAAGTTACACTAAGTCAGCCTATGCCTATGATATCCAACAATATGGGGGTTCTAGGCAACAGTTTTTAGCTTATTTTGTTTTACATACTGTCATTTAAGATATCCAGCACAATAATATGCAAAAGATTTCTTACCTGGATTTCTAATTACATGTGTATTCAAGTTGCTGCTAATATTCTGGTCACTGTGTCGCTAAAAGTGACAAGTACAAAAACCATCATTGATAAATCCCAAAGTTGCATCTGAATTCTTCAGAAAATATCATAAGAAAACAACTAGTTTACTATGAACAGTAAAATACATTTCAAACATATTGAGTGTACTCAATTGATACTTCATAAAACAATCACAAAACCTACAAGATATAGTAACTTGTTTGTATATTTATAGAGTATGAAAGTATTACCTGAGATTCTTGGCGTTTTTTGATTGCATGTTTATACAGCTTGTGCAGCTTTCTGGCATCAAATTCTGTAAACTTAGAGACAAATATCCACAAGTTTCTGAGGAAAAAGAAAGAGGTTATATTTTTTACATATATTACTTTTTATTGTATCATACAAAAAAATGAAATTAAATGAAATTATTTCAACAGTACTTCAGTAAACTGAAATCATTGTAAAGTCCGTTACATGAATATTACCTAGCTGCACAGCAAACATTACTTAGCTGTATTTCATGTTTGAGAAATTAATTCCTTTAATAATTTGTCATTTTATAACATTTATCACAATGACTACATAATGCAAAATACATTAAAAGTAGTATTAACAGCAATTGTGTTAATAGAATGATTTATGCAACTGCATAAAAATGTAGTTTTCAATTTGTTGTGAAAGTCTTCTGAAAGACTGTTTGAAATATGTCAGAAAACTTGAGTATTTACTACTCAATTTAGATCCTGGGGTGCATCAAAAGGACAGTGGCCAGCAGGTCAAAGGAGGTGATCCTCCCCCTCTACTCTGCCCTGGTCAGGCCCCACCTGGAGTATTGTGTCCAGTTCTGGGCTCCCTGGTATAAAAAAGACAGGGATCTCCTGGAGAGAGTCCAGAGAAGGGCTACAAAGATGATTAAGGGCCTGGAGCATCTCCCCTATGAGGAAAGGCTGAGTGAGCTGGGACTGTTCAGCCTGGAGAAAAGAAGACTAAGGGGGGACCTTATTAATGTATGGGATGCAGGGGGAAATGGCCAGCCCCTTTTCAGTGGTCTGTAGGGACAGGACAAGGGGCAATGGCTGCAAGTTAGAGCATAGGAAGTTCCACACCAACATGAGGAGGAGCTTTTACACAGTGAGGGCGACAGAGCACTGGAATAGGCTGCCCAGGGAGGTGGTGGAGTCTCCTTCTCTGGAGATATTCAAGACTCGTCTGGACGCCTATCTGAGCAATATGAGCTAGGGAGCCTGCTTTGGCAGGGGGGTTGGACCCGATGATCTCTCGAGGTCCCTTCCAACCCCTATGATTCTATGATTCTATGATTCTATGATCCTTCCAAACTTCAAACCTCTTGCAGTATAAAAAATCTGACCTACATGCCTCATTTCAAACAGATATTACGGTCAGGATTTTTCCACAGAATCCAAAGCCTGGTCAAAGCTTTTGAAACCAAATCAGAAATCTGAAAGAGGATGGAAGTAGCAAAGCAAAAACTTTGATCCTAATCTATGCTATGAAAGAAGAAAGGAAAACAAATCAATTCTTTTGATGTCAAGAAGCCAAAACTGTAAAGATTACATTTGTTTCTATGATTGCAGACACCAGATCTAAAGTCTACAATTATTTTAGGAAATTTTAGAGGTGAAGTGCTTAAAAGACTACAGAATACTACTATTCTAATTAGTGTTTAGTTCAGAAATATCTCAAGTGTTTAGGCTCAAGAAGCATCTATTTTCTCTTGCACTGTGATTATTTAAACATTATAGTTTTGGCCTGGAGGTTTGCAAAAGTAGATGCAACCAGCCAATGGTGTGCCCAATGACATCTGTATAAGAAATATAGATTTAATACCTTTACTAAATTCTATGTCATATTAAAGACAGATAAAATACATATTTTAATCTATGTATGGTACTATAGTATTATTATGAATTAATATTATAGTAGTTCCACTATGAATTTTCACTTAAAGAAAAATAACGTTTACCAAGGTGTCTTTAAGACATGGATATTGTTTTTGTATTTCAGTACACCCTAATATTTTGAAGTAAAGCAAGTACAAACAGCAGAAAAATTCTATGTTAACAAAAGTCTGCAAGGAAATTAAATATTTGACTGTCATATATCGAAGTGCAGGACAGATTTCCAACCATAAAGGATTAAAGTGCACATTATGATAAAACTAACTCAAATTGTATTAAGAACTTAACAACATATAACAAGTTTATAAAACAACATTTTTCTTATTTTTTCTCCTTAGCACCTCACACGCATACGAACACTTAAACCTCTTCTTTTATTTTGAAATACATCTCTGAGTACATTATGATAAATGATTTTTATAAAGTCATAGTTAATATCTGATTTCATTTTAGAGAAAATTTTTTAAAAGAATAAAGGATTCTGCAACTCAAAATCATTCAAATTTCAACACACAAATTTATAATGGCCTACTTTTAGCACGAATAAAAACCACAAACAAACATACATCAAAGTTAGAAAAGACATATTATTTAATGGTAAGATCTCTTTTCCACTAAACATTAAATATGTTCTAAATACAGTTATATTCTGTTTGCTTTTGGTAAGAAGTAACATGACTTCACCTAATGGATAAAATTAATTGCTATGCAAGAATGAAAATACAAATGTATTAAAAGTTGGAACCATTTATAATAATATTTTTATAACTCCTTATTTAATACAGAAAAAATACAAGAAAGGGAGAATAAGAAACAAGAGAAATAGTTAAAAACTATTCTAACAGAGGCTATTATGACTTTTCCTCGTTCAAGAAAAATCATGCAGAATAACTTACTTTCTCCACTGTTTAATTTGTTCAGGATTTGTGTACTCCTTTAGACATTCAGTAATGTGGTCCCCAATTTTGATTAGGCACTGTCTAGTATGCTCCAGCTGTTCCCTTTCAGAAAGTCCTTTCTCTGGTCTGTCCAGTTGTTTCAATGCTGCTTTGACAGGCCTCATTCTTTCTTTGCACTATAAAATGTAAAAAAGGAATACATTAATTCAAAGGAAAATAAAAATATTTATAAATAAATTGTAAAACATGACCCATCCTTACTGTCCTATTTGTAGAGCCAAAGACAGTACTGTTATAAGCCAAATGAAAAATAAGTCTTCGCTCACAGCTCTTAGTTTTAGTACAAAGTTTCATTTGGGAAAATGTAGTATTTTAAATCCAGTTGAAAATTTACTCCTATATGAAAGCATTAGATTGCATGTAACAAATAATAAAGATTTAAGAAATCACTAATTCAATATAAAAGATTTTCTGATGGAAAGGAATTATTATAACTAGGTTTTACAATCATGGGTTTAACTTTCAGCACAAGTATTATAGGGCAAGACTTACTTTACTTTTTAGGACATTAAAACCTATGCAAACTGATTGTTAAGACTAAGTATGAGAATGTTTAATCTATTTTAAATACTTTATGCAACAATAAAACTTGTAATTCAATAGAGGATCAACATTCCTTCTCTGAGCAGATTTTAAGCCTGAGTTCTGTGTGGATACAGACAGAAACTGAGCTATCTAGGTGTCCTGGTCTCAACAGGGATAGACTTAATTTTCTTTCTGGTAGCTGGTGTAGTGCTGTGTTTTGCATTTAGAATTCTAATAACGTTGATAACACACTGACGTTTTTAGTTGCTGCCAAGAACTTTTCAGCTTCTCATGCTGCCCTGCTAATGAGAAGGTGGGTGGCAACCAGAAAGCTGGGAGGGGACACAGCCAGGACAGCTGACTCAAACTGACTAAAGCGATATTCTATACAATACAACAATGATGTTTTGTTTATAACTGGGGCATGGGTAGAGAGGCATGGCATCTGGGGGCCTTGCATGGCAGATGGGGGTCTTGTGCAGCATCAAGTTTGGATGGTGAGAAATTGTGCTGTTCATCAATTGTTTTGTATATATTATTAGTATTTTCCTGGTTTTGTTTGTTCTATTAAACTATTTTTATTTAACCTACAAGTTTTTTTGCTTTTACTCTTCCAGTTCTCCCCCCCCATCCCATTGGGTAGGAGGAAGCGAGTGGCTACGTGGTGCTTAGCTGCCAGCTGGGGATAAACCATGACACTAGGATAAAGCTATTTTAGACATGCCTTAATTAGTAACAGCGATGACAACACAGATGTACCCATAGATATATTTCATATGTGTGTACATAAATTTTCACACTAATTCAAATGTGTTAATAGTAAATTCAGATAAACCATTTAGCATGTTTCATATTATAGACTTGCTTGGAAATATCATTCAATCGCAATGGCAAGGTAGACATACAAAATGCATATTTTTACCTGTCACACAGTAGAAAATAAGTCAAATGTTTTAGCCTCAACAACCCACAACAGTAATTTCCATTTGAAAAAGTAAACATGATAATTAGATTGTATCTGACCATGGCATAATGATGAATATACCTTCCAGAACAGAGGGCCCGGACAAAAAATAATTCTGTATTCAAACCCAACCTAAATTGCTCCAACTAAGGAAGAGAGGCAAGCCTGTATATCCAGAATCAAAAATATGAGCGGTTTTGGAGAACATCACCATCACTGTGTCAGCATCTAAGGAAAACTCAAAAATCAGTGAAGCTGTTCATGCCATTAATTAATTAAGCAACTACATTACATATTGTACTACTGACAACTTAAAGCAACATTTAAGAAGACAGTTTCCAAAGTACAAATTGTTTTAAGAATATCACCAAGAGATCTTCCCCAAGGCTGAATGGTCAGGGGTGGCATGGCATGTAGGAGAGTATGGGCACGTATCTAGAGACCTTCTCACCCCCAATGGTCTGGAGCTTCACCCCTGAAATGCTACAGGACCTTGAAAGGGAAATGCTGTGGCTCTTCCAAGGAAGCAGAACTCACTGCATTGTGCTGGACCCTGGCCACTATCTAATAAACCCTGCTCGATGGTAGGCAGGCACCATCAGGGGGAAGAGAAGGAAAACAGACCCACAGGCACAGCAGCTACTGCAACTCCTACAACAGGCACTGTGGCTACTCAAACCTCAGAGACTGACACTGTAGCTGAGCCAAAAAGCCAACCAGTATCGGTATCAGTTGCCCCTACACAAAAGTACATGAAGAAATCAGTCTGCTTCGTGAAAGACGATGGGACCATTGCGAGAACCTAAAGAGGAGGCAGAACTGGAGATCATCTCCTGATCCTTGTCCTTAAGTGAGCTGAGAGATAGGAGAAAAGATTTCAACCACCTTCTAGGTGAGCACATCATTACCTGGCTACTCTGATGCTGGGATAATGGAGCCAGCAGCCTGGAATTAGAAGGCAGGGAGGCCAAGCAGCTGGGATCCCTGTCCAGAGAAGGAGGCATTGACAAGGCAATTGGAAGAAAGTCGCAAGCCCTCAGCCTCTGGAGGCAACTTCTATCAGGTGTAAGGGAAAGGTACCCGTTCATTGAAGATGTTGTGTGTCATCCAGGTCAAGTGGGCAGCCATGGAGTGAGGTATCCAGTATTTGAGGAAATTAGCCATGCAGGAGATTACTTACTACAACCCTGACAATTTGCCGCTATCCACTGTTCTTGATGAAATGCAATGTACCTGACCCATGTGGCATCACAGCTGTGGATAAATTGTCCTGGAAGGTCCAGCAACTTGAAGAAAATTTGTCCAACTGCCCACCTAGCTCAGGTCATAATTTCAGCTCTCAGAGGTAGTGGTTCCTCTGTTCCATAGAGATCTTATAAAAAGTATACACCACAAGGCATCCTGTAGTTTTATCTGCGCGACCACAGTGAAGACATGAGGAAGTACGATGGGAAACCTACCTCAGCCCTCTGAGCACGAGTAAATGAGCTGCAAGGAAAACCAGTTAAAAAAGAGATTCCACCTGGAAGAATACTGCGCCAGTTTCGAGTAGGCAGCCCACCAGACTATGTGATTGTACCAATGATCCTCTTGAAAGGACCTCTTCCTTTTTGCAAGAAGCAAACAGCAAATACTATGAGTGAGATTACAGGGGCCCTACCTCCAGCCAGGTGGAGGAAAAAGACAATTGAATTTATTGGACTGTGTGGATCCAATGGCCTGGCTCATCAGATCCACAAAAGTACCAAGTGTTAGCAGACACCCGTGCCCAGTGTACCCTTATACCATGGAGCTATGAAAGGACAGAATGCATCAATATTTCCAGAGTGATAGCAGCATCCCAGCAGTTGGCTCTGCCACAAGCTGAAGTGAGTCTAACTGGGAATGACTGGGAAAAATACCCCATTGTGATTTGCCTAGAGGATCCATGCATCTTGGGCATAGACTTCCTCTGGAGAGGGTATTTCAAAGACCCAAAAGGGTATCAGTGGGATTTTGGGACAGCTGCCTTGAAGACAGAAGAAACTGAACAACTGTCTCTTCTGTCCAGACTCTCAGAAGACCCTTCTGTTGTGGGGCTGCTAAATGTTGAAGAACAGCAGGTACCAATTGCTACCATGATGGTGCACAGATGACAATACCGCAGCAACAGAGACTCCCTGATTCCCATTCAGAAACTGATTAATCAACTGGAGAGTCAGGGAGTGATCAGCAGAACCCACTCACCTTTTAACAGTCCAATCTGGCCATTGAAGTCCAATGGTGAGTGGAGACTGACAGTGGACTATCATGGCCTGAATGAAGTCACACTGCCTGCCTATTAGTGCTGCAGTGCCGGACACGCTAGAACTGGAGTCAAAAGCAGCCAAGTGGTATGCCACAACTGACACTGCAAATGGTTTTTTCTCAATTCCTTCGGCGGCAGAATGCAGGCCACCGTTTGCTTTCCCTTGGAAGGGAATCCAGGACACCTGGAATCGACTGCCCCAGGAACAGAGTGACAGCCCCAGCATTTCCCATGGACTGATAGAGACAGCATTAGAACAGGGTGAAGCCCCAGAGCACCTGCAGTATATTGATGACATCATTGTATGGGGTAACACAGCAGAGAAAATTTTTGAGAAAGGAAAGAAAATAATCGAGATTCTGCAAAAAGCTGATTTCACTATCAAACGAAGTAAGGTCAAGGGACCTGCTCAGGAAATCCAGATTTTAGGAATAAAATGGCAAGATGGGCATTGTCAGATCCCAAAGGACATTATCAATAAAATAGCAGCTATATCTCCACCGACCAACAAAAAGGAGACACAAGCTTTCCTAGGTATTACAGGGTTTTGGTGAATGCATATCCCAAACTACAGTCTCACTGTGAGCCCTCACTATTGAGTGGCGACAAGCCTCTGAACAGAACAAACAGGAAGTCACCCATGGAGTAGCAGACAGGGCCAGATATAAAAGAATGTGCTCTACACCGCAGCTGGGGAGAATGGCCCTAACTGGAGTCTCCGGCAGAAAACACCAGGGAAGACTCAAGGCCAACTGCTGGGGTTTTTGAGTCGGTCTATAGAGAATCCGAGGCCCATTATACACCAACAGAAAAGGAAATACTGGCAGCACATGAAATGGTTCAAGCCTCTTCAGAAGTGACTGAACATCTAGCCTGGCACCAGCAGTCAGGGTGCCAGGAGGAGATGGGCTTCAGTTCCAAAGGGAAGGCCCATTCTACGCACCATGCCACCGATGCTACCTAGAGCAAGTGGGTCACACTTATCACACAGTGGGCTCGAATAGGAAACCCCAATCGCCCAGGAAACCTGGAAGTCATCACAGACTGTCCAGAAGGCAAAGATTTTGGAATATCACCAGAGGAGGAGGTGATGTGTGCTCAAGATGTGTTCACTCTGTATAGTGAGCTGCTGCTAAGGCTGTTAATATTGAAGTGGTTCAAGTAGACCTTGATTTGCAATGTAAGGGCGAATTATTTATAGCTCGTGGGGCCCATGACACTTGAGGTAATCAAGGAAGAGATGCCACATATAGATTGGCTCGTGATTGAGGGGGTGGTTTGCTATCTTGCAGGTCATCCATGAATGCAAAACATGTGCCTCGATCAAGCAAGCTAGGCAGTTAAAACCTCTGTGATATGGAGGACAATGGCTGAAATACAAATATGGAGAGGCCTGGCAGATAGATTACATAACTCTCACAGACACGCCAAGGCAAGCTGTATGTGCTTACAACGGTAGAAGTAGCCACCGGATGGCTAGAAACTTATCCTGTGCCCCATGCCACCACCCAGAACACCATCCTGGGTCTTGATAAGTCCTCTGGCAACATAACACTCCAGAAAGAAAGGAGTTGGACAATGGAACATGGTAGGGTATATGATATACCCTACCATGCCTCTCCTCTGTGCCTGGGAAGATCATGGAACAGATCCTCCTAGAAGCTATGCTAAGGCACATGAAATATGGGGAGGTGATTCATAACAGTCAGCATGGCTTCACTGGGGCAAATCCTGCCTAACCAACCTATTGGCTTTCTATGTCAGTGGACAGAGGAAAAGGAATGAATGTCATCTGAAGTTCTGTAAAGCCTTTGAGTCCCCCACAACATCCTTCTCTCTAAACTGGAGAGATACGGATTTGACAAGTGGACTGTTGGTGGATAAGGAATTGGTTGGATGGTCGCACCCACAGAGTAGCTGTCAGTGGCTCAAAGTCCAGATGGAGAGATGCGACAAGTGGTGTCCCTCAGGAGTCCATACTGGGACAGGTATTCTTTCATATTTTTATCAATGACATCGATGATGAGGTTGAATGCACTCTCATAAAGTTTGCGGATGACACCAAGCTGAGTGGTGCAGTTGACACACGAGAAGGACGGGATGTCATCCAGAGGGACATGGACAGGCTGGAGAAGTGGGTCCATGTGAACCTCATGAGGTTCAACAAGGCCAAGTGCAAGGTCCTGCAAATGGGCTGGGGCAATCCTCATCATCAATACAGGCTGGGAGATGAAATGACAGAAAGCAGCCCTGCAGAGAAGGACTTGAGGGTGATGGTGGATGAGAATCACAGAATCACAGAATTGTAGGGGTTGGAAGGGACCTCGAGAGATCATCGGGTCACCCCCCTGCCAATGCAGGTTCCCTAGCTCATATTGCACAGATAGGCGTCCAGACGAGTCTTGAATATCTCCAGAGAAGGAGACTTCACCACCTCCCTGGGCAGCCTATTCCAGTGCTCTGTCACCCTCACTGGGTAAAAGTTCTTCCGCATGTTGGTGCGGAACTTCCTGTGCTCCAATTTGCAGCCATTGCCCCTTGTCCTATCTCCACAGACTACTGAAAAGGGGTTGGCCAATTCCCCCTGCATCCCATACTTAAGATATTTATAAAGATTAATTAGGTCCCCCCTCAGTCTTCTTTTCTCCAGGCTGAACAGCCCCAGCTCACTCAGCCTTTCCTCATTCGGGAGATGTTCCAGGCCCTTAATCATCTTCGTAGCCCTTCTCTGGACTCTCTCCAGGAGATCCCTGTCCTTTTTATACCAGGGAGCCCAGAACTGGACACAATACTCCAGGTGGGGCCTGACCAGGGCAGAGTAGAGGGGGAGAATCACCTCCTTAGACCTGCTGGCCACACTCTTCCCGATGCATCCCAGGATCCCATTGGCCCTCTTAGCCACCAGGGCACACTGCTGGCTCATAGCCAACCTGTCATCAACCAGGACCCCCAGGTCCTTCTCCACAGAGCTCTTCTCCAGCAGGTCATCCCCCAACCTGTACTGATACAGACGATTATTCCTCCCCAGGTGCAAGACTTTACACTTGCTTTTATTAAACCTCATCTGGTTTCTCCCTGCCCAGCTTTCCAGCCTGTCCAGGTCTCGCTGGATGGCAGCGCAGTGTTCCTGCGTGTCAGCCACCCCTCCCAGCTTTGTAACATCAGTGTACTTGCTGAGGGTGGATGCTATTCCCTCATCAAGGTCGTCGATGAAGATATTAAACAGGACTGGACCCAACATCGAGCCCTGGGGAACACCGCTAGACACAGGCCTCCATTCAGATTTTGTTCCACTGATCACCACCCTCTGAGCCCAGTCCGACAGCCAGTTCTCAACCCACCTCACTGTCCACTCATCTATCCCATGATCTCTTAGCTTTTCTATCAGGATGTCATGGGAGACAGTATCGAAAGCCTTGCTGAAGTCAAGGTAGATGACATCCACTGCTCTCCCTCCATCTACCCAGCCGGTGATGAGATCATAGAAGGCTATGAGATTGGTCGAGCACGATCTCCCCTTGGTGAATCCATGCTGACTACTCCTCATGACCTTCTTCTCTTCCAGTTGCTTGGTAATGGCATCCAGAACAAGCTGTTCCATCACCTTTCCAGGGACAGAAGTGAGGCTGACTGGCCTATAATTGTTAGGGTCCTCCTTCTTGCCCTTTTTGAAGACTGGAGTGATATTGGCTATCCTCCAATCCTCAGGTACTTCTCCTGTTCTCCAAGAGATGTCGAAGATGATACCAAGCGGCTCCGCAATCACTTCCGCCAGCTCCCTCAGCACGCGTGGATGTATCCCATCCGGGCCCATGGATTTGTTTGCATTAATCCCTTTGAGCCGCTCCTGGACCACCCCTACCTCAACTAGAGGGAAGCTCTTCATTCCCCAAACACTCCTACTTTCATCCAGGATCTGTGGGTCCCGAGGGGCCTTTGGAGTGAAGACTGAGGCAAAGAAGGCATTCAGTATTTCCACCTTCTCATCATCACCCGATACCAGGACACCCGCCTCATTTTCATCAAGGGACCTACATTATCCCTGATCATACTCTTAGTATTCACGTATCTGAAAAAACTCTTTTTATTATCCTTTATGTCCTTTGCCAGTTTCATCTCCAAGCGGGCTTTAGCCTTTCTAGTCGCGTCCCTACAGGCCCTGACAACATTCCTATATTCCTCCCAGGTGCACAGACCCTGTTTCCACAGTTCATAAACCTTCTGCTTCCCTTTGAGTTTACACATTAGCTCCATGCTCATCCACACAGGTCTTCTGCCTCTCTTTCCCGATTTCTTACTCAAAGGGATGCACCGCTCCTGTGCTTGGAAGAAGTGCTGTTTAAATGCTAGCCAGCTCTCACAGGCTCCCTTGCCTTCTAACAGCGTAGCCCACGGGATAGCTCCTAAAAGGTTGCGAAAGAGATCAAAGTTAGCTCTTCCAAAATTCAGGGTAGCTATCCTGCTTTTTGGCTTGCTTCTTCCACTCAGGATCTTGAACTGGATCATTTCGTGGTCGCTTTGTCCTAAGCTGCCCCTGACCTTCACCTCCCTGATGAGCCCATCCTTGTTAGTAAGAACAAGGTCCAGCACCCGCCCTCCCCATCTGTAGCAGGAAATTGTCCTCAACATACTGCAGAAATTGTCTGGACTGCATACGACTGGCCGTATTGCTTGCCCAGCAAATATCTGGGTAGTTGAAGTCCCCCATAAGGACCAGGGCCTGGGATCTCGAGGCTACTTCTAGCACTATCAACCCGCTCCTCTTGATCAGGGGGCCTATAGCACACACCCACAACAGTGTCACTCATACTAGCGTGACCCTTGATTCTTACCCACAAGCACTCGACTGATGGCTCATCTTTCCCCAGGTGGAGCTCAATACATTCAAGCTGCTCTCTAACATAAAGAGCAACTCCTCCACCTCGCCTCCCTAGCCTCTCTTTCCTCAAAAGCACATAGCCATCCATGACAGCGTGCCAGTCATCCAGGCTGTCCCACCACGTCTCTGTGATCGCAATGAGATCGTGGCCCTGCGACCGCACAAAGATCTCTAATTCTTCCTGCTTGTTTCCCATGCTACGTGCATTTGTATAAAGGCATTTTAGTGGGGCAGCAGGTGCAGGTATCCTCAGCAGATCACAGCGAGATTTCCGACAGGGGATGGGCAATAGTGGCTCCACTGAGGAGTCCTCAGGGCAATCCCCAGAATTTTCCCCACTATCACATGGAACAACATCCCCAAGTCCGTCACTGTGCTGCTGGCATTTACCTTCTTCCACCGCCAACTCACGTTGTGTCTCCCAAAGCCCATGCCTAACCCCAAGAGCCTTCATAATATCCCCTCCCCACTTCCTAACTAGTTTAAAGCATGCTCAATGAGCCCTGCCATCTCCTGGGCAAGGATTCGCTTACCCCTATGGGACAGGTGAGCCCCATCAGCAGTCATCATGCCAGGAGCAGAGTACACCTTCCCTTGGTCAAAAAACCCGAAGTTCCTATGCCGGCACCAGCCTTTCAGCCACTCGTTCAGCACATGGGTTCTCCTGACCTGCTCTGAACCTCTCCTCCCACTAGTAGGGAGAGATGAGAATATTATTTGAGCTCCGCCCCCCTCAACAAATCGCCCTAGATCACAAAACTCCCTCTTGATAGCACACAGGCTACACTTCATGATTGCATCCCTGCCTGCTTGAACAATCAGTAGAGGATAATAGTCAGAGGGTCTTACCAGCCCTGGGAGCCTTCTGGTAATATCACGAACCCTGGCTCGACATGAGCGGACCATGAGCACTTGCAGCCCAGAAGGCCAATTGTATCCTGGGCTGTATCAAAAGGAGCATGGCCAGCAGGTCAAGGGAGGTGATTCTGCCCCTCTACTCCGCTCTATTGAGTCCCCACCTGGAGTACTGCATCCAATTCTGGAGTCCCCAACATAAAAAGGACATGGAACTGTTGGAACGGGTAAAGAGGAGGGCCACGAAGATGACTGGAAGGCTGGAGCACCTCTCCTATCAAGACAGGCTGAGAGAGTTTGGCTTGTTCAGCCTGGAGAAGAGAAGGCTCCGGGGAGATCTTATAGCAACCTTCCGGTACCTGAAGGGGGCCTACAAGGAAGCTGGGAAGGGACTTTTTAGAAGGGCATAGAGTGATAGGATGAGGGGGAATGGTTTTAAATTGGAAGGGGGTAGATTTAGGTTGGATATTAGGAAAAAATTCTTCACTATGAGGGTGGTGAGGCACTGGAACAGGTTGCCTAGGGAGGTGGTGGATGCCCCTTCCCTGGAAGTGTTCAAGGCCAGGTTGGATGGGGCCTTGAGCAGCCTGGTCTAGTGAGAGGTATCCCTGCCTGTGGCAGGGAGGTTGGAACTTGATGATCTTTAAGGCCCCTTCCAACTCTAACCATTCTATGATTCTATGCACCAGCCTCCAGGAAAACTGAGAGGTACAATGGACTGTTAAAAACTATACTAAAAGCAATGGGTGGTGGAACCCTAAAAAACTGGGATATGCACTTAGCTAAGGCCACATGGCTAGTAAATTCCAGGGGGTCTACCAATTGAGCTGGCCCCGCCCAAAAGTCCCACAGACCGTGAAGGGGGATAAAGTCCCTGTAGTGTCCATGAAAAACCTGTTGGGGAAAACAGGTTATTCCTGGGTTATTCCTGCTTCAGGAAAAGGCAAACCCATTTGTGGGACTGCTTTTGCTCAGGGACCTGGGTGCATTTGGTGGGTGATGCAAAAGGATGGGGAAGTCCAGTGTGTACCCCAAGGGGATTTAATTTTAGGTGAGGACAGCCACTAAATTGTTGGTGTATAAAAATCAGTCCATGGCAGATGTTCTACATAATAGATAACTGATGTTATGAACCTCCCCAATACTCTGAAAATGTAAGATCTGGGCATGATGTAGATGCTGTGGAAAAAGGGGTGGATACTGTCCTGGTTCTGGCCAGGACAGAATTAACCTCCCCAAGCAGCCAGAACACGTGAGCTGAGTTAGCCTGTGCTGTTTTCCTCACCACCTGACATCACTCCCCCATAAAAGGGGCTGGTTGGGGTAGGGTATTTCTGGGTGCCTCCAGAGCAGTCTGAGTAGGGTTGGTCCTTGTGTAGGTGCAGTACCTCTGTGTTATTGTGGGGTTGGTAAGGTGCTCTGTGTTTTTGCTTGATGTGAGTGAAATTTGCTGCAGGTTGTTATTGTTCCCCTTTCATGGTGATTTTGTCAGTAAACTGTCCTTATCCCAACCCATGGAGGCTCTGTCTGTTTCTCTTCTGGGAGTGGCATGTGGTGCTCAGCCACTGCTTGGGGCTGAACTACCACAGTACCCCAAAGGGGATTTAATTTTGGTTGAGGATAGCTGATAAATTAAATTGTTGCTGTATAATGTATAAATGATATTATGTTATGAACCACTGAAATTAACTGAAAATGCAAGATCTGCACATGATGTAGATGGTATGGAAAAAGGGGTGGATAATGTCCTGGTTCTGGCTAGGACAGTTAACCTCCCCAAGGAGCCAGCACAGTTGACCTGAGCTGGCCAAGGCTTTCCACACCACTTGATATCATGCCCCCCATAAAAGGGGGCTGACTGGGAAGGGGAAGGTCCACGCAGCTCTGGTAGTCAGTCTTAGTGCAGTTTTGTGTGGTTGGTTAATTGTGGTGTCAGTAAAGTGCTATCAGTGTTATCACCATTGGTGCTATCACTGTCTGTGTATTCTGTCACAGGTCCTGTTCTTGTTCCCCTCTCCCTATGCTGTGTCATTAAACTGTCCTTTATCCCAACCTGAGGGTACTTTGTTTCTCCTCCTTGTGGGAGGGGTGAGCGAGTGGCATGTGGTGCTCAGCTGGTGCTCAGCTGCTGCCAGCTGGGGCTGAACCACAACAAGATAAAATCCAAATTACCCCACATACATCAACTGGTCAGTACCATACTAATGAGAAAACAAGCTGGCACCACAGTAAATCTGTCTGTCAGTAACAGACAACTGTTGAGACCTGAATGGTAGAACTTGAACAGCAAAAAACTAGCTGCTCAAAGTAACTCATCAGCATCTTTCCAAAGACCCCAATCAGCCTATAAGATTTTACATAGATTGAATTTACTTACCTTTTTTCTTCCAGTATTGATTCTGTTCTGGTCAAAAGTAGTGATATAGCTGAAATTCTTTTGGTGTCAGAAGCATTACTCTGCCAAGATATTTCTGAGGATTTTAGGATTTGTTACTTCCTCTAACACAGGAAGTCTGTAATACTTCACCAGCAACTTTAAATTTCTCAGAATCATTTTTGTTTGGAAAGACCTTTAAGATCATCAAGTCCACTCATTAACCTAATATTGCCACAGCCAAACACTAAATCATATCCCTAAGCACCACATTTACATGTCTCTTAAACATCTCCAGGGATGGTGACTCAGCCACTCCCCTGGACAGCCTTGTTACAGTGATTGACAACCCTTTTGGTGAGGAAATTTTTCCCGATATCCAATCTAAGCCTCCCCTAGTGCAACTTGAGGCCATTTCCTTTTGTCCTATTGCTTGTTACTTGTAAGAAGAGACCAACCCCCACCTGGCTACCGCTTTCTTTGAGGTAGTTGTAGAGAACAGTAGGGTCCCCCTCGGCCTCCTTTTCTCCAGGTTAAACAACCCCAGTTCCCTCAGAGGCTCGTCATCAGACTTGGGCTCTAGACCTTTTACAAGCTTCGTTGCCCTTCTCTGGACATGCTCCAACACCTCAATATCTTTCTTGTAGCGAGAAGTCCAAAATTAAATACAGTGTTTGAGGTGTGGCCTCACCAGTGCTCAGTACAGGACGACAATCGCTTCCCTAGTCCTGCTGGGCACATTATTTCTGATATAAACCAGGATGGTGTCAGCCTTCTTGGCCACCTGGTCTCATATTCAGCCAGCAATCAACCAGTACCTCTCATTAGCTTACAAAGAACAAAGGGGTATTTGATAAGGTCAAGCCAGAGACTAAAGCAGTTGCATTAGAATTAATTCATTTCTGTCCTTTAAGCAGTATCCACAAATCACTCTTGACGATTCTTCATAGTCTGTATTTTTAAGATATTCAGTACACAGATGACTAGACAAAGTCTTCACTGTACTGCATAAATGCAATAACATAAAAGTGCTGGCCTGAAATCAAAACTGACTTTACTATAGTCTCAACAATCCTTCACTGATCTAAGACTTTACTGGCAATACATATTTATGTTATAAAGCCTAATAACAGAATCAAGAACATCAGAAATTGTGTTCATTTAGAATACCACGTGTAATCACTAAGTTTTCAACAAGCGACTTACCACACTGAATGTCTTCTGATCCAGTTCTTCAGATTCTTCAGATATAGGAACTGGTTCACTGGTTGCGGTAATATGAACTGGAATATCCAACAATGAAACCTTTTTATTCTTTTCTTTATTTTCAGATTTGAGTTCATTTACCTAAGAACAAAATATGAAAATGTATCTGATAAGCAAATCTTATTTTTGGGTTGAAATTATACCATAATTAGGCAATCACTGTAATTACAGCATTCTTTTCAAAAATAACAAGGAAAAATAATTCTGTCATTCTCATGTTATGTCTCACATAACAACCTCATAAACAAGTTCAGGATGAGTGGACAGTGAGGTAGGTTGAGAACTGGCTGAAAGGCAGAGCTCAGAGGATTCTGATAGGCAACACTGAATCTAGTTGGAGGCCTCTATCTAGTGGTGTGTCCCAACGGTCAGTACTGGGTCCAGTCTTATTCAACATATTCATCAATGACCTGGACAAGGGGGACAGAGCGTACCCTCAGCAAGTTTGCTGATGATACAAAACTAGGAGGTATGGCCGATACACCAGAAGGCTGCACTCACATTCAGTAAGACCTGGACAGGCTTGAGTTGGGTGGAGAGGAACCAAATGAAATTTAACAAGGACAAGTGTAGGGTTGTGCACATAGGAAAGATTAATCCCAGGCACCAGTATAAATTAAGGGTTGACCTGCTGGGAAGCAGCTCTGCAGAGAAGGACCTGGGAGTCCTGATGGACAAGCAGCTCTCCATGAGCCAGCAATGTGTCCTCATGGCCAAGAATGACAATGTGTCCTGGGGTGCATTAAGAAGAGTGTGGCCAGCAAGTCAAGGGAGGTTATTCTCCCCTTCTACTCTGCCCTGGTGAGGCCACACCTGGAGTGTTGTCTACAGTTCAAGAAATACAAAGAACTACTGGAGAGAGTCCAGTGGAGGGCTACAAGGATGATTAGGGGACTGAAGCATCTCTCATATGAGAAAAGGCTGAGAGAGCTGGGTCTGTTTAGCCTGGAAAAGAGAAGACAGAGGGAATCTTATCAGTGCTTAATAAATAGCTAAAGGGCAGGTGTCAAGAAGATGGGCCCAGCCATCAGATAAGGGGCAATGGGCACAAACCGGAACACAGGAAATTCCATCTGAACATGAGGAAAAACTTCCTTACTTTGAGAGTGACAGAGCACTGAAACAGTCTGTACAGAGAGGTTGTGGAGTCTCCTTCGCTGGAGATATTAAAAACCTTCCTGAACACAATCCTGTGCAACCTGCTCTAGGTAAACCTGCTTTAGCAGGGGGTTAGACTAGATGATCTACAGAGGCCCCTTCCAACCCCTACCAGTCTGGGATTCTGTGATTCAATGACAGTACCTTTTATTTTCCCTCTCTGAGTGATGGAGAATGAGAATGGATAAGTTTGTTGTACCACTCGTACTCTCAGTCCCACTAAGCTATGCACATTTAAAGAGGTAATTTCCCATTTCCTTTGCCTGTCCTTGTAGTTACAAGTGGTAAAAATAAAGCTTCAAATGATGCAAAAGTTTTCAATAAAATAACAACTGTACAGTAATGATCAAAAATACCTTTTCACCTCAAAATTGTTCAGAAAAACCTGGTGGCCTTTTCTAGTGCTATATAAGAAAATGAAACCTAGTTACCTTTTCTTCCTTTACTTCTTTTTCTTTCTGTGTGGATTCTTTTACTTTTTTTTCTCTCTTTTCTTTAATATTTTTTAATTCTTTCTTATTATCTTTTTCTTTTTTTTCCCTTTTCAAATCCCTCTTATTTTCTTTTGTCTCTTTTTTTTCTTCAGCATCCTTCTTTATACCAATATCTGGTTCACGATTTTCTTCATTTTCTTTTTCTGCTTTAATTTTTTTATGTGGATGTTTCACTGAAACAATCTCATCCTACAATACACAAGTATATATGTCACATCAAATTGAGTTCCTAACTATAGAAGTTTCGTAACCATCAGATTAAAATGTACTTTTTATCGGTATGTGATTTCATTAGTCTTAGGTTTAACTCCTATTGAATGGAGCTGGATGCAGCTGTGAAACAAAATGAGGACTACTCATTTCCTTGATGTGACACAAAGCAAGTATTGATTGGGCAGGGGTAATGAGGGTGTGTGAGAGATTAAGTGCATTTAACTTCCGTATCCCCAAAGAAATCTGCCCCTGTAAAAGGTAGTTAAACTGAAAAGAGTTAAAAACAATAAGGAAGTAGGCATCAGTAAGCTGATTTTTCAGGGCATGTTGGTAATAGACGTCTGTTCTGGCTAGCTTTGTTCCAGTAACTTTTCACTGACCAAAAATTAAACATTCACATTCGCAGAAGGGAACAGAGTTCTTACTTTCTCTTTTTCAGAGGTGTTCTGAAGAATCTGGTGTTCTTTCAGCTGCCTTCAAAGTCATAAAATTAGGTGCAACATGGCCCCTAAACCTCATCTCGGTTTTTTTTTTTGTTTGTTTTGTGGGCTATTTTTCTCTCTAGTGGTTTCTTCTGTGTGATAAATTTAAATAAATGACCCAACAAAAAACAGAGGCCCAAAGGAATACATCAGAAGTAGTAAAAACATAAAAGTTGAGTAGTCAGAATAATAAAAGCCTTGACATATAGAGAAGCATTCATTTCCATGTCTCAAAACTGATATCATTTATTCATGCTGTTTTCTAATCAATCTTGATTTTTATTTTTACCTGAGCCTGAACAAAAGTTGCTACCTGAAGAATGATTATCAGTAGTAATAATGGATTAGTCAGAAACATTAGTTTTATATTCAGATGTTATAGTAAAACTGCATTTCTAGCAGATATGATGCTCGTCTTTAATTGCGTTGAAATTGCACAATGTCACTTGCAATTGGGTGACAATGGTATTTTATATGATCATTTGGAAAACTAATAATAATGTCTAATAAAATAGATATAGTTTTCCACGTGATTTTAATGATGCAATATTAACTGCTGTAGAAGGAGGATGCCATTCAAGTGCTTCAATTTTATTGAAGTCAAACAGAAGATTCAAATAGAAAGCGTTACTAATAGAAACAACTGAATAGCCATCTTTACCATATGAATGATATTTACCTCATTATCCTCCTCATCTTTATCAGATTTTTCTGAGGGTGGTGATGAAGAGTCACTTTTTATTTCTTCTTTAATTTTTGCAGCCTTTGTTGCTCTATTCTTCTTAGTTCTTGTTTTCTTTCTCTTTGAATTGCCCTGAATGAAAATTAGTACCTTTATTATGTCAACTGACAAATGTCTTTGCACCACAGTTGCAGAAAAAGATTTGGGTTTTATGTTTAAAAGAAAGTATTAATTTTATTTATTGCCACTAATGACCACCACTTTTCTCAGGAGTGAAGACCAAGCCTAATGCAACAGTGGAGAATATATACAAATAAGAGAATAAAACAATACTAAACTTGCAATTCATTCATTGAGTTAATCTCATATATGATTAGCAATAGAGGGAAAAAATGCACAAACCAAAGAAGGGTGGAACTAAGAATAAAAACAAGTATCTGCTGACATGCCCATAAGCATATTACATTATTTTGATACTGAATGTCAAGCTTTACTTACTGCACCAGTAAGTCTTTGCACTTCTTTTCTTGCAAGGTCTTTATTCAGCAATTTAATGAGGTAATCTGCACGGGTCTGTAACTGCTTAGCCTGGGGCTTCTTATCTGGATCATCAGGTAAAATCTGAGAATTTCAAAAGCCAAAAATATAAATGAGTGGTTTCATAAAACAAGCAAATTAACAAAAGGCAGGGGCAGGATATCGTTAATCAGATTTGTATACAACCCTGGTTCCTCAAATGCCAAAGCTACAGGTTGGCAATATCAGTGAGTTTGATTCACTCCAGTCTTTCTCTAAATGTCTTTCTCTACTTCTAATCAGCCATTCCACTACTTCTAATCTGATGAGTACAGCTATTCTGACGTTGCAAATAAAGAGTTTCAAGCAAAGAAACCAGGGATGAGAAAACCAAACCAAAGCCCAAAACAACCTTCCCTCCAAAAGATCAAGAATAAAATTAACACAACTAGAGCAACTAGGGAAGCAAAAGATGGAAAAGAAAGAATTCAAGTGACAGAGATCCAAATACATAGAAATACAGAAACATAGCAGACTCTAAGAAGATATATTTCAACTGAATACACCAAATATTGAAATCTAATAATTTACCAGAAGTATATAAAGGAGTACAACTGACCTAACTTCTGTGCAATTTCAGTTATTATAAAATAAGCTCTTTCAATAACTGTTCTTATTAGCATTATTAATTTAAAAAAAAGTCCTTAATGAAATTTTGTAGATGACATACCTTCTGTGTCAAACTGAGATCAGGATCCATTTTTATCATTTCCCAGCTGCCATAGCCATATTCATAGATACCTATTAACAGATTGGAATCATCTTCCTTACCCCAATCTATATCAAAATGAGCTGCCTTGGTGTGGCATGGGATGACGTATCTAGTAGAAATAAATTAGAAACATAAATAAGCAATCTTCTCCAACTTAGCAAGGGAGAGGTGAACATGCCACACATCACTAAGATCCTGGTATATTTAGGTAAGTAATCCAGATATCTATCAGGTTTTCTTACAATTTCTATAAAATATTTATTGAAATCCATACCAAAACATGTTTTAAAACGGATTAAGATGTAAAGTACAACAGACATCTATCTGTTGTCATGGATAGAGTCAGAACTGGCTAACCATGAAGATTAGCTTAAAATATTACTCAAGTGTAACGGCTAACTGAATAAGAAGATAGTAAAGGGACCAGGATACACAAGGTAGCAAGCTAAAAAGTTCAGAGGGCTAGACAACTACCATCAACTACCATCTGACAAATACTGCTTTATCTCAGGCAGAGGTGACACAAAGCAGCTCCTCAACAAGCCTAATTTCTAGTCTGGAATAATTAAGAGTAACTCAACTCAGTCCCCAATGAATACAGTTCAGAAGCCAAAGCAAATACTAGCTTCTAAAGGAGAGGGAAGAAAGACTAAAGAAAGGATGTAGAACAGATTGCTGCTGACAGTTCTTAGAGGGAATGGAGTGACACTGATGTCCCTGTGTGCTTAGAGTCTAGACTGCTTAAACATATGCATAAAAGCCTTGAATAACTTTCTACATTATGGCTTCCTTTAGGAAAAGAAAAAAATACCTTTTCCTTTCTTCTGGATCTGAAGGAATGGATTTGTGCAATGGCGCCAACTCTTCTTCATGAGAAATGACTAGCTTTGCATTCACCTGCACTCCTGATATTCGGAATGTTGGGCCTTTAACTTTCCCAAGTCTACCTCCTTAAAATAAAGGACCAAATTATTAAAATATTTAGCCTTTTTGTGTATCTTATAGATAAACATAAAGAAAAAAGAAAGTCCAATGCTATAGCAATAGACATTCAATTATAGCAAATTACTTTTTCTTAACCAAATGCTTTCATTAAAATCCAGAATCTCAAGGTCTTCCAGATAACAGCAGATTCATTTTAAATTTCACAATAAAGGAAAAACGTGCTGCATACTACTGCGACAACTCGCTCAGGGAAAGGGGGGAAAAAACAAACCCCAAAAATTAACAATTTTTCAAACCTCTTGACACTTTTTATTCCACTCCCCCACCACCAAACATACTTTACCTGCTCTTTCTTGTCCAAAGGAATTGTCCTTTAAAGCCTTAATGCATCCATTATGTACAAGTTCTCCCAGACGTCTAAGGTCCATCTCAGATTTATCAACTAGCTCAGCATCTCTAGCAATAGCATCTAACCTGTAAGAGAACAAATATGTTTTTACAGCTCTAAAACTATAGAATTATGAATGACTCCTTCAGATTCTGAAACTAGAGAAGTGATCATGTAAGTTATTCACCCACATTTGCGTACAATTTTGATCTACGCAGTTAAAAGCAGCTATAGAAAAGAATACTATAACTATAAAAGAGTATTTCACGTAGAGGACATTACAATAGGAACTATAAAGGACCCTAACTATGCAGTTTTGAGTTGCATTACTACACATTCTTTACCTACTTTAGTAGGTAAAGTATAAACAAACACAAACAGTTTTTCAAAATTGAAAGATCTGTCGTACTGGCTGTCTACATACATACCACATATGAAGAAAGACAAAACCCAGTAATTTAAATTCATGTTCTAATCAAGGCAAAAGATTAGGCACACTATTTTCTCTTTAATCTAAAGTTTCTTGGTGTACTGTTATAATTTTAATGAAAACAAGGTTCCAAGATGCTATACAAATATAAACAAATAAGTTTACCTTTCAAGTGGGCCACCAAATTTCTTGTAACTCTTGATAAATCTAGTAATAGAAAATAATTTTACAGTTAAAAACATATGCTTAACTACACTGGTTCTAAAAAAACATATTTGTAAACTCTTAGTACAAGACTATGTGGACAATTAAAAGAAAAGAAGAACTAGAGACTAGGACAGGTGAGTATATCAAGATAACCCACCTTTAAAGCCAGAGTTCTATTTTTTTAATAACTGATGTAAATAAAACAACAGAAGATACAATTTATTTTGAAAATTCTTTACTAATTCGTTTTACAAGACAAAGGATTCAGCAATGTGATATGTCTAATCATAAAAATCAAATGTGGATTTATAGTAAATAGAGAATTCAAACATTATGTTAGGCCTCTCACAATTAAAGAGCTAGCTGCAATTTTAAGGTGATGAAGGAATGCGAACACAAGAATACCCCTTACAAAAGCAGCAAACCATTATGTTAGATTAAATGAAAAGGAAATAAGGCTCTTTAAAGGTATTTATTGTCCTGGTTTGGGCTAGAATAGAGTTAATTTTCTTTCTTGCAGTTGATGTAATGGTGTGTCGCAGTTTTGCATGGTTGGATGCTGGAAAAAAACAGGGGGTGCAGAAAATGGCCGCTGCGAGAAGCTGCTGGAATTCTCCGCAGCTCCAAAGTATAAACAATTCAAGGCCAGAATCATTGTTAACCAGGGCCAAGCCAATGAGTGATAGTCATAGCGCCTCTGAGAATAACACATAGGAGAAAACAATCCGGAAGCAGTTGCATTTTGCCACCAGAGAAGGGAGTGAAGAGATGTAACAAGCTGTGCAGACACCAAGGCTGGGGAGGAAGGGGAGGAGGCGCCCCAGGTGCCAGAGAGAAAGATGCCCCCTCGCAGCCCGTGGAGAAACCAACCCCATGGAAAAGGCCGAGACCCCACCTGTAGCCCGTGGAGAGGCTCCACGCTGGATGGAGCAGGTGGAGACATAGAGAAGACGCTGTGACCCTACGTTGTGACCCCCTGCCTGCACTTGCAGCCCATGAAGAGAAACAGAGACACAGAGATGAGCAGAGAGAGTTTTGCGCTGAAACAGGTTTGCTGGGGGGAGGCTGGTGACCCCATGGAGGACTGGGACTGAGAGACATTGTGATTTATTGCTGCCCGCCATAGCAGTGATCCAGGCGGAGCAGCTGATGAAGAGATAAAGCCCTGGGGAAGAGACTCATGTTGGAGAAAGTTCATGGAGGACTGTCTCCCATGGGTGGGACCCACGGTGCAGCAGGGGGAGGGTGTGTGGAATAAATGCCCCCTCCCCGGCTGAGAAGGAAACCAACTTGCAAGGAACTGACCGAAGCCCCCATCTCCCAGTCCCTGCCCCCCTGTGCTGTGATCGGGGGGGAGGAAGGGAGTGAAATCATGACTAGAGTGAAGTCTGCTAAGAAGGGAGTGAGGGGGGAGAGGTAGAGGTGTTTTAAGATCTGGAAAAGGAAACAGCTCATGAAGAAGTAACCGAGAACCCCTGTACTGCGAGCAGGGAGGGAAGAAGGGAGTAAAATCATGGCTAAAGGGAAGTCTGCTAAGAAGGGAGTGGTGGGGGAACGTGTTTTTAAGATCTGGTTGCATTTGTTTTAAGATTTGGTTGTGCTCCTGACTCCGGTTTTCACTGTTCTTTTTAGTGTAGTGTAGTATATTAGAATAGTTTTTCCTGCACTCTGCGTTGAGTCTGTTTTGCCCATGCCATTGCTGATAAAATGATCTCTCCTTGTCCTTATCTTGACTCCTAGGCCTCTTGATATATATTTTCTCCCCTGTCCAACTAAGAAGGGGAGCAACAGACTGATTTTGGTGGGCGTCCGGCCTCCAGCCAGGGCTAAACCACCACATGGTGTTTGGGAGTTAGGATGAGAGCAGTGCTGATAACACCCTGATGATTTTAGTTGTTGCCAAGCAGTGAAGGACTTTTCAGTTGTTCATATTGTCCTGCTAATGAGAAGGCGGGGGGGGGGGGGGGGGGGGGGGGGGGGGGGCGCACCCCAGGGAGCTGGGAGGGGACACAGGCCAAGCCAGGTGACCCAAATCAAATAAAAAAAAATTTTCCTCCTTATACCAAAGAAGTATTTTTAGCACCAAATATTGATGGGACCAGCTGTACAGATTCACTTAAGTACTAGGTTTTGCTGAAAAACAGAATCACAGAATCACAAGGTTGTAAAAGACCTTTAAGATCATCAAGTCCAACCATTCACATCCTAAACTAAACCATATCCCTAAGTACTTCATCTACCCTTTTTTTGAACACATCCAGGGAAGGTGACTCAACCACCTCCCTGGGCAGCCTGTTCCAGGCCCTGACAACTCTTTCAGTAAAAAATTTTTTCCTAACATCCAATCTAAACCTGCCCTGGCGCAGCTTCATGCCATTCCCCCTTGTCCTATCACCTGTCACCTGGCTGAAGAGACCATCACCTATCTCTCTATAACCTCCCTTCAGATAGTTGTAGGCAGTGATAAGGTCTCCCCTCAACCTCCTCTTCTCTAAGCTAAACAGCCCCAGCTCCCTCAGCCACTCCTCATAGGATTTGCCCTCCAGCCCCTTCACCAGCCTGGTTGCCCTTCTCTGGACTCGCTCCAGGACCTCCATGTCCTTCTTATGGTGAGGAGCCCAGAACTGGACACAGTACTCGAGGTGTGGCCTCACCAATGCCGAGTACAGGGGCACAATCACTTCCCTAGACCTACTGGCCACACTGTTTTTGATACAAGCCAAGATGCCATTGGCCTTCTTGGCCGCCTGAGCACACTGCTGACATATTCAGTCTGCAGTCAACCAACACCCCCAGGTCCTTCTCTGCCTGACAGCTCTCCAGCCAGTCTCCCCCAAGCCTGTAGCGCTGCATGGGGTTATTATGTCCCATGTGTAGCACTCTACACAGTTAAATGTATTCAGATACACAGTTAAATGTATTCAGAGCTCGTATGTATCTGCTAGTATGTTTTGGATTTATGACCTCTGTGTTGATAACACAAAGATGTTTTTGTTATTGCTAAGCAGTGCTTGCACAGAGTCAAGGGCTTTTCTGCTCCTCACCCCAACCCAGCAAGTAGGCTGAGGGTGCACAATAAGCTTGGTGAGGACACATCCAGAACAGCTGACAAACTGACCAGAGATATTCCATACCATATAACATCAAGCTTAGCAACAAGAACTGCAATAAAGAAGGAAGGGGGGGAGATGTTTGGTGTTATAGCATCTGTCTTTCCAAGTCAGTGTTATGAATAATGAAACCCTGCTTTCCAGGAAATTGGTAAATTCCTGCCTGCAAATGGAAAGTAGTGAATGAATTCTTTGGTTTGCTTTGCTTGCACATACAGCTTTTGCTTTGCCTATTAAACTGTCTATCTCAACCCATCAGTTGTCTCATTTTTACCCTTCTGATTCTTTCCCCCATCCCTCTGGGAGAGGCTGAGCAAGCACAACAATTTGTCAAAATGAATTTTGGTTTTGTTGTTTTCGTTTTAAAAAGCACCATATAACATTAATTCAATTACAATGGCAAGAAATTTAAACCTAAACAAACCTCATTGAACCTTTTGTAGGTATATTGTGGTTTAGCCCCAGCCAGCAACTAATTACCACATGGCCACTCGTTCACTCACAATGCAATTTGCTCACCACTCAGAACCTGATACCCAGCTTGACCATGAGCAGCACCCCTCTCCTCCCCCCCTTGTATACTGAGAAAAGGTATGGAATATAATATACCTTTGGCTAGTTTGAGTCATCTGTCCTGGCTGTGTATTTTGTTTGTGGGGTTAAAAAAAAGCTCACCCATTTTAGAAATTCTTTTTTGAAATAACTGTCTTCAGGGAATGCAAGAAGAATAATACATATTAAACGACTTTAAAATAATTGAGACTATTTCTTGAACACAAAATAGGTTCAAATTCTGGAAATAACAGTTCCTTATGTCAGCACCCCAAACTACAGAGTAAAGCCTTAAACGCATTTAGTTCCATGTTTTCCGGTTCTAAAATTATAAAAAAAAAAATGCTTTGTCCCTTTAAGCATGCATGTTCTCACACATCTTACCGCCTAATCTCTGCGTCACTAAATCCTTTAATATTTTCTCGAGGAATAGTTCGTGGTCGTCCACGTTTTTTTGGTCGTTTTCTTTCTGAGATGGAATCACTATCAGATCCAGAATATCTTCTGCTTCTACTGCGTTTCACTTCACTTCCATTAAAGCTGATCTGGAATTTCAGATTAAGTAATTCAGAACTACATGACTAAAACATTTTATTAATGTGTTATCTAGCCTGTCAAAAATGGCAGGGGGGTAGGGTGCCACCTGTAAAAACCACCCAACCCAAAAGTACAAGCCAAAACAACAGCAATGAAAAAGCAAACAAACAACAGCAAAAATCAAAATGAATTGGTCAACACCCAGAGATACCTGTTTTGCACAGTTTCTCATCCTTGGGAGCATATATATTTCTTCAAGCTCTTTTTGTCTTTCCTCCTCTTCTATTCGTCGCCGCTGGACTTCTGGAATGATTTCTTCCCAGTTTCTTAAATTTTGTTCTGGTTCCAACTCAATGTCATCTTCATCCATATTGGAAAAGTTAGCCACCTTATGTATTGGACACACAAGTATTTTCACCAAATCAATACGTGATTTTATTTAAACAAAGAGTCAGTAATTAATATTTTTAGGAAAATTTAGTTCAGAATGGCATATTTTATTTACATATGCATAAAACGTACACATAAAACTTCATGAAGCACTGTCTCTAATTAAAGTATTTTCATATACAAAACACACACATTCCATGCAACATGGCTGAGTATAAAGATGAGAATCTTTTTCTCCTTATATAAGTTGAGTAACATAGAAACACTATGAAATGTCTCCCTAACAGCTGTGATTGTTGTTTAATTTTCTTCAAAGCAGAAATCAAGTCTAACTGAATACCCAAGTTAATATAAAACTATAATAATGTAGAACTAAGCAAACATTAATAACCTGTAGAAATCACAATATGTTGCAAAGGAATGATTAGCAGTAAAGGGATTTAGTAGTCATCTAAAACATTCCTGCCCTGCTTTAAACAACACACAAGTAAAAACACACCACAAAACAAACCTATACAACAACCAAAAAGTACACACAAAAAAAGCCCAAAATGGCCACACACAATTTGGACACACTTAATATTTGACGTGTTATCCAGTTAAGCATATCTAGCATTCATGTTTACACTGGGGCTGAAAGGAATTTCTAAAAGTCATCAACTAAGAAATCTAAACTTCATTCTCTGTTTTTAGAAGTACCAGAGGTGCTTAACAGCATAAAGCATTATATGAAAAACAGCCCTCCCCAGTATTCTAATCATTAAATCAAAGACCAACGTATTTGTAAATCTCTTTCTTATTTTGTTAGCAAAATAAACGATGTATTTTAAAATGTTTGTACTGGCAGTATTACCCTGCATAGGTGAAAATACATTCTGTGCCAAAGGGTTGACTTATTGTTGCATCTGTTTCATAAGAACGAAGAAAAAGTAAATAGGTGCACAAAAGAAGAAGAAAAAGTAGCATTTATAAAGGAAAGTATAATTAAGGGAAGAAGGAGGGAACAGAGCAATACCTTGAACTGTGAAAGCAACTCATCTCCTACAGTTAGTGGGCCTGGCTCATTATCTCGAGTTTCAGCCCTCTTCAGGATTTCATCTATATCCATTTCCTGAAACAGAATTTTCTCTTTACAACAAAATAATTCATACACATTTTTAGTATCTCTGTCCATCAAGTGTAGATGCACTGTTCCATTTACCTGAGGCTCCTCTTCTTCTCCTTCAGGTTCTTTAAAAAGTTCCTCAGCACCAAACTTCAAAATTGCTGATAACTCTTCCTTATGAAAAGGTGTTGAGCTGAAATACAGAAAGTTTCAGATAAACACTTTATCTTAGTGAATTTATTCAAATTATTATAGCCATGAGTCAATCAAGCTTCCTTTTGACTTAAATAAAAGCTATATTTAATAAGTTTTTTAAAATGTACAAAGACAATATACTTAGCAGTCTTACCACATTTTTTTTGCCTTTTATTAAGCAACTCACATCTTTCCTCAAATATTCAGGTATACTTTAGCATAAATTAATATGAAAGAAAAAACAAATATACCTGGAAGGAGTAGAGCCTGTATGTAGTACAGTTTTCCCTGTAGTGTCCATTCTCTGAATTACTAAGTGATCTAACACCATCTTTTTCTTGGCTCTTTCAAGAATATCTTCTTCTACCGATCCTTTTGTGACTAGTCGATAAATATTAACCTATGCATATTACAAAAAAGGCTCTATTTACATGCCCACAAACTACACATAAAAACAATATTCAGATGAAGTTAAAAAACCCTTGAGCAACAAAAAGGAGAAATGTTAGTCGTGATTACAAATCTTTTAAATCTTATTGAATTAGTATTTCATATATGAAACCAGTCAATCATGTTACCATAGTCTCTACATAAACTATTTAAAAAAATAAAAGAAACACCTCTTCTCTTTAAATTGCCATGATTTAGCACAAGCATGACCACAAGAAAAAAATGTTATATGACTACTACGACTTGAAGTCTTCTACAAGAAACCAACCCAAGGAGAACTATGAAGAATTTAACTTTTAAGTAAAATGGAAGTGCCTCAAGTACAGTAGTTACTTTCTAAAAAGACATGATGCCAATGACCATGGGACAAGTCTACAACTTCTCTCCCTACCCATCCATATACTATGGCTGCCATGCAATCTCTCCAAATGGGGAAATTTTTTATTATTTTTTTTAAAAGGCAAATTAGCATTATTAACATTTTTAGACATTCTTGGCAAGCATTAATTATTCTCAAAATACATGAGGACTGCAATGGCCCAAACAGACATCTTATGACTACCATATGAAACCCTCCTTCAGGTTTGGAGCTTAAAAGACAATTGTGTGTACCTGTTTCTTCTGTCCAATTCTATGAGCTCTAGCCTGCGCTTGCAGATCGTTCTGCGGATTCCAGTCAGAATCAAATATAACTACAGTGTCAGCAGATGCCAAGTTTATACCTAATCCTCCAGCTCTGGTAGAGAGCAAAAAGCAGAAGTCCTGAAATTATAAAATAAGAAATAGCTTTATATATATTAACTAGAATATTCCTCAAGGAATCAATATGACACCTCTTTATATGCTCTCTAGAGCAGACTATGAACTCACACACTTCTTCAAGAATACCATAAACATGTTAGATTTGTAATGCAATAAGGTGGTTACCATGGCTAAAGCCAATAGATCTGTATTACAATAGAACAGAATAGACTAGACTATTTCAGTTGGAAGGGACTTACAATGATCATCTAAGTCCAACTGCCTGACCAATTCAGGGCTGACCAAAAGTTAAAGCATGTTATTAAGGGCATTGGCCAAATGTCTCTTAAACACTCAGAGACACAGAGCATTGACCACCACTCTAGGAAGCCTATTCAAGTGTTTGATCAACCTCACAGCAAAGAAATGTTTTCTAATGTCAAGTCTGAACCTCCCCTGGCACAGCTGTGAACCATTCCCATGCATCCTGTCACTGAATACCAGGGCCTGAGCACCTCCCTCTCCACTTCCCCTCCTTGTTAAATTTTACCCCATTAATCATTGCCCAAATGCTCCAATCTATCCAGATTCCTCTGCAAAGCCTCTTGTCCCTCAAGAGAGTCAACAGCACCTCAGTTTGCTCAACTCCTGCATCCAGATCATTCATAAAAATACTGAACAGAACCGGCCCTAGAATTGAGCCCTGAGGAACACCACTGGTGAATGGTCACAAGCCACATAACCCCATTCACTACAATCCATTGAGCCCTGCCATTCAGACAGTTCTTCAACCACTGCACTGTGAACCTGCCCATCCCACAGCTGGACAACTTGTCCAGAAGGATGCTGTGAGGGACAGTATTTTGAGCCTTACTAAAATCCAGAAAAACTACATCAACTGCCTTCCTTTCATCTGCTAAGGGGTTGAGCTTATCATAGAAGGAGATCAAATTAGTTAAACGGGACTTTCCCTTCGTGAACCCATGTTGACTGTAACTGATTACTGCATTGTTCTTTAAATGCCTTTCAATAGCACCCAGTATGATCTTCTCCATAATTTTTCCAGGAACCAAGGTTAGACCCACTGGTCTGTAGTTTCTTGAGTCTTCCCTTATGCCCTTCATGTAAACTGGAATAACATTGGCTAGCTTCCAGTCAGCAGGGACCTCCCCAGACTCCCAAGACCTTTGGTAGAAGACTGAGAGGGGTCCTGCCATAACATTCACTATTTCCTTCAGTACTCTGGGACTAATGTCATCCATCCCCATGGACTTGTAAACATTCAGCTAACACAGCTGGTCCCTTAAAATACCAGTATTCACAAATGGAAAGTCACTGTTTGTGCACTCATAGTCCTCTGACTCAGAGGACCAGTCAGCCCAAGGTCTATCAGTATAATTAAAGACTGAGGCAAAAAAAAGCACTGAATGCCTCCACTTTATCTTCATCCCTATTAGTCAGGTGACTATCTTCAACAAGTATTGGTCCAAACTTTTCTTTATATCTTCTCTTGTTATTAACATATTATAAAAAAACCCACAAAACTTTCTTGTTATTTGAAACAACACTGGCCAGTTTCAACTCTAATTGAGCTTTCATGTCTTCTCCCAGCATATACAATCATGGCTCTGTAATCTTCCTGGAAAGCCTGGCCATGCGTCCAGAAATCATACAATTTCTTTTTCCTCTTGAGCTCCACAAGAAGTTCCCTGTTCAACCAAGATGGTTTTCTGCCGAGCTTGCTTGACTTTTGACACAGTGGAAATGCCTGCTCCTGTGCTTCTAAAAGGTGGTTCTTAAAGACTGACCAGCAGTCGGGCTCCTAAGCCCTCAAAAGCAGATTCCCAGAGGACTCTGCTAAATAGCTGAGTAGATTAAAGTTTGTTCTCCTATAGTCCAGTGTAGCAACTCTGCTGATCTCTTTTCTCATTACACTGAAAATTTTAAACTCAACCATTCATAATCACTTGATTCAGTGAAATGTAATCATGCTTAATAGATTGATATAGGTGTAGCTCGAGAGACAATTAATATAACTTTAATATAAGAATTTTCATGGTTTTAAGAATAGATTAGTTTAGGAGACAGCTTTAACTGTGTAGGCTACTTGTGAGAGCACCCACAAAACTTAACCATAACAATGCAACGGTAACAGCCTTGAAGATAAAGAAGTAAGAATTTGTGTGTTTTTAGGAATAGATTAGTTTTGGATTTTAGCAGTCATCACATAAGCGGTTTCATGAAAGCGGCTACAAAACTTAGCCATAATAGTGCAACAGCCTTGAAACTAGAGGAAGCAGGAGATAGAGGAGTCATAAATAATAAGACTAACGACCAATTAGGAGACAGAGTATATCTTGTTTTCAGTGAAGCACTGTCCTAGTTTCAGCTACGATGGAGTTAATTTTTTTTAGCAGTGGATGGAATGCCATGTTTGGGTGTTAGGATGAGAACAGTGCTGATAGCACCCTGATGTTTCTGGTTGTTGCCAAACAATCAAGGACCTTTCTCAGTTCTTCATACTTCCTTACTAATGAGAAAGGAGGGGACGCAGCCAGGACAGGTGACCCGAATTGGCCAAAGAGGACATTCCATGCCAGTTACGTCATGCTCAGTATAAAGGGGGACTGGGGGGAAGAGGAGGAGACAACGCCAGGACGTGCAGTTTCTGGGGACGGTCGGGTTCCGGGACGGCTCTAAGCTGTGCGGCCTGAGTTGTGTGGTTTGGTGAGAAACTGCATTGTGTATCACCAGTTTCATCTATTTTGTGCTTTAAACTCCTGTTATTGTTATATCTAGTTTTCTGTTATTGTTTAGTAAACTATCTTTATCCCAACCTGCGTGATTCTGGTTTCTAGGTTGTGGTTTCTTTTCCTCCTTTCTTCCTTCCCTTTTCCCCCTCCCCCAACTTTCCTTCCCCCTTCCTTTTAAAAGTACAAGCGACTGTGTGGGGTGTGGCCCTCAGCTGGGGCAAAACCACGACAGTCATTTTGGCGCCCAACGTGGGGCCCGAACGGTTGGGATAACGGTAGATCTGACCCTAACTATCGCAATTAAGATAAGCACTGTTGTTTAAGCAATCTCTGGTCACGATGCTGTGGTATTTATTCACAAGGCTGTGGCAGCGAAACCACCGCATGCTGTATACAATCCTGGCAGGATTCTTTACTCTCTCAGGTCTGCTGCTCCCGTATTTGTTCCCCTATTTCATTATAGTGTATTTTATGATATCGGTCTATGATACAATAATATCGATGACCATGAGCTTAAGCTGGTACTTGTATGAGGTTTTGCTGTCCTGTCCATTCTTTGGACAGGGAGGGGTTAATAACAGCAGCCGGTATGGTGGGGGCACTGCTTTCTTTTCCTTTGGGCTAAATACAACAGCTCTTATGACAGTTTTTGAAAATCTTCAATATCTCTGGGATATTCAAACTAGCATTTTGCTATTGGTAGGTTTGGTGCAGATGGTTCAGTTTTTGTTATATATCAAGCATAGGTTTATGAATACCACTGAAGAGTTTTCTCCGAGACAGAATAATCACGAGTGGCAGGGCATGTGGCAAAGTATGGGCAAGTACCTAGGTACTTTCTCACGCCCGATGGTTTGGAACTTCACTCCTGAACAGCTACAAGACCCCGATCAAGTGACTGCATACCTAAGAAAAAATTGCTGTAGGTTTCCCAGAGATGGACACCTTACTGCACTGTGCTGGGCTCTGGCCACTATTTACCAAACACTGCTTGATAGCAGGCAGCACTGTCAGGGAGAAGGGAAAGGAAACAGACTGGCAGATACTATAGCTGCTGCAACCACTGTGGCTGACACTGCAGCTACTGCAACCCCTGTGACCGACACTGCAGCTACTGTAATCTCTACAGCAGACACTGCAGATGATCCGAAAAACCAACCCACACCAGTGTCTGTTGCTCCCGTACAAAAGAGGAAATGCACAAAGAAATCAGTCCGCATAGTGACGGATGATGATGATGATCAACCGGGACCATCTCGAGGATATCAGGAGGAGGCAGAACCAGAGGTTGTTATCCGATCCCTGACTCTGAGTGAGCTGCGTGAGGTTCGAAAAGATTTCACCCGCCACCCAAGTGAGCACATTATCACTTGGTTGCTCTGATGTTGGGATCACGGGGCCAGTAGTTTGGAATTAGAAGGCAGAGAGGCCAAGCAGTTGGGATCCCTAGCTAGAGAAGGAGGAATTGATAAAGCAATTGGGAGGAGGCCGGAAATCCTCAGCCTCTGGAGGCGACTACTGTCAAGTGTGCAGGAAAGATATCCCATAAAGGAATATATTACATGTCAGACACCCAAGTGTAACAGCATAGAGACAGCTGTCCAGCACCTGAGAGAATTAGCTGTACGGGAGATAATTTATTATGATCTGGACAATTCACAGCTTCCCGCTGATCCTGATGAAGTCCTATGCACTCCAGATATGTGGCGTAAGGTTGTACGAAGTGCACCATCAGGGTACACCAATTCACTGGCAGTAATTGACTGGAATGCTACGGATCCGACAACCGTAAATGAGGTGGCCTGCCGACTCCGGAAATACCAAGACAATGTTTCCCTCTCCGTCATTGCAGCAGTAGAGAAACTGGTTCAACGACTTGACAACAATGTGTCCAACTCCCAACCCGTATGGAGCAATGTTGCAGCTACTGGGAGAAAGTGTCCATCGTTCCAAGAGGGAGAATACACACCACGACGTACGTTGTGGTTTTACCTGCTTGATCATGGAGAGGACATGAGGAAATGGGATATGCAGCCCACCTCAGCCCTTCGAGCACGAGTAAATGAGCTGCGGGGTAAAACATTCGCACAACGAGATTCTGCCAGGAAGAAGGCTGCACCAGTTTCTACTGGGCAGTTCCCTAGACCAACTGGAAGGCCTACCTATATGTCTGATGTGCCTGATCCTTTTGAAGGGACCTCTAAGTCCTTTATGCAACCAGTGGAAAACAAATATGATCAGCAGCAATAGAGGGGCCCTGCCTCCAGCCAGGTGGAGGAGAGGGATAATCGGGTTTATTGGACTGTGTGGATCCGATGGCCTGGCACGTCAGACCCACAAGAGTACAAAGCTCTGGTGGATACTGGTGCCCAGTGTACTCTAATGCCATCGAATCATGAAGGGGTAGAACCCGTTTGTATTTCTGGAGTGACAGGGGGATCCCAACAACTAACTGTGCTAGAGGCTGAGGTGAGCCTAACTGGGAAGGACTGGGAAAAAACACCCCATTGTGACTGGTCCAGAAGCTCCGTGCATTTTAGGTATAGATTATCTACGTAGAGGGTATTTTAAAGACCCAAAAGGGTACCGATGGGCTTTTGGAATAGCTGCTTTGGAAACAGAAGAAATTGAACAATTGTGTGCCTTGCCTGGACTCTCGGAGGATTCTGCTGTTGTGTGGTTGTTGAAGGTTGAAGAACAGCAAGTGCCAGTTGCTACGACGACGGTGCACAGACGACAATACCGTACTAACCGAGATTCCCTGATTCCCATCCATAAGCTGATTCGTCAACTGGAGGATCAGGGAGTGATCAGCCGAACCCACTCACCCTTTAATAGTCCCATATGGCCAGTGAGGAAGTCCAATGGAGAGTGGAGGCTGACAGTAGATTATCGTGGCCTAAATGAAGTCACTCCAGGTATGAGTGCTGCTGTGCCGGACATGTTAGAGCTCCAGTATGAATTGGAATCGAAGGCAGCCAAGTGGTACGCCACAATCGACATTACGAATGCTTTCTTCTCAATCCCACTGGCGCCAGAGTGCAGGCCACAGTTTGCTTTCACTTGGAGAGGCATCCAATACAAGTGGAATCATCTGCCCCAGGGGTGGAAACATAGCCCCACCATCTGCCATGGACTAATCCAGACTACATTGGAAAAGGGTGAAGCACCAGAGCACCTGCAGTATATTGATGACATCATTGTATGGGGCAACACAGCAGAGGAAGTTTTTGAAAAAGGAAACAGGGTAATTCAAATCCTTTTAGAAGCCGGTTTTGCTATAAAACGAAGTAAAGTCAAGGGGCCTACGCAAGAAATCCAGTTTTTAGGAATAAAATGGCAGGATGGGCGTCGTCAGATCCCAATGGACATTATTAATAAAATAGCAGCTATGTCTCCACCAAGCAACAAAAAGGAAACACAAGCTTTCTTAGGTGTTATAGGTTTTTGGCGACTGCATGTCCCAAACTACAGTCTCATTGTGAGCCCACTCTACCATGTAACTCGAAAGAAGAATGATTTCCAATGGGGCCCTGAGCAACAGCAAGCCTTTGAGCAGATCAAACACGAGATAGTCCATGCAGTGGCCCTTGGGCCTGTCCGGACAGGGACAGATATTAAAAATGTGCTCTACACTGCAGCTGGGGAGAACGGCCCGACCTGGAGTCTCTGGCAGAAAGCACAAGGGGAGACTCGAGGTCGACCGCTGGGGTTTTGGAGTCGGGCCTACAAAGGATCTGAGGCCAATTATACTCCAACAGAAAAGGAAATAGTGGCCGCCTATGAAGGGGTTCAAGCCGCCTCAGAAGTGATTGGAACTGAAGCCCAGCTCCTCCTGGCACCCCGACTGCCGGTGCTGGGCTGGATGTTCAAAGGGAAGGTTCCTTCTACACACCATGCCACTGATGCTACGTGGAGCAAGTGGGTTGCACTAATTACACAGCAGGCTCGAATAGGAAACCCCAATCGCCCAGGAATCGTGGAGGTGATCAGACTGGCCAGATGGCAAAGATTTTGGGATGTCACCAGAGGATGAGGAGGTAACACGCGCTGAAGAAGCCCCACCCTACAACGAACTGCCAGAGAATGAGAAGCGATATGCCCTGTTCACTGATGGGTCTTGTCGCATTGTGGGTAAGCATCGGAGATGGAAAGCTGCTGTATGGAATCCTATAAGAAGAGTAGCAGAAGCCACTGAAGGAAAAGGTGAATCAAGCCAGTTCGCTGAGGTGAAGGCCATCCAGTTAGCCCTGGACATTGCTGAGAGAGAAAAGTGGCCAAGGCTCTACCTTTATACTGATTCATGGATGGTGGCGAATGCCCTGTGGGGGTGGTTGCAGCAGTGGAAAAAGAACAACTGGCAGCGTAGAGGCAAACCCATATGGGCTGATGACTTATGGCAAGATATTTCTGCTCGGTTAGAGAAACTTGTTGTAAAGGTACGTCATGTCGACGCCCATGTACCTAAGAGTCGGGCCATGGAGGAACATGAAAACAACCATCAGGTAGATAAGGCTGCTAGGATTAAAGTGGCTCAGGTAGATCTAGACTGGCAACGTAAGGGTGAATTATTCATAGCTCGATGGGCTCATGATACCTCGGGTCATCAAGGGAGAGATGCAACATATAGATGGGCTCGGGATCGAGGGGTGGACTTGACCATGGACGCCATCGCACAAGTTGTCCACGAATGTGAGACATGTGCTGCAATCAAGCAAGCTAAGCGGTTAAAGCCCCTTTGGTATGGAGGACGGTGGATGAAATATAAATATGGGGAGGCTTGGCAGATTGATTACATCACCCTCCCACAAACCCGCCATGGCAAACGTTATGTGCTTACAATGGTGGAGGCAACTACCGGCTGGCTAGAAACATATCCCGTACCCCATGCCACTGCTCGAAATACAATTCTGGGCCTTGAAAGGCAAGTCCTCTGGCGACATGGTACTCCAGAAAGAATCGAGTCAGACAATGGGACTCATTTCCAAAACACTCTTATAGACACCTGGGCCAAAGAGCATGGCATTGAGTGGGTGTACCACATTCCTTATCATGCACCAGCCTCTGGGAAAATTGAACGATATAATGGACTTTTAAAAACTACACCGAAAGCAATGTGTGGTGGGACATTCAAGCATTGGGATACACATTTGGCCAAAGCCACGTGGTTAGTTAACTCTAGGGGATCTACCAATCGGGCTGGCCCTGCCCAGTCAAAATTTCCACGTACTGTAGAGGGAGACAGAGTCCCAGTAGTGCATATGAAGAGTGTATTGGGAAAGAGAGTTTGGGTCATCCCTGCTTCAGACAAAGGTAAACCCATGTCTGGAATTGTTTTTGCTCAAGGACCTGGCTGTACTTGGTGGGTAATGCAGAGGGATGGAGAAGTTCGATGTGTACCTCAAGGGGATTTGATTTTGGGTGAGAATAGCCAATATAATTAATCAAGTAGAAATTATAATAATTGCCAAATAACCCATTATTGTATATTCATTATTGTTATGATTGCTGTATGTTGTACCATAGCATTATAGCCGGAGTCATACAAGTTAATGAAGAATGAGTGCCATGATGATGGAACTAAAGCCTGGCCTCTCAAGAACTTTTTTCTCCCTTTGAAAATAAACTCTGACCCACAGACTATGAGCATGGACCATGCCAGGTGTATCAGTCAAGAGCCTGAGATGCAGCATGCAACGAGCCAATGGAACATACAATTATCCTGAGAAACTGTTACGACAAATGGAGCCTGAAAATCATGGACTAAATGAACTCAACAACTTCAGAGGGATGATTCACAGACTGAGGGAATAAGATCTGTATGCACGTATGTGTGCATACACGTGTACATACATATATGGGTGTGTGAAACACGAAACTGGTTGTACCCAAAGAAAATTGTTGGATCTGGTCATGACGTAAATGGTATGGAATAAGGGGTGGATAATGTCCTGGTTTCAGCTATGATGGAGTTAAATTTTTTTTTAGCAGTGAATGGAATGCCATGTTTGGTTGTTAGCATGAGAATAGTGCTGATAGCACCCTAATGTTTCCGATTTGTTGCCGGGCAATCAAGTACCTTTCTCAGCTCTGCATACTTCCTTACTAATGAGAAAGGAGGGGACGCAGCCAGGACAGGTGACCCGAATTGGCCAAAGAGGATATTCCATGCCAGTTATGTCATGCTCAGTATAAGGGGGGACTGGGGGAAAGAGGGGGAGACAACGCCAGGACGTGCAGTTTCTGGGGACGGTCGGGTTCGGTTCTAAGCTGTGCGGCCTGAGTTGTGTGGTTTGGTGAGAAACTGCATTGTGTATCACCAGTTTCATCTATTTTGTGCTTTAAACTTATGTTATTGTTATATCTAGTTTTCTGTTATTGTTTAGTAAACTATCCTTATCCCAACCTGCGTGGTTCTGGTTTCTAGGTTGTGGTTTCTTTTCCTCCTTTCTTCCTTCCCTTTTTTCCCCCTCCCCCAACTTTCCTTCCCCCTTCCTTTTAAAAGTACAAGCGACTGTGTGGGGTGCGGCCCTCGGCTGGGGCAAAACCACGACAATAACATACAGATGTTTTTAGTTGTTGCTAGGTAGTTGTTGTTTCTACACTAAGTCAAGGACTTTCCAGCTTCTCACGCCCTGCCAGGTGCACAAGAAGCTGGGAGAGCACAGCCCCAGACTGGCCAAAGGGATATTCCCTACCATATAACATCATGCTCCATATATAACTGGGCAAGCTAGCTGAGAGGCAGGATCACTGCTTAGAAAGAGACTGAGCAGAAGGGTTGGGTTTTTTTACCTTCTGCATGTGGTAAGCAATTGCATTTGTGCATCACTTGGTTTATACATAATATTGTTATTACTATTATTATTATTATTCCTTTGTTATCCTACTAAACTCTCTTTATCTCAACCCACGAGTTATTTGTTATATTTCTTGGGGGGTGGGGGGGGAAAGCCAAGTAGATTAAAAAACCAACCACTTACTAATACCATACCTCTGATCCTTCTGCATTAAAGTGATCCAGGGCTTGTTTTCTTAATTCCCCTTTTATTGATCCATCAAGTCTCTAAAGAGATTGAATAATACAGTTAAAAAGGAACTCCTACTATATTCTAGTAAGAGCAATTTGAATTCTCAATTTCCAAAATGGGGACACACACACAGAGGATGGGACGGGACGACGGACAGGAATAAGAATAATGTAACATTTCATCTTTCTAAAACACCAGTTTAATTTCAAAATACTATTTAGTGTATAGTAATTGCCAGTCTTTTTCCTGTACATAAAATTAAACTTTAATAAATCTTTCTACAAAAAGGACACTTTTCTTAAAATAAAGTAGTAAAGATCTAGGCTTCTTAGCTACTACCAGCAAAATTCTTACCTGAAACGGAAACTGACGATACTTCAAATACTCTGCTAGGATGTCTAGCATCCTCACCATTTGAGAAAAAATCAATACTCTGTTGCCACGTTCTCGTAGACGAATCAATAGCTTGTCAAGAAGGATTAGTTTCCCACTGCTACGTATTAAATGCTACAAGAGAAAAAAGTGTGTTGCAAAGTAAGTTCACCTCAACACTGATATACAATGCAGGTGGTTACACATTCATTAACTGAACAAGAAAGTTTAATAAATATTTTAGTCAGTTCTGATCTTTTAAAAATTCATTGTCAATGCTTTACAAATAAATGCATTTCTCAGCTGTGGCTCATAAAACAACATCTTAACATTTCATTAAAATATTAAACAAATATACTGTGCTATGAGTTAGGCCAGTTACAGCATAGACTCAAGTTCTTTTCTGTCAAATAAACAACAACAAAGAGACTACCTGACTGTCGTAATACTATGTGCTCCTCACTTTCTGTCTTTTGAACAGAAATAAGCATTGCTACTTGATCCTCTAAGTATTTTTAAATTATGTCTAAACATTCAAGTTTCTTAGGCAAGATAAAAGTGAGAGGAATCTTGTTTGTAGAGGTCAACAGGCTTTAGCTAAATTACAATGTTACGCCTTCTCAGCTCCAGTGGGAAAACTAGAACAGAAACTCAGATGCATGTCGAATTTAACATTGAAAATATTAGGCCTCTTTAGCTGAAAAGGCTCAGGATAGAATTTTGGGGAATAAAATTTTGGAGTTAGGTGCTTTTATTCTTTATGACAGAAATGGGAAGGATGTATCAATCATAATTAGAGCTAACAAAGCCTATTCAAATGAGCCAAGGAAATCATTTACGAGTATGCTATTATTAGCAATAATGGCTGAACAGTTCTGATGAGTTAATTATAAATTTAAGAAGGTAGAGTGTGCCAAGTTGCAAATGAAACATCCTTTAGCTCTGATAAGGACTTTATAATATAAAATATCTTGTGATTTCAATCTAGTAGCTTTGAGAGAGTGTTTAAATTAAGAACTTCAAAGCTTACAGAGAAAAAACTCTGTTCTTTAGAAACATGTATGTTGTTGTAAGCTGCATCAATTATAACAGTCCTTTTTTTATTTGTTGCTGCGGTGCTCAACAGTTTTAGTACAAAGTTTAGTAACCTTTACAAAAAAACCCAAACTATAAACTCACAACACAATCACATACCATCATTGGTATTGATGCTATAATTGCTTTCATTTATAACAACAAAATCAGACTAAGATTTGGATGTTTATTACTTTTAATTCATTTTACTTTGGTTGTTTGAAGGCATGCAGAGAACAGTGTTTGATTACAAAAAAGCTTAGAGATTCTGCAGATTACTTTCTGCTGTCACATGAATTGTTGGTGTACCACTGCCATTCACATACATTTGCAATTATATTCAATTTACCTGTTTATTTAACTGGTTTACTTTAATCTGGGGTTAAAAGAGATCTTAAATTTATTTAGTCTGAAAAGACATATACTATTTCAAACTATTTCCTTTATATTTTGATCATAATTCAAGCCAGGGATATTTCATTTAGTATGGATATCTCTATTATTCAGTTTTAATTAATAAACAAACAAAAAATAATCAATTCACCTGTAAAACCTAGGATGCCCATTTATAGAGAAATTGTTCTTTATTAAATATACTTTAATAAAAATTAATAAATTACCAGAACACTATAAAATTACTGCATGCATATTAGAGAGGTAAAAAAACAGAAGCTTTTTTAAAAAAAAAAAAAAGTATTACCTGTAAGGCCTCCTGTTTATTATAGAATTCATTATCATCTGGTGGTTTAATGAGGTAACAATGGTTACAACACTTCTTGAGTTCCATCATGATATTCAAGAAGCCTGAGGTACTGCCTTTTGAACCTTTACTCAGGGCTTTATAATTCCTGGTTAAAATCCACCTATGATATAGAATGTGCAATGGAAGTAATTTCTAACCATTTGTAGAAATATGAAGGATGCATGCTCACAAAATATCATTATCTCAAAACTGCATTACAAGAATGATTACGCTTCAGTAGTTTTCATACAGACATATCATTAAAATAGCAGGAAATAAAATGTGTCATCACTTACTTGTAATATTGCTTCTGCAATGCACTCATTTCCATCCTCAAAATTTGTTCAACCTTAGCAGGTAAAGACTTTTCTACATCCTTTTTAACTCTTCTGAGTAGAAATGGTTCAAGCTCTTTGTGAAGACTTGCATAACCAAACTCTCTCCCTTTGCCATGCTCCTCTTCAAAATCTTCCCAGGAAGAAAACCTTCAACAGAGAATCATCATAGAATGGTTTGGGTTGGAAGGGACCTCAAAGATCATCTAGTTCCAACCCCTCTGCCAGGAGCAGGGACACCCTCCACTAGACCAGGTTGCTCAAAGCCCCATCCAACCTTGCCTCGAACACTTCCAGGGAGAGGGTATCTACAAGCTCTCTGGGCAACCTGTTTCAGTGGCTCACTACCCTCACAGTGAAGAATTTCTTCCTTATATCTAATCTAAATCTACCCTCTTTTAGTTTAAAAACATTACTTCTTGTCCAATCACTACATGCCCCTGTAAACAGTCCCTCCCCAGGTTTCAACATAAGCAAGAATAAAGGTAAAACAGTGACATACCATGAACACAGACACACAAAGACCATAAATATACCACATACCCACAAACACATATGGACTTCTTCCCCTCTCCCCTCTGTTTTATTTAATGTTTCTGAATTTGCATCTCACAAGAAATTCCAAATATTTTGTCTGCAAATAGGAGAATGGAAATTTCCAAACACTTCTGCAGAATATAAATTCAAAACAAACTACTGAATTTCAATTTCTCCAGTGAAAACCAATCTTTTTACTTTTTCAGCATTGAAACCCAGGTAGAAGATTGCATAAATTTCATTATATTTCTCAAGAGCAGCATGAAAAAATGGTTGTATAGCTGAAGGAAGTGCAAGAGAACAGACCACTTGACATACTTTTTGCAGTTTGTATGGATAACCAAAATGCAATTATCCTTTGGTATGGGCTAACAGACTAAGAATGGATTTTATGATTAAATTAAGAATAGGTGCAAAACAACAACTTTTGTGTCTTTTGCTTGTAAGATTCTGAAGTCAACACAATGCATAGCTCTGGAGCTAGTGCTTTGTATTTACAAGATATCTAAAAGGAAAATGTGCTTTTATTTATCCCAGATATAAAAGGAGAACTCAGTATAGAATAACATCAATACAGTAAACCTATTCTACGCAAACCATAAGGGCAAATTGGCTGCCTGACTGATATTGGGCACTGTGGTACAATCTTGTTTTTGTTCATGGTACTAACACAGAAAAGACGACATTACTTATTGTTCAGGCAGGCAGTGATGAAATCTCTCAAAGAAGTCTGAGAAGTATTAAAAGAGACTTCAGGGGTTTAGGGAGGCTGATTGAGGGAGGGGGAGTACAAGTGGTGTTTTCTTCTATCCCATGTGGGGCAGCGGAGAACACGAAGTGGGCCAGGAAAACGGAAGTGTTGAATAGTTGGCTGAGGGGCTGGTGCCGCCTTATGAACTTTGGGTTTTTCAATCACGGGGCTGTTTACTCAGCACCTGGCCTGATAGCAGCGGATGGGTGCCACCTGTCTCCAAGAGGGACAAGAATCCTAGCTGAAGAGCTGGCAGGCCTCATTGACAGGGCTTTAAACTAGTTAGGAAGGGGGGAGGGGATATAGTGAGGCTTGCTAGGGTAGAGCAAGTAGCCTGTAGCTTTATACTAGATTCAAAGGGTGAAGAGGGTGAAATTCAATGAGATAGAGAAGGGCTTGGGGATGCTGAAATTCTACAAGACTGTGGGGAAATACCTCTAAAGTGTCCCATAGGAACTTCTGGGGACTCCTCAGAGGAGGTAGTATTGCTGACCCCTCTTCCGGAACCTTCTAATGTCCCTCTGGGAGGCAGTGGGGGAAAACTTCAGATTCCTCCCAGAGGTTTGAGGGAGGGCTCCTCAAAAAAGGTATTGAGTCAGAAAGCCCAGCTGAAGTGTCTTTACACGAACACATGCAGCATGGGTAATAAGCAGGAGGAATTGGAAACCGTGATGTCACTGGAAAATTATGATCTAGTTGCAATCACGGAAACATGGTGGGATGATTCCCACAGCTGGAATACCCCTGTAGAAGGGTATCGCCTTTTTAGAAGGAAGGAACGGTGGTGGAGTTGCCCTCTATGTTATAAAGTGGATAGACTGTGAGGAGCTCTCTCTGAGAAGTGGCCAGGAGCAGGTTGAAAGCCTGTGGGTCAGAATTAGGGATGGGGCTAATAAAGAGCAGTTGGTGATAGGGGTCTACTACAGGCCACCTGATCAAAGTGAGACTACTGATGAGGCTTTCCTCCTTCAGCTGCAGGAGGCATCGCGGTCACAGGCACTCATCCTGATGGGGGACTTTAACCACATGGACACTGCGAGCTGCAAGAGGTCCAGGAGACTCCTGGAGTCTGTAGATGACAACTTTCTGGTTCAAATAGTGGATAGATCAACCAGAGGCGATGCATTGCTGGACCTGGTGCTCACCAATGTGGGGGAGATCATTAAAGGTGTTAAGGTTGGAGACAGCCTGGGCTGCAGGGACCATGCTCTAGTTGAGTTTGCGATCTCAAGGAATGTGGGCCTGGCGAAGAGTGGGATCAGGACCCTGAACTTTCGGAGAGCAAACTTTAGGCTGTTTAAGGACTTGTTGGCCAAGATCTCCTGGGAGGTGGTCCTTAGAGACAGAAATGTTGAGGACAGCTGGCTACTCTTTAAGGATGCCTTTCTGAGAACTCAAGAGCTCTTTGTCCCTCTGAATAAGAAAGTGGGCAGGAGGGGCAGGAGGCCAGCATGGCTAGGCAAGGACCTGCTGGTCAAACTGAGGGAAAAGAAAGGCAAATACAAGCTAGGGAAGCAAGGGTGTGTAGCCTGGAAAGAATACAGGGATGCTGTTCGGACTTGCAGAGACGGGATCAGGAAAGCCAAGGCGCAGATGGAACTGAACTTGGCGAGGGATGTTAAAAACAACAAGAAGGGATTTTACAGGTACATTGGCCAGAAGAGACAGGCCAAAGAGACCGTACCCCCCTTGGTAAATGAGAAAGGAGAATTGGCTGCAACTGATGAGGAGAAGGCTGAGGTACTGAATGAGTTCTTTGCCTCGGTCTTCTCTGGCAGCCAGGATTCTCATAATTCTCAAATCCCAGAACCTTGCATCCCTAGAACTCCAGGTGGGAACTGGGGGACTAAATCCCCCCCCACTGTAAGAGCAGAGCAAGTCCGTGACCGCCTCATGAGACTGAATGTCTACAAGTCTATGGGGCCGGATGATATGCATCCCAGGGTCCTGAAGGAGCTGGCTGATGTGGTTGCTGAGCCGCTCTCCATCATATTTGAAAAGTTGTGGCTGTCAGGAGAGGTCCCTGGGGACTGGAAAAAAGGTCACATCACTCCCATTTATAAGAAAGGGAGCAAGGAAGACCCAGGGAATTACAGGCCGGTGAGCCTCACCTCTGTGCCTGGGAAGATCATGGAACAGATCCTCCTGGATGACATGTTGAAGCACATGAGGGAAGAGCATGTGATCCGGGACAGTCACAACGGCTTCACCAAGGGAAGGTCGTGCCTTACCAATCTGGTGACCTTCTATGATGGAGTGACAGCATCAGTAGATAAAGGGAAGGCAACCGATGTCATCTACCTGGACTTGTGCAAGGCCTTTGACACAGTCCCCCATCACATCCTTATCTCTAAATTGGAAAGATGTGGATTTGATGGGTGGACCATCCAGTGGATAAGAAACTGGTTAACAGACCGTAGCCAAAGGGTGGTGGTCAATGGGTCTATGTCCAGGTGGAGGCCGGTGACAAGCAGTGTCCCCCAGGGGTCTGTCTTGGGACCGGTTCTCTTTAACATCTTTATCAATGACATCGATGATGGAATTGAGTGCACCCTCAGCAAGTTTGCGGATGCCACCAAGCTGAGTGGTGTGGTCGACACCCTAGAAGGAAAGGAAGCCATCCAGAGGGATCTTGACAGGCTGGAGAGATGGGCCCGGGTGAACCTAATGAGGTTCAACACAGCCAAGTGTGAGGTGTTGCACTTGGGCCGGAAGAATCCCAGACATAGATACTGGGAGAAGAGCTTCTTGAGAGTAGCCCTGCTGAGAAGGACTTGGGGATTCTAGTGGATGAGAAACTTAACATGAGCCAGCAGTGTGCTCTTGCAGCTCACAAGGCTAATGGTATCCTGGGCTCCATTAGAAGAGGGGTGGCCAGCAGGGACAGGGAGGTGACTGTCCCTCTCTACTCTGCCCTCGTGAGGCCCCATCTGGAGTACTGTGTCCAGATCTGGGGCCCCCAATACAAGAAGGATGTGGAACTGTTGGAGAGGGTTCAGAGGGCCACGAAGATGATTAGAGGCCTGGAGCACCTGCCCTACGAAGAGAGGCTGAGGGAGCTGGGCTTGTTCAGTCTGGAGAAGAGAAGGCTGCGGGGGGACCTCATTGCAGCCTTCCAGTACATGAAGGGAGCTTATAAGCAGGAGGGGATTCAACTTTTTAGAAGGATAGACAATGATAGGACAAGGGGGAATGGATTAAAACTAAAGGAAGGAAGGTTTAGATTAGATATTAGGGGGAAATTTTTTACAGAAAGAGTGGTGAGGTGCTGGAACAGGCTGCCCAGAGAGGTAGTGGATGCCCCGTCCCTGGAAGTGTTCAAGGCCAGGTTGGATGGGGCCCTGGGCAACCTAGTGTAGATCCAGGCCTGAGGTTGGTGTCCCTGCCTGTGGCAGGGGGGTTGGAGCTCTGTGATCCTTGGGGTCCCTTCCAGCTCATACCATTCTATGCTTCTATGATTCTATGTTACAGTTATTCCTGCATGCCTCATTGATCCTCAGCCCCATTATATTTCCCTAGAGAAAATCAATATGATTTTCCTTTTAGATTAAGATGAAGCATCTTTTCAGGGTTCTGAGCCATACATCTTTTTTGTGGACTGCTATAACAGAAAAAGTGACAACTGCTACTAAAGAGCAGCATGAAAACTATGTGCATCTATTTTATATAAAATATTTCTTTATGTCTATTGATTCTCCAGTCACTACAACATTCCAATGTAAGAAATCTGACCACAAAAACAAACACACATTCCTTACTTTTCTGGCATGATGAAGTGCAGCAAAGACCAAAGCTCTTTGAGGGAGTTTTGCAGAGGGGTTCCAGTAATAAGAAGACGATGATTAGACTTAAAGTCTATTAAAGTCTTGTACAGAAGGGAATCGTCATTTTTTAAACGATGAGCTTCGTCAACTCCTATAAATACCCAATTCAGACCACCAAGGAATGACTTAAAGAAAAAGGGGGGTGGGGAGGGAAATGACATGACATTGCGCAAGTTAATATATTATGCAATTTCTGACATTTTACATAAGGTCATATATACACCATCACTCCTTTGAATAATACTAAAAACACATAGGTGTCCATTTTTTAATTATGTTTTTTATGTTTGCTGGATTCAACAAAAGGCTATGCAGGCATTCCAAGTTTAAAAGGAAAGTATAAACCACATTTATACTCAGAGGGAAGAGTAAGGTAAAAAAGTTGATCTATACATTTTCAATTGACAAAAAAAAATCCACTATTGATGCACTTCTTTCCAGCATGTAAAAAAAAATTAAATAGAAAGCCAATAAGCAGAACTGTTTTAATTAAAATTTTCATATGTTGTTAGGATTAACAGTAACTCTCTGTGCTACCATCACAAAGAAAGTAGTAATATACATAATACTGCACACACAAATACAAAGATAAAACATGGGATTTGAGAGTCATGAATCACAGATGTTTGGGGCTAGGGGTTAGTTTGGTTTTTTCATTTCCTGGATGATGGTCCACAGGAAAGTAGAGATTTTGAGATGCAAAGAAATTACTACAGTAATGTGAAGCTCAAGCAAACTGAAGAAAAAGAAGTTTTCCCCCTCGATATGAGGGAGGGAAAAGGGCAGAAAGCTTCACCATACATACATAAAATCTAAAAGTGCTTAAAGAAAACTTCACCTTCGTACTTCCAAGAATAAAACTGTCATACTCCCCACCCATTTACTGGCCCAAAACCCAAATATATGCCAACTCTAAAGGAGTTTTACATTCTACAAATTATTTTACCTCCCTGAAGAAGTAAGTATGATTACCTTATCCTTCAGCAAAATTTCATAAGTTGTTAGAAGTATATTAAATTTTAATCGCTTGGTCTGCGGATGCATCCATTCATGAGTTCTTATCTACAGGAAGAATCAAGTGAACTATAAGCTAGAGAAAAATGGTCTTGATTGGGATGACTTCAGGTAATACAGTAATATAGATGTTAAGTGACATACAAGAATCTGATCATGAAAAAAAACATAATATGTGAAGCTTTTCATTTTTAAAGTTATTAAACAGTGGTGGTGGTGGGTGTTTGTTGGTTTTTGGTTGGTTGGGGATTTTTGTGTGTGGCTGTGGTTTTTGGTTTTGTGTGTGGCTTTTTCAAATTTTAATGGATAAGGTTACTCACATTCCTCCTTTCAGAAAAAAAATTAAGCTTATGTCTGGCTGTCTTAAATATTTATTTTATGCACCTGAATAATCACATGACAAAAGACAATTTATTTTCAAATGCAAAGTTGAATTTTTAATCCTTTCTATTACTAAGCAGGAATAAAATCTTTCACATACATTTATATGGGATCAAAATTTATGCTTTTGATTTGCATTTTAAACACATACTATGTTTCAAATAAATATACACTCATTCATAATAAAAATATTAGAGATTAACATAAAGCAGGAACATGAAATGACTCTTGTTTACCATTAATGTTTTTCAATGACACAAAGAAATACTCACCATATTTCTGCTAGTTATATCTCCTAAGTAAACCACAGCATTCATATGAGGAGCCCAAGTTTGAATCTCTCTTTGCCAAGATGTCAAGGTAGAAAGTGGCACGACTAGTAAGAAAGGTCCATACAGTTGATGTTCATGAAACAGGTAGTTCAGAAAAGAAATTGTTTGTATTGTTTTACCCAGACCCATTTCATCTGCAAGAATACAACTATTCCCTCTAAAAAAAAAAAACAACAAAAAAATTATAAATGCTTTCAAATTAAAACCAGCAAGACTAATTTAAGACTATACTTACTTGCACCATGAGTGAGCAAGCCAGTTCAGTCCATTTAACTGATAATCTCTTAACTCTAAACTCTCATGTCCTCCAATATAAGATGGTTGCTTCTTTAGTGCAACAAACCTTGGCCTCTGTTTTTGAATCTGTCAAAAGCAAACTTAGCATCAGTCCTACTACGAAGTGAAGTTACCAAAATGACTTCTTATAGAAACAAAGTAGCAGTAGGAATCTGTTTGGTCACCAAGTCTAGTCTTTATTCATCACACACAACTAGGCCATACAAAAATATCAACCCATTTGCAAGACAAAATCAGTCTGACTGCAGATCTAAATTCCACAACAGAAGTGACATGAACTCATTCACAAAGGTTACTTTTAAAACAAATTAAAGTACTAAATAATTCCATCTTTGAATAGCAATATAAGTAGGGAACAAATATCTACAAAACACTATTCTTAACAGTGATACTATATCAATGTATATACTACATATAAATATAGCTATCATCATTACTGTTCTGGACAACATTCAAAAATATTTTAGAATATGCATCTTATTTCTGGATGCATAAAATACGTCAACTTTTTTTATCACAGTTTTATAAATCCATTGAAATTACACACTCACCTTGCAGTCCTTAAATGGAGTGGTTTTAGACTGATTTCTGCTAAAATACTCATCAATACATGCTTGAAATTTTTTAGCAATGAGAGCTCCGTCTTCCCAGCTACATTCTGAGTAAGGCAGACCCTGCCATTTGCAATAGTAATCTGGATAACCAGCTGCTGATTTCTGATTTGAATGAGCTGCAGAAATGCATCAGAGTTACCAGATCAATATTTTCCTTCTGTATTTTAAGAAAACGCTCATTTTAGGTGATATGACAACATGAACTAGTTTCACAGCAAAGACAGTATGACAACTTTTCATCAGAGATTTTGTTTTGCCTTAAGTTGGGAGGGATATTAATAAGCTACATTTCTTAACTATAAATTCAACATGCAAGCAATAAACTTGTAATGTTCTCAACACTGTTTTCCATCTGGAAGTTTGTCACATACCAATTATCCTTTCCACTATCTGATACTGTTTATGTAGATCATCTGTAAGTTCCTGCTGGCAGTTATAATATTCCACGTCTTCTGGAGAAGCATTTTTCAGCCTGAAATGGGAATTTATTTGCAGCACTTATTACATTGTGTTGCTCTAAACCAAGAAAATCTGGCAATTTTAAAGCTCTGAAAATAAGCACAATAGGAATGCTGCTTAGAGAGCTTCTTTGAAGAAGCTACAACACAGATTCCTGCTGTAAAAGTGTTGCATCTGGTCTAGGTGCCTCATGACTGATGACAGAAACCTTATCAAGAGGCATTACTACTACAGCTTGTACTAGTCACGCAGATAATTTACAATATCTGTTCTCAGCACTGAGTAGTATACTTCACATGGTATTTTCACAGAAGAGCACTAACGGCTCACTATAAGAATCTATCTTATGAGTAGGAGTCACTAAAAATTCCCATCACTATTCATAGATTATATTAAACATACTAATAAAACAGAATACCAAAGCATAGATAACTTCCTGACACAGCTGGTGAGCCAACTGGGGAAGGCACCCTGCTGAACCTGTAATTTGTGAACAGAAGACTTGTGGGTGATATATATGATGTTTTCAGGCTGTTTTGGGCACGGTGATCATGAAATGATAGAGTTTTCGATTCATAGAGAAGTAGAGGGGGGGAGCAGAACTGCCACCTTGGACTTCCAGAGGGCAGACTTTGGCCTGTTTAGGAGAGTGGTTGGCAGAGTCCCTTGGGAGGCAGTCCTGAGGGGCAAAGGAGTCCAGGAAGGCTGGACATTCTTCAAGAAAGAAATCTTAAAGTTGCAGAAGCAGGTTGTCCCCATGTGCCAAAAGACAGGACAGTGGGGAAGAAGACTGGCCTGGCTTAACAGAGAGGAAACTAAGGGAAAAAAAAGAGAGCTTATGTCTTTTGGAAGAAGGGACAGGCAACTCAGGAGGACTACAAAGATACCGCTATCCTATGCAGGGAGAAAATTAGAAGGGCGAAAGCCCAGGTAGACCTTAATCTGGCTACTACAGTTAAAGTCAATAAAAAAATGTTTCTAAATATATTAACAGCAAAAGGAGGGCTACGGAGAATCTCCATCCTTTATTTGATGCGGGAGAAAATTAGTGACAAAGGATGAGGAAAAGGCTGAGGTACTTACTGCCTTCTTTGCCTCAGTCGTTAGCAGTAAGACCAGTTGTTGTCTGGGGACCCAGCTCCCTGAGCTGGAAGACGGATGGGGAGCAGAAGGTAGACCCCATAATCCAAGAGGAAATGTTTAGTGACCTGCTACACCACTTAGACACACAGGTCTGTGGGACCTGATGGTATCGACCCAAGGGTACTGAGGGAGCTGGCAGAAGGCTCACCAAGCCACTTTCCATTATTTATCATTAGTCCTGCCTAACCAGGGAGGTCCCAGTTGACTGGAAGCTAGCCCACCTAAAGAAGGGCCAAAAGGATGATTCAGGAAACTACAGGCCTGTCAGCCTGACCTTGGTGCCAGGAAAGGTAATGGAGCAGATCATCTTGAGTGCCATCACATGGCACATACGTGTTAACCAGATGATCAGGCCCAGCCAGTATGGGTTTATGAAAGGCAGGTCCTGTTTGACCACCCTGATCTTCTATGACAAGTTGACCCGTTTAGTGGATGAGGGAAAGGCTGTGGATGTACCCAGTAGATAGCGTCCAGGACCAGAGTGACCCTATACCCTCCCCCAGGCAGGACAGCCTAAATGATAGGGACGAATGGAAGCAGGTACGTGGCAAGGGCAGTAGGAGAGTACCTTCCAAGCCTGTCCTTCCTCCACAAGTGCCTCTGAGCAATAGATACGAGGTCCTACTACAAGGGGACCAGCCAGATAATGAGATGGCTGATAGGAAAATTACTTCTGAGGTTGTGTTCCCTAGGACAAGACCCCCTAAGCAAACCATCAAAACAGCCTCTGTTAAGAAGAAAAGACGGGTCATTGTCTTAGGAGATTCCCTTCTGGAGGGAACTGAGGGCCCAATCTGTAGGCCGGACCCTCTACAAATCCTATGAGGTGCGGCTGAGGGAGCTGGGGCTGTTTAGCTTAGAGAAGAGGAGGCTGAGGGGAGACCTTATCACTGCCTACAACTACCTGAAGGGAGGTTGTAGAGAGGTAGGCGATGGTCTCTTCAGCCAGGTGACAGGTGATAGGACAAGGGAAATGTCATGAAGCTGTGCCAGGGCAGGTTTAGATTGGACATTAGAAAAAAATTTTTTACTGAAAGAGTTGTCAGGGCCTGGAACAGGCTGCCCAGGGAGGTGGTCGAGTCACCTTCCCTGGATGTGCTCAAAAAAGGGTAGATGAGGTACTTAGGGATATGGTTTAGTTTAGGATGAGAATGGTTGGACTTGATGATCTTAAAGGTCTTTTCCAACCTTGTGATTCTGTGATACCTGGACTTTAGTAAAGTCTTTGACACCATTTCCCACAGCATTCTCCTGGAGAAACTGGCTGCTCATGGCTTGGACGGGCATACACTTTGCTGGGTAAAAAACTTGCAGGATGGCCAGACCCAAACAGTTGTGGTGAATGGAGTTAAATATAAGCCAGCAGTATGCCCAGGTGGACAGCATCCTAGCTTGTATTAGAAACAGTGTGGCCAGCGGGACTAGGGGAGTGATTGTCCTCCTGTACTGAGCACTGGTGAGGCCACACTTCAAACACTGTATTTAATTTTGGGCCTCTCACTACAAGAAAGACATTGAGGTGTTGGAACATGTCCAGAGAATGGCAATAAAGCTTGTGAAGGGTCTAGAGCACAAGTCCGATGATGAGCGGCTGAGGGAGCAAGGGTTGTTTAGCCTGGAGAAAAGGAGGCTGAGGGGGACCTTACTGTTCTATACAACTACCTGAAAGGAGGCTGTAGCCAGATGGGGGTTGGTCTCTCCTTACAAGTAACAAGTGGTAGGACAAGCTGCACTAGGGGAGGCTTAGATTGGATACTGGGAAAAATTTCCTCACCAAAAGGGTTGTCAATCACTGTAACAGGCTGCCCAGGGGAGCAGTTGAGTCACTATCCCTGGAGATACTTAAAAGACACATAAATGTGGTGCTTAGGGATATGATTTAGTGTTTGGCCTTAGCAATGTTAGGTTAATGGCTGGACTTGATGATCTTAAAGGTCTTTTCCAACCAAAACAATTGTATGATTCTATAGCACTAAAACATAAGGATTTTTTTCACTACTTGGCTCTGAGGCTTTAACAGAAGTTTGAGACAAGAAAACTAAATGCTGTAATGTCTTGAGTGCTTTAGCCACTTATGATTTTTTTTAATCTCTGCAGCAGTTCCTCTGGAACTCTGATCAAAATAGAATCGATGAAAAAAGTAGTAAAAGGCAAGTTTTAAAACAAAACCAGAAAACCCACCACCCATCTCGTTAAAACTTCATTTATAACAAACATATTAAAATCTAAGTGCAGAAGCTGCTGAAGGCCTGATTTTACAAGATGTGTGAGTATTCTCACTCAAGTAAAGTCAGTATGCTCAGAATCTTACAGTATCATAAGGTGTTAGGGAAGCTTCAACTTCAAAGATTTTGTCTTCCTGTTGTATAGGCACTTGAAACTATGCCTTCACAAAGAAGCAACAGAAACACAGTAAAACATCTATATTGTTAAAAAACATGCAATGTGCAAGTAGTTGTAAAAATACTCACCAGCGTTTTGTTTCCTGATCCTTTTTCTTATAGTTGTCCAGTTTCTTCATTCCTTTAACATTTTGTTGCTTCAGTGTTTCCTCAGTTTCCCAAGTATTATGGATGTGTGACCAGCCTTTCCATTTAATAAGATACTGTACTTCTCCTAGCTCCTTTGACTTTTCAAACCCAGTATTTGGGTCACCATCTGCCTCAACTGCATATATGGTGGTTGCAGCACCAGTGGCTGACAAAGAAACCACACCATAAGTCTTGATTAAGTGTGCACTGCCATAAATTAACCAGTAAAAAAAATATACTGCAGAAAGCAATTTGTGATGCTCTTATATGAGCATGTAACATGACTAATTATATCTACAACACCTGTATTGAAGAATTATAATGTAGCTCTATTAACACACACAAGTATACCAACAAGATTAAAAAATGCAACCAAAAAACTCTGCATCTAACCTATAGTGTCTCATCTCATGAGAATTTTCTTAGCATTCCTAGTTTTTATAGTAATCCCCAGAGAATGCTCCACTTGCTTGCTGTCGTCTTTGCTATATCCTTCTCATCTCTGACAATAACGCAGATATTTGACAATGTGCCTAACCAGTCTTGAGACCTGAATAACCTACTATTCAACTATTACTATGGATGCTAGATATCCAATTCAAAGAATTAAGAATGGTTGAGGTCAGATGGGGCTCTGCAAGTCATCTGGTCCAACCCCCATCCTCAAACAAGGTCATATGCAAACTGGTAACAAGGAGAACTATTTTTTTGCCTCAGTCTTCATTGGAAACCCCTCTTCCCACACCTCTTGAGTGGATAGATGGCAAGACAGGGACTAGGGGAGCAAAGTCCGTTCTGCTGCAAGTGAAGATCAGGTTCAAGACCACTTGAGGAACCTGAATATATATAAGTCCATGGGACCTGACAAGATGCATCCCAGAGTCATGATGAAATTGGCTGATGTAATTGCCAAGCCACCCTTCATGATATTTGAAAAGTCATGGCAGTCAGGTGAAGTCCCTGGTGACTGGAAGAGAGGAAACATCACAGCCATTTTTCAAAAGGGTAGGAAGGAGGACCCTGGGAACTACTGCCCTGTCAGCCTCACCTCTGTGTCTGGGAAGATCATGGAACAGATCCTCCTAGAAGCTACGTTAAAGGCCTCTGGAGAACAGGGAAGAGATTCGAGACAGCCAGCATGGGTTCACCAAGGGCAAGTCTTGCCTGACCAACCTAATGACCTTCTATGATGGAGTGTCTACTGATGAGTGAACAGGGGAAGTGCTACAGATGCCATCTATCTGAATTTCTGTAAGGCCTTTGACATGTTCCCCACAACATCCTTCTCTCTAAATTGGAGAGATATAGACTTGATCAGTGGACTGGTAGATGAGTTGCTGAGGAGAAGGGCTCTGGAGCAGGAGACTGCGTCGAGGGACCCTTCCTGAAAGCTACAAGCCTGGGAATAGACCCGCGAGGGCAAAAAGGAGGGAGGGAGAGAGCAAGCGAGCGAGGGTCCCATGGGCAGCCATTGCCCGGTGCCGGGACTGCACAGTGCAGTGACTCATCGGGGGCAGAGCTAAGGGTGACAGAAATAATCCCCCTCGATACAAGAGGGGCCCCTGGGAGCACCAGCGACCCGGAGCGCAGCAAACAGGACAGGCAAACAGGGCGTGGCACATCAGTTTGCGCAGGCAGGGCAAGCAGGCAGGGCGAGACCACCCTCATAGCTGAGAGGGTAAATTGAGTGGACGGCTTCTGCTCACTGAGTACACAGGGCGAGCCAAGGGTGTTCCTGTCTGCTGTGTGCCCAGACAGTTGAACCATGGTCTCCACCCGGCAGAGAGGTTCCCCCTACAAAAATGTGGCAACCCCGAAAGTGGACCTGCCTAAGGATGCAGCGGTTCAGGTCTCTGGCTGCAGGGAATGCCTGAGTCTGCTGCTGCCAGGGAAAAGAAGCAAATACCTCACCTGTGTGAGGTGTGAGCAGGTGGATGATCTACTCAGTATGGTGGCTGAACTAAAAGAGGTCGGACGACTGAGAACTATCAGGGACTGCGAGCGGGAGATTGACTGGTGGAGTAGCTGCCTGGCGCCCCAGAGGGAAGTGTGCCAGGAAGTCACCCCGCAACTGGTGACGGTCCCCCTGCCCTGTCCTGGTCAGGCAGAAGAGAGTGACCTGAACCCTGAGGAGGGCTGGAAGACAGTCCTGGCTCGCCGTCATAGGCACTCCCCCTGCCTACCTACCCCGCTCCCCCAGGTTCCCCTAAGCAATAGGGGCCCTGGAAGTTGAAGAGGAGGAGGTAAGTGAAGAGACAAAGGCAGCCCCTCTGCCTCAGAGGAAGTGGAAGCCTAGAGTGAGGCAATCAACTGCTCGCCTTGAGACTGCCCCTGTTAGGAAAGAGAGAAGGGTAATTGTGGTAGGAGATTCCCTCCTCAGGGGGCCAGAGGGCCCCATATGCAGACCCGACCCTACACGCAGGGAGGTGTGCTGCCTCCCTGGAGCCCAGGTCAGAGATATCACCAGAAGGCTCCCAGGGCTGGTGAGATCCTCTGATTATTACCCATTATTGATAGTTCAAGCAGGCAGTGATGCAGTCACGAAGTGTACCCTGCGTGCTATCAAAAGGGATTTCCAAGACCTAGGGTGCTTTGTTGAGGGAGGGGGAGCTCAAATAATATTTTCCTCTATCCCTACCGGTGAGATGAGGGGTTCGGAACAGGTTAGGAGAACCCAGGAGCTGAACAAGTGGCTGAAAGGCTGGTGCCGGAATAGAAACTTTGGGTTTTTTGATCAGGGGATGGTGTGCTCTGCTCCTGGCGTGATGACAGTTGACGGGGCTCACCTGTCCCAAAGGGGAAAGCGGATCCTTGCCCAGGAGATGGCAAGGCTCGTTGAACTAGCTTTAAACTAGTTAGGAAGGGGGAAGGGGATATCACAAAGGCTGCTGGGGTCACGCAAGCGCTTCAGGTGACACGACGAGAGTTGATGGCAGAAGAAGCTAAAGGCCAACGGCACAGTAACGGACGTGGGAATGCTGCTCCATGTGGTAGTAGGGAAAATTCTGTGGATTGCCCTGAGGACTCCTCAGTGGAGCCACCATCGCCCATCCCCTGTTGGAATTCTCACAGCATTCTGACTGAGAAACTGGCTGCCACTGGCCTGGACAAGTGGACCCTCAGCTGGGTTAAAAACCGGCTGGATGGCCGGGCCCAAAGGGTGGTGGTAAATGGAACAAAATCCAGCTGGAGGCCAGTCACGAGTGGCGTCCCCCAGGGCTCAGTCCTGGGTCCAGTCTTGTTCAACATCTTTATCAATGATCTCGACGAAGGGATTGAATGCTCCCTCAGTAAGTTTGCAGATTACACTAAACTAGGAGGAAGTGATGATCTGCCTGAGGGTAGGGAGGCTCTTCAGAGGGATCTGAACAGACTGGACCAATGGGCTGAGTCCAATGGGATGAGGTTAAACAATGCCAAATGTAGAGTGCTGCACATGGGACATAATAACCCCATGCAGCGCTACAGGCTTGGGGGAGACTGGCTGGAGAGCTGTCAGGCAGAGAAGGACCTGGGGGTGTTGGTTGACTGCAGACTGAATATGAGTCAGCAGTGTGCCCAGGCGGCCAAGAAGGCCAATGGCATCTTGGCTTGTATCAAAACCTGTGTGGCCAGTAGGTCTAGGGAGGTGATTGTGCCCCTGTACTCGGCATTGGTGAGGCCGCACCTTGAGTACTGTGTCCAGTTCTGGGCTCCTCACCATAAGAAGGACATGGAGGTCCTGGAGCGAGTCCAGAGAAGGGCAACCAGGCTGGTGAAGGGGCTGGAGGGCAAATCCTATGAGGAGCGGCTGAGGGAGCTGGGGCTGTTTAGCTTAGAGAAGAGGAGGCTGAGGGGAGACCTTATCACTGCCTACAACTATCTGAAGGGAGGTTATAGAGAGGTAGGTGATGGTCTCTTCAGCCAGGTGACAGGTGATAGGACAAGGGGGAATGGCATGAAGCTGCACCAGGGCTGGTTTAGATTGGATGTTAGGAAAAAATTTTTTATTGAAGGAGTTGTCAGGGCCTGGAACAGGCTGCCCAGGGAGGTGGTTGAGTCACCTTCCCTGGATGTGTTCAAAAAAAGGTTAGATGAAGTACTTAGGGATATGGTTTAGTTTAGGATGTGAATGGTTGTACTTGATGATCTACAAAGGTCTTTTCCAACCTTGTGATTCTGTAATTCTTCCTGTGACCTGTTGAGGATACCTGCATCTCCTGCCTCCCTAAAGTGCCCATATACAAATGCATGTAGCATGGGTAATAAACAGGAAGAGTTAGAGATCTTTGTGCGTTCACAAGGCCACGATCTCATTGCGATCACAGAGACATGGGGGGACAGCCTGGATGACTGGCACGCTGTCATGGCTGGCTATGTGCTTTTTCGGAAAGATAGGCTAGGGAGGAGAGGTGGAGGAGTTGCTCTTTATGTTAGAGAGCAGCTAGAATGTATTGAACTCCATCTGGGGAAGGATGATCCATCGGTTGACAGCTTGTGGGTAAGAATCAAGGGGCAGGCTAAGGTGAGTGACACTGTTGTGGGTGTGTACTATAGGCCACCTGATCAGGAGGACCAAGTTGATAGTGCGTTCTTCAAGCAGCTAGAAGTAGCCTCGAGATCCCAGGCCCTGGTCCTTATGGGGGACTTCAACTACCCAGATATTTGCTGGACAAGTAATACGGCCAGTCGTATGCAGTCCAGACAATTTCTGCAATGTGTAGAGGACAATTTCTTGCTGCAGGTGGTGCAGGAATCTACAAGGGGAGGGCGGGTACTGGACCTTGTTTTAACCAACAAGGATGGGCTCCTTAGGGAAGTCAGGGGCAGCTTGGGACAAAGTGACCATGAAATGGTAGAGTTCACGATCCTGAGTGGAAGAAGCAAGCCAAAAAGCAGGATAGCTACCCTGAATTTTGGAAGAGCTAACTTTGATCTCTTCCGCAACCTAATAGGAGCTATCCCGTGGGCTACGCTGTTAGAAGGCAAGGGAGCCTGTGAGAGCTGGCTAGCATTTAAACAGCACTTCTTCCAAGCACAGGAGCGGTGCATCCCTTTGAGTAAGAAATCGGGAAAGAGAGGCAGAAAGACCTGTGTGGATGAGCAGGGAGCTAATGAGTAAACTCAAAGGGAAGCAGAAGATCTATGAATTGCGGAAAAAGGGTTTAAGCAACTGGGAAGAATATAGGAATGTAGTCAGGGCCTGTAGGGATGCGACTAGGAAGGCTAAAGCCCACTTGGAGATGAAACTGGCAAGGGACATAAAGGATAATAAAAAGGTGTTTTTTTAGATATGTGAATAGTAAGAGGACGACCAGGGATAGTGTGGGTCCCTTGTTGAACGGGGCAGGTGTCCTGGTAATGGGTGATGATGAGAAGGTGGCGATACTAAATGCCTTCTTTGCCTCAGTCTTCACTCCAAAGGCCCCTCGGTACCCACAGACACTGGAAGAAAGTAAGAGAGTTTGGGAAATGAAGAGCTTCCCTCTGGTTGAGGTGGGAGTGGTCCAGGAGAGTCTCAAAGGGATCAACGCACATAAATCCATGGGCCCAGATGGGATGCATCCATGCGTGCTGAGGGAGTTGGCAGACGTGATTGCTGAGCCGCTCTCTATCAATCTTCGACAGGTCTTGGAGAACAGGAGAAGTACCTGAAGACTGGAAGATAGCCATTGTCACTCCGGTCTTCAAAAAGGGCAAGAAGGAGGACCCAAGCAACTATAGGCCAGTCAGCCTCACTTCTGTCCCTGGAAAGGTGATGGAACAGCTTGTTCTGGATGCCATCTCTAACCAACTGGAAGAGAAGAAGGTCATGAGGAGTAGTCAGCATGGATTCACCAAGGGAAGATCATGCTCGACCAATCTCATAGCCTTCTATGATGTCATCACCAGCTGGGTAGATGGAGGGAGAGCAGTGGATGTCATCTACCTTGACTTCAGCAAGGCTTTCGATACTGTCTCCCATGACATCCTGATAGCAAAGCTGAGAGAGCATGGTATAGATGAGTGGACAGTGAGGTGGGTTGAGAACTGGCTGTCAGACCGAGCTCAAAGGGTGGTGATCAGTGGAGCAGAATCTGAATGGAGGCCTGTGACTAGCAGTGTTCCCCAGGGCTCGGTGTTGGGTCCAGTCCTGTTTAATATCTTCATTGATGACCTTGATGAGGGAATAGCATCCACCCTCAGCAAGTACGCCGATGATACAAAGCTGGGAGGGGTGGCTGACACGCAGGAACACTGCGCTGCCATCCAGCGAGACCTGGACAGGCTGGAAAGCTGGGCAGGGAGAAACCAAATGAGGTTTAATAAAAGCAAGTGTAAAGTCTTGCACCTGGGAAGGAATAACCACTTGAATCAGTACAGGTTGGGGGATGACCTGCTGGAGAAGAGCTCTGTGGAGAAGGACCTGGGGGTCCTGGTGGATGACAGGTTGGCCATGAGCCAGCAGTGTGCCCTGGTGGCTAAGAGGGCCAATGGGATCCTGGGGTGCATCAAAAGGAACGTGGCCAGCAGGTCTAAGGAGGTGATCCTCCCCCTCTACTCTGCCCTGGTCAGGCCCCACCTGGAGTATTGTGTCCAGTTCTGGGCTCCCTGCTATAAAAAAGACAGCGATCTCCTGGAGAGAGTCCAGAGAAGGGCTACAAAGATGATTAAGGGCCTGGAGCATTTCCCCTATGAGGAAAGGCTGAGTGATCTGGGACTGTTCAGCCTGGAGAAAAGAAGACTGAGGGGGGACCTAATTAATGTTTATAAATATCTTAAGTATGGGATGCAGGGGGAAATGGCCAGCCCCTTTTCAGTGGTCTGTAGGGACAGGACAAGGGGAAATGGCTGCAAGTTAGAGCATAGGAAGTTCCACACCAACATGAGGAGGAACTTTTACACAGTGAGGGTGACAGAGCACTGGAATAGGCTGCCCAGGGAGGTGGTGGAGTCTCCTTCTCTGGAGATATTCAAGACTCGTCTGGACGCCTATCTGAGCAATATGTGCTAGGGAGCCTGCTTTGGCAGGGGGGTTGGACCCGATGATCTCTCGAGGTCCCTTCCAACCCCTATGATTCTATGAGGAATTGCTTGGATGGTCACATCCAGAGGGTAGTGGTCAATGGCTCAATGTCCAAATAGAGATCAGTGATGAGTGCTGTCCCTCAGGGGTTTGTATTGGTACCAGTCCTGTTTAATAATTTCATGAATGACATCAACAGTGGTATCAAGGGCACCCTCAACAAATTTGCAGACATCATCAAGCCGAGTGGTGCAGTTGATATGCTTGAGGGATAGGATGCTATTAAGAGAGACCTGAAGAAGCTTGAGTAGTAGGCCTGCGTGAACCTCATGAGGTTCAAAAAGGCCAAGTGCAAGTTCCTGAACCTCGGTTGGGGCAACCACCAGTATCTGTACAGGTTGGGGGCTGAAGGGATTGACAGCAGTCCTGTGGAGGAGGACTTGGGGGTACTGGCAGATGAAAACTTGTACATCAATCAGCAATGTGGGTTTACAGCTCAGAAAGCCAATTGTGTCCCGGGCTACATTAAAAGAAGAATGACCAGCAGGTTGAGGGAAGTAATTCTGCCCTTCTACTCTGCTCTGGTGAGACCACACCTGGAGTAATGTGTTCAGCTCTGGGGTCTTCAGCACAGGAAAGACATAGAACTGTTGGCACAGGTCCAGAGGAGGGCCATGAAAATGATCAGAGGGATGGAACACCTCTACTGTGAAGAAAGTCTAAGAAAGTTGGAGTTCAGCCTGGAGAAGAGAAGGCTCTGGGGAGACTTTATTGCTGTCTTTCAATACTTAAGGGGGCTGGATAAGAAAGATGAGGACAAACATTTTAGTAGGGCCTATTGTGATAGTACAAAGGGTAATGGTTTTAAACTAGAAAAAAGGTATATTCAAACTAGATATAAGGAAGAAATCTTTTATGATTAGGGCGGTGAAATGCTGGAACAGGTTGCCTGGAGAGACAGATAGTGGTAGATGACCCATCCCTGGAAACATTCAAGATAAGGTTGGACAGGGCTTTGAGCAACCTGATCTAGTTGAAGATGTCCCTGCTTATTCCAGGGGGGTTGTGATATCTGTAAAATAGAATTTTCCACTTTAGAGGGATGGAAATGAGTTTGAGTTAGTACTCAGATACTGTATAATTTAGGGTTAAATTACCACCTTTGTTTTGCTAACAACTGTACCTTTGAAGAAAAGCCAAAGGAATGATAAAGAGCACGCTTTGCTAAAAGGTATCCTTGGAGAAGAGCTGAAAGACTGATAAAGAGGAAACATCCTGCCCCAGCAGGTGCAAGAGCTTGGGCATTACCAGAGAGGCCTGAAGTCCACAAAAATCAGCAGTAACTAGGGGAAAGGTAAAGATAGCAGGGAGAGTTCGTGACCACCCACCCAATTAAAGGGCTATGCAAATTACCCACACACACCCCTTCAAGAAGCAATTTGCTAATTTGAATGTACTTGACCAATAGTAGATGATACAGTAATTACTAACCAATTAGTGTAAATTTAGGCAGTTTTTTCTAATCCTGTAACAAGATAAAGATGTTGTAGATTCTGTGTAGTGTGGTGCTAGCTTTGTGGAATTACCACCTAGCACTCATCCTCTGTGCAGACATGAAATAAATCTGTTCTGCTCTGTGTGTATATCGGCATACTGCACACCAAGTAAATGATCCCACTTTTTTGACAACAGTTGGACTAGATGTTCTAGTATCTTCCAACACAAATCATTCTATGACTGTATGACATTTGCTTTCCTCCAGTCCTCAGGCACTTCCCCCAGTTGCCATGATCAATCTTGGCTTCTTGGGCACCTTTCTTGTTAGAAGGGTAGTATGAGAACCTGAAAAGTCCTTGACTACTTGTCAACAACTAAAACCAGCAGTGTGTTATCAACATTATTCTTATCCTAAATGTAAAACACGGCACTACACCAGCTACCAGAAAGAAAATTAACTCTATCCCTGCCAAAACCAGGACACAGCCACTCCTCTCAGTTTTGTGTATTCTGCAAAGATTCTGAGGGTATACTCTGCTGCATCATCCAGATCATTAATGAAGATGTTGAACTGGACTCAACCCAGTATTGACCTCTGGGGTAAACAGCTAGCCACAGGCTTCTGCTGTTTGTCACCATCGGCCTGGCCTTTCAACCAGTTTTCATCCCACCTCACTGTCTGCTCATCCAGCCCATACATCAACAGCTTCTCTATGAGGATCACATCAGAGACAGTGTCAAAAGACTTCCTGAAGTCCAGATAGACAGTATCCACTGCTCTCACCTACCAAGCCAGTCACTTCATCATAGAAATTATCAATTTGGTCAAGCATGACTTGGTGAATCCATGATGACTACTGCTGATGACCTTCTTGTCCTTCATTTGCCTGGAAATGGTTTCTAGCTGCTCCATCAGCTCCCCAGGGATCATGCTGAGGGTGACCACCCTGTAATTCCTTGGGTCCTCCTTTTTGCCCTTCTTGAACACAGGAGTGACATTTGCATTCCTCCAGCCCTCAGGCACCTATCCCAGTCACCATGATTGATCAAAGATTATTGAGAGCAGCCTCACAATGACATATGCCAGCTCCCCCAGCACTTGTGGGTGCATCCCATCAGAGCTCATAGACTTACATATGTCCAATTTGTCTAAGTATTTCCTGACCTGATCCTCTTCCACCAAGGGTATATCTTCTTTGCTACAGACTTCCCCCAGTCCCTAGGGCCAGGGATTCCTGAAATCTTGCTAGTAAAGACTGAGGTGAAGGCAGCATTCAGTACCTCAGCCTTTTCCATCTCCTGTGTTACCAGGACCCTGCCCCATTCAGCAGCATGCCCACATTTTCCTTAGTCTTCCTTTTGTCATCTATATACTTATAGAGGCCCTTCTTTTTGTTTTTGACAACCCTCACCAGATTCAATTCCAAGTGAGTTTTCGCTTTCCTAACTGCATCTCTGCATGCTTGGAGAGTCTCTGTATTCCTCCCAGGTTACCATTCCCTGCTTCCACCTTCTGTATACCTCCTTTATGTTTTTGAGTTTTGCCAGGAGCTCTTTGTTTATCCATGCAGGCCTACTGGCATTTTTGTCTGACTTCCTGCTCAGTGGGATGGGCTGGTCTTGAACTGTATCTTCCTAAACTAGTTTTAGTAATCTTTTTTTTTCCTCCCTGTCCTTGGAATCTTAAGTGGGGTAATTTTTAATTAAATATAGTCAATATTTCAGCTGAAGCACACTAGCAGCAGGAAACAGGCTCATTTCTGTGAGGAGAGCCAAATAAGGAAGCAGACCCAACCAGATGCAGGGGACAGATGTAGCAACAGAGCATGACAATAGGAAAGGAGAGCACAAGTAGTAACAACATCTGGGCATACAGAATATAAGAAGTCAAAAAGCTTTTAACACAGCAATGACACCATGCATTGGAGCAAGGGGACATAGTAAGAATACACTGGAATTTAGGACAGTATGGTAAAAGAAAGTTGAGAGGAAAGACTGTAAGCTCTGAGATAGGTCACAGACTCTAGAAGTCAGGTATAACTAATAGAGAAAGGCAGTTCCAAAGTGTGAGTAGGCCCAAGTTTTCTATAATCAGAACCCTAATTTGCAGACTAAAACCAACCCCCAAAAACCACAAAAGCAGGATACTGCATCCCATCAGATGCTAGAAATATGACATCCCTAGCTTTATTCATAAAACTACTTTTAGAAATGCACATGCAAGTACACCACTGATATTTTAGATTCCACCATCCACTGAATTGTATTGGGAATATTTATACAGGAATAACCGAAATCACAAACTCAATGGCTCAACCTTCCCAACATCATCCTTCAGCACTCAGGATACAGGTTAGCTGTCCTATCCAGTCCACTTTTTCTCCATCCCCCTGTATTTAGTTTATACCTATCAGGTATCAGTAAACTGTACAAATAGTGGTGTAACTACTACTACAATGTATGGTATGCATTTATGCAATATGGAGCTATATTCCACTTCACTTTTTCTTTTTGCATTAATTACTTAAGTTTTTCTATGTTTTAATTTGTAGGAATACAAAAGAAACATCCTTATGAGTATGAAAAACAAAATAAGACTACTTCCTGGTATTTTTAAACTTATTCTTTACAAACATCATGGGTTACCTACAGCTGAGAACAATTGCTATTTACATTGCACCACAATGCACTGCAGCATCTTAAGAACACTGATAAAAAAAATACCTCCTTTTCGTCCAATTCGACTGTCCATAAACTTCTCTATAGTTTCAAATTCATCTTCTTCAGGCTGTGGGACATCTTCTCCACAAACTTCCAGCAAGTCATCAGAATCTGTCTTGGTTTCTTCATCTTCTTTGTAACTAACATTGACTGTTGCCTGGCGACGAGATCCCCTCTTATCATAGTCATCATCATCATCATCATCCGATGAATCAAGCTCCCTCTTTTTCTGTCCTGCAAACTTTTTGCCACTTTTTGGCTCAATTCTTGAAACAATAAGATACAACATAACAGTGAGGTTTCAACATGGACAACTACAAGCCTTCTGTATTTTTTTCTGAATACATATATTTCATGATTGCTCAGTTACACCAGTTTCAGTTGGAGCAGACAGGAAAGAGGTATTCAACACAAACCACTGGTATAACAACACATTTTCTAGCTTAAAAAAAGTCTTCAAGTTCTTTAATAAATATTAATGTTTTCATTTGCCTATATAGTAGTACAATACTTTATTATGAATTAGAAATAGTGCCAGAGTATTTAAAATGCAAGACTTGTTACCTGCTCGGAGGTTTCCGGCTTTTAACCTTGTTCCTTGGCTCATAGTCAGATTCACTATCTTCACAACTGCTTTTCTCTCTCTCTTCCTCTGATTCAGAATCAGTTCCTGATACTGACCCTGACCCAGACATTTGCCAGTCTTCACTGTATGTATTGAGAGACAAAACAGTAACTCGCATTAGGTTTTTGGGGGTTTTCTTTGTTTTGCTTTTAAATCAGGTATTCACCACAGGTTTGCTGCTTTAATTTCAACAGCCTTCACAGAAATAAAAATGTTATAATAGTCATTTCAGCTGGAAGGGCAGGGAGTATCTTCAGCTCAAAAATATGCCACAAATAAGACTACTTTAAAAATAAAAAGTTCTGATGAATGTTTTTCCATAACACTGTAGGTAATACAGTCTCTTTTGCTCAGAAATTAATAGCAAATTAATCAAAATTGAGAAGCACAAGATTATGTATTTCAAGTGCAAAGAACTGAAGCCTGGGTAATTATAAGCATTATGTCACCATAACAAGAAATTATATTCTTTATGAAAAACATCTTACTCTCTGTGTTTTTTCTTCTTCATTTCACTGGAAGAATCATCTGCAGAAACTTCACTGCTTGATGAATCCTGCAGATGAAGAAAAGAATATATATGATTCATTACCACAAAAAGAATGAAGTATTTTTAGTATTAAAAAGATAATTCAGGTTCCACTTTCAAACTGAAATCATATTCTTCATATTTTATCATCTTCCTCCCCCTCAGTGTCCCCACTGATACTGAATAAGGTCAAGATTGCTATTGATCTTGTATTTCTCCATCTATGAATATACCATGTCAGCAGAACTCTAGAAAACCATTACAAAAAACCTATCTTAAAATATAATCATTCTGTCTACGTAATCATAGTTTAGACTGCTGCAATTAATAAAGATGAAGGTTCTATCAAAAGCCTAATAAAACCTCCTGCCCTTTGAGAGCTCTCATCTTTCATATCCTCTCACATTTAAAAAATACTAAGAAAATTTTGAGAATAGCATGTATGTTTCTTCTCTCTCCACTCCTAAACAAAAAACAATAAACAAATTGATGAATCCTCTTAAAATTATTCTCTTAAAACCAATCTCATAGAGATTAAATTTAGGTAAATTTTATAATGAAAAAGAGTCTTCAGGAAAAGAGTACTTAGCAACAGCTATAAATTAATATTTTAACTACATATGATTAACTCCTTTGGTTTTAACAATGAGCAGCTAAGTCTGACTAAAAAAAAGACCCCCAGAGTAACAATTAAAGACTTGTGATCACAATGCTTTGCTTTTCTTTTTTATATAACAAAGGAAATATGAAAGTGCTTTTAAATAAGTTATTCTAATTCACAGTCACTAGTGTCCTTAAAAGATACTACTACTGCAAAAAGTTGACTTTTTTTAGCCTATTGTTTAGATTTTAAAAACCTCTAAAATTGAAGTATGGTTCTCAAAATACAGTAATTCTTCTATAACTATTACAAAAATTGCCAAAATCTAGCTTTCTACTCCATATAGTGTTTTCAATTTGAAAACTGCAGCAGCTACCTTTATATAGTAACAACAGCAGAAAAGTTTTTTAGTATTTTTAACTGTCTCTATGGAACTCAGAAGGCTAATGGAAGTTAATATTATGTGACTTGAAAATTTTGTTGATACACCACAGAATATCTAGCTAAAAATATCAATCTAGACTGCAATCATTTGGCACAACTCACCTGAAAACATGCAACTAAATATTTCCCCCCATGTTTCCTTATAAACAGGTCAGTTATTTAACCACTACTTTTATAAACTAAACCCATTTAACACATTTTAAACACACACACGAGATTACAGAACTTAGCTCTAAATAATTTTATTCTAACATATGAGGTAATGAGGCATGCATTTTATTTACTAACTTATACATTATTCACCTGTTCTGAACCACTGTCTGATGAGGCTGCCTTCTGCTGTTCTTCCTTCTTGAGTACTGCTGATCTCTGCACAGCAAGCATACTTGGACTGGACTTCCAAAACTGAATTAGAATTCAGATACCAAAGTAATTTAAGCATATTCAAACTTTAAAGTTTACCACATAGTTACTTTTCTTAAAACAAGCAGCATCACTATTAAGAGTGATCTCAATTTTATTATTAATAAAAAACACTATAAAATATGAGACGATAATATTGGATAGCATTTTAAAGTAGCGAGACTTCTGCAGAAAGGAATGATATATAAGAATTGCCAGCACAACCTTTACAATAAGTATAACAGTAGTTATGCACACTTCTGTATTAAGATTAAAAAATTTACTTAAAAAAATAATTTAATTGATCTAGTTAATTCCTTTCAGGACATTTAGCTGATATATTTTTGTTTCATATGGGAATACTGAAGTTATATCTCAAGTTGGAAGGGACCCATAAGGACCAGAGTCCAACTCCACAGTCCTCACAGGACTACCTAAAACTAAACATATGACTAAGAGCATCATCCAGACGCTCCTTGAACTCTGACAGGCTTGGTGCTATGACCATTTTCCTGGGGAGCCTGTTCCAGTGACCAACCACCTCCTCAGTAAAGAACCTCTTCCTAATGTCCAATCTGAACTTCCCCTGATACAGCTTCATACCATTTCCTCCTGTCCTATCACTGGTCACCAGAGAGAGATCAGTATCTTCCCCTCCACTGCACCCCTTGAGGAAATTGTAGACTGCAATGAGGTGACACCTCAGCCTTCTCTTCTCCAAGCTGAACAAACCGAGTGACCTCAGAAGCTGCTCCTCATAAGTCTGGTCCTTGAGACTTTTCACTATCTTGGTCACCCTCCTCTGGACACACTCTAATAGTTTAATGTCCTTCTTATACTGAGGTGCCCAAAACAACACACAGTTCTCGACACTGGGGAAATCACCTCCCTTGACCGGCTAGATGCACTGTTGGACCTTTTGGCTGCCATGGCATACCGCTGACACATATTCAACTTGCCATCAATACAAACCCCCAGATCCATTTCCACAGGCTTGCTCTCCAGTCTCTCATCCCCCCAATTTCTACGTATAAACAGGATTGTCCCATCCCAGATGCAGAATCCAGCACTTGCTCTTGTTAAATTTCATACAGTTGGTGACCGCACAGCACTCATCTATCCAGATCTCTCTGTAAGGCCCCTCTACCCTCAAGGGAGTTCACAGCTCCTCCTGGTTTAGTATCATCGACAAACTTAATGTACATTCAACTCCTACGTCCAGATCATTTATCAAAACAGTGAAGAGACCTGGTCTTAAGATTCAGCCCTAGGGAACCCCACTGGTGACTGGCCAACAGCTTGATGTAACCCCATTTACTACAACTCTTTGAGCCTGAACCCATCAGCAAATTCTTTGCCCATCATATTATGGACTTCTCTGGCCCTGTGCTGGACATTTTGTCCAGAAGAATTCTGTGAGAGACAGTATCAAAAGCATGAACACAACAACAATAAAAAACACCAACAAAAAAATAATCCTTATCAGCCACTGAATTTTACAATAAGAAATATTTTATTACCTTTCATATATATATATCTCATATATCATACAAATTAAAGCCATATTACACAGAGAAACAGGAGAGTTGAGGTAACTTTCATCCATTGCATTTAAAAGATTTCTAAACACCACTTTTTTTTTCTAAATTCGGCAGACCTTCCCCATACAGAAGATGAGCCATATCTAAGCCTGAAATTGTCATATACTCCTTTACTGATATGAAGAAACAACTTAGAAAAAAATTAAAAATAACAACATTATGTGTGGCTTTGACTTCAAAACTATGCAACACGTTAATAGGTGCTACTGCGTGAAAAAATTTAGTAAAGTATCTAACCATAGGTAGGAGGGGAGACTCCCACAAGGGGAGCCTTGTGGTTGGGGTCTACTACTGGCCACTCTATCAAGGGGAGCCTTCTTGCTCTAGCTCCAGGAGGCATCGAGCTCCCAGGCTCTCATCCTGCTGAGGAAATTCAACCACCCTGACATCTGTTGGAGAAGTAACATGGCAAGCTGTAGGCAATCCAAGAGACTCCTGGAGGGCCTTGAGGACAATTCCTGAGACAGGAAATAGCCCTACATGAGGGGAAGTGATATTGGACTTGATGGTCACCAACGCAAATGAGGTCATCAGGGATGTCAAGATTGGAGGCAGCCTGGGCTGCAGTGATCACGCACTGGTGTGGTTCACTGTCCTAAGGCATATGAACCAAATGAGAAGTGTAGTCAGGTCCCTGAATTTCAGGAAAGCTGACTTCCAGCTCTTCAAGGAGTTAGTCAATAGAACCCCCTGGGAAACGTCCCTCAAAAAAAAAGGGGCAGAACAGAGCTGACAGATCTTTAAGGACACTTTCAACAGAGTGCAAGAGCTCTCGATTCCCAGGTGTAAGAAGTCAGGCACGGAAGGCAAGAGACTGGCATGGCTGAGTCAAGACTTACTGGTCAAACTAAAAGGCAAGATGGAACTACACAGGCAGTGGAAGCAGGGACAGGTATCCTGGGAAAAGTACAGGGATGTTGCCCAGTTGTGTAGGAACAAGGTCAGGAAGGCCAAGGTGTGACTGGAGCTGAACTTGGCAAGGGATGCCAAGAAAAACAAGAAGGGCTTCTACAGGTACGTAAACCAGAAATGGAAGGTTAAAGAAAGCATACCCCCCTGATGAGCAACAATGGTGAACTGGTAACAACAAATGAGGAAAAGGCTGAGGTTCTCAACAACATTTTTGCCTGTCTTCACTGGAAACCTCTCTGCTCACCACTCTCAAGTTCTTGGCTCACAAGACAGAGGGACCAGGGAGACAGAGTCCCTCCCACTGTAAGTGAAGATAAGGTTCATGACCATCAGAGGAACCTGAATGTACACGAGTCCATGGGACCTGATTGAGATGCATCCCAGAGTCCTGAAGGAATTGGCTGATGTAGTTGCCAAGCCACACTCTATAATATTTGAAAAGTAATGGCAGTCAGGTGAAGTCCCTGGTGACTTAAAGAGAAGAAACATTGTAATAATTTTTCAAAAGGGTAGGAAGGAGGACCCTGGGAACTTCCGACCTATCAACGTCATCTCTGTGCCTGGGAAGATCATGGAACAGATCTTCCTAGAAGCTATGCTGAGGCACATGGAGGACAGGGAGGTGATTCGAGAGAGCCAGCACGGCTTTACTAGGGGCAAGTCCTGCCTGGCCAATCTAGTGGTGTTTTACAAGGGAGTAACTGCATCAGTAGACAAGGGAAGAGCTATGGATGTCATCCACCTGGATTTCTGCAAGGCCTTTGACACGGTCCCCCACAACATCCTCCTATCTAGGTTGGAGAGATACGGATTTGATGGGTGGACTGTTTAGTGGATAAAGAATCATCTGAATGGTCGCATCCAGAGGGTGGTGGTCAATGGCTCACTGTCCAGATGGAAGATGGTGACAAGCAGTGTTCCTCAAGGGTCTGTACTGGGACCAGTGCTATTTAATATCTTTAGTAATGATATTGACAGTGGGATTGAGTATTCCCTCAGCAAGTTTACTGATGACACCAAACTGAGTGGTGAGGTTAATGTGCCAGAGGGATGGGATGCCATCCAGAGGGACCTGTACAGGCTTGAGAAGTGGGCCCAAGTGAACCTCATAAGGTTCAACAAAGCCAAGTGCAGGGCCCTGCACCTGGGTTGAGACAATCCCCATTATCCATACAGGTTAGGAGATGATGTGCTTGAAAGCAGCCCTGAGGAAAAGGACTTGGGGGTACTCGTGGATGAGAAGCTGGACATGAGCCACCAATGTGCATCTGCAGCCCAGAAGGCAAACTGCATCCTCAGCTGCATCAAAAGAAGTGTGGCCAGCAGATCAAGAGAGGTGATTCTGCCCCTCTACTCTGCTCTGGTCAGATCTCACCTGGAATACTGCATCCATCTTTGGAGCCCTCGACACAAGAGGGACATGGACCTGTTGGAGCGCATCCAGAGGAAGGCCACAAAAATGGAGCACCTCTCCTATGAGGACAGGCTGAGAGAGTTGGGCTTGTTCAGCTTGGAGAAGAGAAGGCTCCGGGGGGACCTTCTAGTGGCCTTCCAGTACCTGAAATGTGCCTATAAGAAAGCTGGAGAAGAACTGTTCACGAGGGCATGTAGCAATAGATCGAGGGGTAATGGTGTAACTAGAAAAGGGGAGATAATGTTGGATGTTAGGAAAAACGTCTTCACAATGAGGGTGGTAGATCACTGGAACAAGTTGCCCAGAGAGGTAGTGGAGGCCCCATCCATGGAGATATTCAAGGTCAGGCTCGATGGGGCTCTGAGCAACCTGATGTAGTAAAGATGTCCCTGCTTACTGCAGGGGGGTTGCACTAGATGACCTTTAAAGGTCCCTTCCAACATAACACATTCTATGCTTCTATGATTTACAGAGATGAGAATTTAAGAGCCCAATGTCTGTTATGAGAGCTAAGCATGTGCATTCACTAACGCAATCAAGTTATAATTATGTAAAATTAATCTACAATTAAGTCAAAATTACGGGGGAGTTGATTGTTTAAATTAAAACTGCTCTTATATCTACTCTGCACAATGTTTTCCCCCCACAAAGGGTTAATTTATATGTTTTGTTTTACCTCAGATCCATCAACTTTTGGTGGTGGTTTAGCTTGAACTTCTTTCTTCTCTGTAGATGTGTCAGACTCTGATTCTGATTGACTGCCTGACTCTGAACCAGACTCAGAGTCACTGCTACCTGATTGACTGCTATTTCCATCACTACTGCTTCCAGAGCTTGAACCAGATCCAGAAGCTGACGCTGACCCAGAATCATCATCTGATTGGCTGCAATTAGAAGTTAACAGGATATTACACAATGGCTAATGAAATAGGATTTACAATGTCGCATTAAAAAGACTTTAGCTTCACCTATAAATACATTTTTAGGTTAGCCCAGACACATGGATAGCATACAAATGAATGCACTGGATCAAATAAATCAGGAATGAAAATTCCAAGTTTAATCAAATACTTTTCACTAAACCTTAAAAAATAAAAAAAAGAAAAAAAAAAGAGAGAAGCAGCAAGAAAGAAGGAAGAACATTAATCATTAATGTAGAGGAGTCAATCAATGGATGCCTCGGGTATTTCTCACCCACCCAAACCCTTACACACTTAGCTCTATCAAACCTCACATATTTTCATGTATACACAATTGTTTTGTGTCTCCCGCAATTATTTTGCTCTGAGCATGTATTTTTTCAAAGCAAATATAAACTCTATTCTGTTTCCCTAGTTTTACTTTTTTCATAAAAACAATGGGGGGGAAGTATTTTTAAGGAGTTACTTGCAAACTACCTTTCATGTTGCGATTTGGACTAACTATATCCAAAATACTACCAAACAATTAAATAAAGTCTTTATAAAAGTAACTGTAAAACCAGAAGCATGTTGTCATACATAATATAAATCTATGCAGACCATCTTATACTGTTAAAATAACAGCAGAAAAGTTCCACACACAGACAAACTCTGAATTTGGCACAAGTCATATAAGCAGTGACTTTAGCATATTCTTGAGCTGCTGGATTATACCACCCGTACATTCATTTCACACTAGATTTAAAATATTCTATTTAAATATGTTAAGTTAAACATTGATTTCATGTGTCTAATTGTCTTCCCCATCCTGCCAGGTGTGAGTGAGCAAGTGGCTGTGAGGCGCTTAGGTGCTGGCCAGAGTTAAAACATGACACCTTGAAAAAAGAAGAGGCACCAATGGTGAATGAAGTGGCTGGCAACACCAGCAATACGAAGAAAATCTCTCTTCTTCCCTATGGGCCTGTATCTTGGCCATGGAAAGGCTGTCCAAAAAAATCTGAAAACCTGTTCAAGAAAGTGTCCCAGGAGCTCTGGCAGCTCAAAGGATGTGTCCAGTTCCCCACCTGTACAGACCAGTATATCAGCTATTAGAAGAAAGCATTGCTCTGCTCAAGAGAAAGGATCTAGAGGGTACACACCAAGAGGCACCCTGTGGTTTTACCTGAGTGACCACAGAGAGATGAGGAAGTGAGATGGAAAACATACCTCAACCCTGCACACAGTGTACCCTAATGCCATCAAGCTATGAAGGGGCAGAACCCATCTATATTTCTGGAATGACAGGAGGATCCTAACAGTTGACTCTGGTGTAAGCTGAAGTAAACCTAACTGGGAATGAATGGAAAAAATACCCCATTGTGACTGGTCCAGAGGCTACATGCATCCTGGGCACAGAATACCTCGGGAGGGGGGGATTTCAAGGACCCATAAAGGTACCAGTGGGCTTTTGGAATAGCTACCTGGGAGTTGGAGAAAATTAAACAGCTGTGTATCTTGCCTAGTCTCTAGGAGGACCCTTCTGTTGTGGTGAAGGAAATTCAGACTACCTCAAAGGTCAAGTCTATAATTTGTCCTAAATCATGTAGATAGATGATCAGCTTAAATAAAAAGGAGAAACCATTGTACAAACCTATCTAGCACGCAGGCTAACCATTAGACCTGTTAATGTTTAACTGCATAACTGGAGAAAGCCAGTTCCTGAGCTACAAGTCACCAAGAATGAAGAATAACAAGAGGGTCAATCAGCAAACACCTGAGGAAGAGTGTTTTCTTCATCCCTTGACCACCAGAGGACTCCCAAAGCCCACCAGAAAAAACTATTGTGCATGCAGCAGAAACGTTGACATATATAAATGAATTCTTAGAAATCTAATGTTTATGTAGATTAGCTCTTGGAAATTGTATTGAATATGCATGATTTTGCAACATAAATTCTCTGTTATCTCACTAATTCTTTAGAGCACTTGTGGTGGAGCGATCCCCAGTGTTGCAATAAAGAATACCTGCTAAACAGTTACATTGGACTCTGACTGTTGATTGAATTACCACACTTCAGTTGGGTTGCTCAGAGTCAAAGAACAACAGGTGCTGATCGCTATTACTACCATAACAGTGCATTGGCTGCAATATCGCACACACTGACTCTCTGATTCCCATCCATAAGTTGATTCTTCAACTGGAAAGCCAAGCAGTGATCAGCAGAACTAGCTCACCCTTTAACATTCCCATATGGCCAGAGAGAAATTCTAATAGACTATCATGGCCTGAATGAAGTCATGCTACCAATGAGTGCTGCTGTACCTGACCAGCTAGAACTTCAACACAAATTGGAGTCAGAGGCAGCCAAGTGGTATGCCACAACTGATAAGACAAATACATTTTTCTCCATCCCTTTGGTGACACAGTGCAGAACTCAGTTTACTTTCACTTGGAGGGGTGTCCATTACACCTGGAATCAACTACCCAGGGGGGAAACATAGCCCCACCATTTGCCATGTACTGATCTAGACTGCACTGGAAAAGGCTGAAGCTCTGGAGCACCTGCAAGATATCGATAATAACATTGTATGGAGTGATTCAGCAGAAGTTTATGAGAAAGGGAAGAAAATAATCCAAATTCTGCTAAAAGCTGGTGGTGCCTTGGGTTCAGCTAGGACAGAGTTAATTTTCTTTCTAGCTGTTGGTGTAATGATGTTTGGTAGTTAGGATGAGAGCAGTGCTGATAACACCCTGATGATTTTAGTTATTGCCAAGCAGTGGAGGACTTTTCAGTTCATATTGCCCTGCTAATGAGAAGACGGGGGGGGGTGCCCAGGAAGCTGGGAGGGGACACAGCCAGGACAGGTGACCCAAACTAGCCAAAGATGGTATTCCATGCCAATTATGTCATACTCAGCATAAAAGGAGGGTAAGTGAAGGAGGAGCACACGGCTCCGGGATGTGTGGTTTAGGGACAGTCTGTCTTCGGGATGGCTCTGAGCTGTATGGCCCGAGTTGTGCGGTTCAGTGAGAAACTGCACTGTGTATCACCAGTTTTGTATATTTTGCTATAAGTCCTATTAATGTTGTTTCTCTCTCTGGTTTGTCCAGTAAGCTATCTTTATCCCAACCCTTTGGTTTGCCTTTGGTTTTCTTTTTCCCCTCCCCTTCCCCCCCAACACCACCACCCCCCACTCCCCCTTAGAGAGCATGGTGCTCAGCTCCCAGCTGGGGCAAAACCATGACAGCTGGTTTCACCATAAAACGAAGTCATGTCAAAGGACCTGCACAGGAGATCCAGCTTTTAGGAATAAAATGGCAAAACGGGTGTCATCAGATCCCAATGGATGCAATCAACAAAATAGCACCCATGTCTTGATCAACCAACAAGAAGTAAACACAAGCATTCTTAGGTGTTATAGGCTTCTGGAAGATGCATATTCCAAGTTACAGTGTGACTGCAACCCCTCCCCATCGAGTGACCCAGAAGTAGAATGATTTCCAATGGGGCCCTGAGCAGCGACAAGCCTTCAAACAGATCAAACAGGAAACAGTCCATGCAGTAGCCCTTGGGCCCATCTGGACAGGGCCAGATGTAAAAAATATACTCTACATAGCAGCTGGGGAGAATGGCCCTACCTGGAGTCTCTGGATGAAAACACCAGGGGAGACTTGAGGTCAGCCCCTGGGGTTTTGGGAGTCAGAGATGCAAAGGATCCAAGGCCTGTTACACTCCAACAGGAAAAGAGATATTGGCAGCGTATGAAGGGGTTCAAGCCGCTTTGGAAGTGATTGGAACTGAAGCCCAGCTCCTCCTGGCACCCTGACGGACGGTGCTGGGGTGGATGTTCAAAGGGAGGGTCCACTCTACATATCATGTAATAAGTGGGTTGCACTGATCACATATCAGGCTCAAATAGGAAACCCCAATTGCCCAGGAATTCTAGAGGTGATCATGGACTGGCCAGAAGGTAAAGTTTTCCAAATGTCACCAGAGGAGGAGGTGATGTGTACCGAAGAGGCCCATTTGTATAATAAACTGCCAGAAAATGAGTAGCAATATGCCCTGTTTACTGATGGGTCCTGTCACATTGTGGGAAAGCATCAGAGGTGGAAAGCTGCTGTATCTAGTCCTACAGAACAAGTCGCAGAAACTGCTGAAGGAGGTGAATCACACTCCCACAAACCCATTAAGGCAACCTCCACGTTCTTACAATGGGTGAAGCAACCACTGGATTGCTGGAAACATATCTTGTGCCCCATGCCACCACCCAGAACACTATCCTGGGCCTTGAAAAGGAAGCACCACAGAAAGAATTGAGTCTGAAATATTCCTCATAAAGACCTGGGCCAAAGAGCATGGCATTGAGTGGGTGTATCACATACCCTATCATGCACCAGCTCCCTGTAAAATTGAACGATACAATGGGCTGCTAAAGATTTCACTGAGAGCAATGGGTAATGGGACCTTCAAACATTGGGATAGCTGATGCCACTGGTTAACACTAGGGGGTCTACCAATTGAGCTGGCCCTGCCCAATCAGAACTGCTGCATACTGCAGAAGGGGATAAAGTCCCTGTAGTGCAGATGACAAAATATGTTGGGGAAGACAGTCTGGGTTAGCCCTGCTTCAGGGAAAGGCAAACCCATCCATGGTATTGCTTTTGCTCAAGGACCTGGGTGCACTTGGTGGGACAGTCAAATATGTACCTCAAGGGGATCTAATTTTGGATGACAATAGCCAAGAAATTAAATTGTATTATGGCAATTGCTAAATAACCCTGCTATTGTATGCCTTCATTACTACATTTGATATATGCTGTTATCAATGCTATCCTCCAAATTAACTTTGGATGAACTTTGAAGAAACTGAGAAAAGTGCAGCAATTATGGAACTAGAACTGGCTTCAGCAACCAGTCCCCAGCAACGTCCCTGAAATTGACATTTTCAACCTGCAGACCATGAGCATGGACCACACCAGGTACACCAGCCACAAGCTCTAGATGCAGCATACAACAGCAAATACCATCAATTCTGCCCTGAGAGACTGTTATGACAAATGGAACCCAAAGTCATGGACTCAACAGACATTTTAGAGGGATGGCCCATAGACAAAGGGAATGACATCTGTGTGTGTATATATATCTCTCAAAGACAGGGAAACTGATGGTGATTAATTGGGAAGTGTAGGATCACAGAATTGCAAGGTTGGAAAAGACCTTTAAGATGATCACATCCAACCGTTCCCATCCTATGCTAAACCATATCCTTAAGTACCTCATCTACCCTTCTTTTAAACACATTCAGGGAAGGTGACTCAACCACCTCCCTGGGCAGCCTGTTCCAGGCCCTGATGACTCCTGGCGCAGCTTTGTGCCATTTCCCCTTGTCCTATCTCCTGTCACATGGCTGAAGAGACTATTGCCCACCTCTCTACAACCTCTTTTCAGGTAGTTGTAGGCAGTGATAAGATCTCCCCTCAGCCTCCTCTTCTCCAGACTAAACAGCCCCAGCTCCCCCAGCTGCTCCTCATATGATTTGCCCTCCAGCCCCTTCACCAGCCTGGTCGCCCTTCTCTGGACTCGCTCCAGGACCGCAATGTCATTCTTACAGTGAGGAGCCCAGAACTGGACACAGTACTCAAGGCGCGGCCTCACCAATGCCGAGTACAGGGGCACAATCACCTCCCTAGACCTACTGGCCACACTGTTTTTGATACAAGCCAGGATGCCATTGGCCTTCCTGGCCACACTACTGGCTCATATTCAGCCTGCGGTCAACCAACACCCCCAGGTCCTTCTCTGCCTGACAGCTCTCCAGCCAGTCTCCCCCAAGACTGTATCACTACACAGCGTTGTTATGTCCCACATGCAGGACTCCGCACTTGGTGGTGTTAAACCTCATCCCATTGGTCTCAGCCCATCAGTCCAATCTGTTCAGGTCTCATTGAAGAGCCTCCCTACCCTCAAGCAGATCAACGCTTCCTCCCATCTTAGTGTCATCTGCAAAAATATGGAACGCTTCACAAATTTGCAGATCTGGAAATGATGTAGATGATACAGAATAAGGGGTGGATAATGTCCTGTTTTTTGACTGGGATAGAGTTAATTTTCACCATAAGCTGTGAGGGGACACAGCCAGGAGAGGTGACTCAAACTAGCTAAAGGGCTGTTTGATACAGACTTGCTGTTCAGTGTATAAGGGGAAAACTAGCCAGGGAGGAAGAGTCGCTGCTCAGGGACAGGCTGTGCATCGGGCTCTGGGAGTGCAATGTGCAACGCTGCATTGTCTATCACCTGCTTCGTACACTCTTTTATAAGTGCTGTTCTTGTTATTTTCCTCTTCCTTTGTTGTCCTAATCCCAACCCACAATGAGGGATTTTACCTCTTGCTTCAGGGGAAGGGGGAAGAGAAGAGTGAGCAAACAGCTGCCTAGTGCTTAGCTGCTGGCTGGGACCAAGACAGACACCTGAAGTAGCCTAAAAGCAAGGGTTTAGCTACAACACAACCAGCCTTTTTTCCCCACTTTCTAAAAAGTCTGCTTGAAACTGGAAGGTAGGCAATCTTCAGGCACCTAAGCCTAAATTAGAACCTTCCTGTCATTCCCTCACTCCTTCTGAATATACTCAAGAGACTGGTAGAAAAAATACACATACCTTATATATAATGAGAGAAAGATACAGTGTACAAAATTTTCAGTTAACTATTCACCTGCACTTGTCAAGTTACCCTAACCTACTATATCACATTATGCCCTCCCTCTGCTCTGCTCTTGCATTGCTCTTCTTCCAACTAACTCTGTCTTGTGGTGTAATTTGGGGGTTGTTCCCTGCCCCCCTTCTTCACTGATGAATGTGCTTCCAAAAAAAGACCAAACATCAACAGAAGTTATAAATACTATCAGGACTAGAATTGGAAGAACTCTAGATCTAAAACAACAGGGCAAGGCAAATTAAGCTACTAAATAAAAATGCTGTTAATATGATGTATACAGAAAGGGAATATTCAAGTATTTGCTGTTGAAGAGCATTTGTACTTTTTAAATTCTGTTACTCAGAATTCTTGCTTCTGTGAGTCCCTCTTTCAAACATGCAGCATATAAGCTTTCCTCCCCCTGCTTCTAATAATTATTTATATTGTTTATATATATAAAAAACCCAGTAAATTTAAAACAGCAATATTTAATAAAAAGTAGCCTTGAATAAGAAACCATACATTACATACCCTGTACTTTGTTCAATTGAAAAAAAACCCAACCAAAACCAACAACAAACTAAAAAAGGACAGGAATGCATGAGACTGCACTAAACAGTTATAGGAACATCACAGGACCATGGAAAAATGAAGCAAAAGTGATGGATAAAAGCAATAATGACAACCTCTTCAGTTCTTTTGAAGTGAGAGTACTTCTCTATCACACAAACAAATTACTGCAACGATGACAAAATTAACTGACACTGCTAACCTGCAGTAGTAGGTGTGGAATAATTGCTGGAGGTGACTTCGAAATCAGACTTATATTTAGTCTTTAAAGAGAGATACAACCTTGAAGAAACTTCCAGAGGGGAGTACAGCTGATACACAAGGAATCCAGTCCCCAGGAGTTCCCTAGGCAACCTTAGAGGTTCGCCACATCATGGAAGCTTGATACACTGACCTGAGAGAAACTACAAGGAGGATGGAATGGAATGAAGACACCACTGCCAGACTCTGTGATATATGGGAACCAGGTGGCCCTATGGTACTGATAAGATGCTGTGAGCCTGAGCCAGCAGTTCTTCACTTTCTGTCCAAGTTGTGTCCTTCGGGTGAACTTTTCTCCACCTCCACACATCTCCATCCCAAAAGTTACCTGCCTCCAAGGGGCAACCATCCCTCACTGAACCTGTGCTCTGAATTTCTGCTGGTCTTTAAACACGAAGCAAGGAAAATTTACACACAACAAAAATATGCATGACTAGCATCACTCAAGTTCCACCTGATATGTAAAAAGCGTATAAAAAAGGCCTAAGAACAGAGACCAGTTAACAGGTTGAGCCAACTCTCCTCCCCCCCCCCCAACAGGGAAACCTTGGGTGAGATTCAAACACTTAGATAGCCTAGGAAACCTAGACATCTCTATAGAGAGTTATTTACACTGTTATATTACTCAAGTAGTTATGTTATTCTATGTGCAGTCTTCTGTTGCTATATTACTTACACATACTTTTGTAGACAGTGTATTATCACTGGCATTTGAAAAGAATCTGCACTGTTGCCTCAACAAACTGCACCATTCACTAATCTAGCTGTGGTGGTTTAGCCCCAACCAGTGGCTGAGCACCACACGCTGCTTGCTCACTCCCAGAGGAGAAAGAGACAGAGCCTTTGTGGGTTGGGATAAGGACAGTTTACTGACAAAAGCACTGTGAACATAGAACAATATCAGCCAATTACACTCACACCCGGTGATAACAGAGTACCTTACCGACCAGACAATTACAGAGTGCTGCACAACACAAGGACAGACCAATCAACCGACCCAAGGGCCTGGCAGCTGATTCAATGAAATGTAATCATGCTTAATAGATTGATATAGGTGTAGCTTAAGAGACAATTAATATAACTTTAATATAAGAATCTTTGTGGTTTTAAGAATAGATTAGTTTAGGAGAAAGCTTTAACTGTGTTGGCTACTTGTGAGAGCACCTGCAAAACTTAACCATAACAATGCAACAGTAACAGCCTTGAAGATAAAATAGTAAGAATTTGTGTGTTTTTAGGAATAGATTAGTTTTGGATTTTAGCAGTAATCACATAAGTGCTTTCATGAAAGCGGCTACAAAACTTAGCCATAATAGTGCAACAGTCCAGGGCTCGGTGTTGGGTCCAGTCCTGTTTAATATCTTCATCGACGACCTTGATGAGGGAATAGCATCCACCCTCAGCAAGTAGGCTGATGATACAAAGCTGGGAGGGGTGGCTGACACGCAGGAACATTGCGCTGCCATCCAGCGAGACCTGGACAGGCTGGAGAGCTGGGCAGGGAGAAACCAGATGAGGTTTAATAAAAGCAAGTGTAAAGTCTTGCACCTGGGGAGGAATAACCATCTGTATCAGTACAGGCTGGGGGATGACCTGCTGGAGAAGAGCTCTGTGGAGAAGGACCTGGGGGTCCTGGTTGATGACAGGTTGGCTATGAGCCAGCAGTGTGCCCTGGTGGCTAAGAGGGCCAATGGGATCCTGGGATGCATCGGGAAGAGTGTGGCCAGCAGGTCTAAGGAGGTGATCCACACCCTCTACTCTGCCCTGGACAGGCCCCACCTGGAGTATTGTGTCCAGTTCTGGGCTCCCTGGTATAAAAAGGACAGGGATCTCCTGGAGAGAGTCCAGAGAAGGGCTACGAAGATGATTAAAGGCCTGGAACAGCTCCCGTATGAGGAAAGGCTGAGTGAGCTGGGGCTGTTCAGTCTGGGGAAAAGAAGACTAAGGGGGGACCTAATTAATGTTTATAAATATCTTAAGTATGGGATGCAGGGGGAAATGGCCAGCCCCTTTTCAGTGGTCTGTGGAGACAGGACAAGGGGCAATGGCTGAAAATTGGAGCACAGGAAGTTCCGCACCAACATGCGGAAGAACTTTTACACAGTGAGGGTGACAGAGCACTGGAATAGGCTGCCCAGGGAGGTGGTGAAGTCTCCTTCTCTGGAGATATTCAAGACTCGTCTGGACGCCTATCTGAGCAATATGTGCTAGGGAGCCTGCTTTGGCAGGGGGGTTGGACCCGATTATCTCTCGGGGTCTCTTCCAACCCCTACAATTCTGTGATTCTGTGAAACTAGAGGGAGCAGGAGATAGAGGAGTCATAAATAATGAGACTAACGACCAATGAAGAGACAGATTATATCTTGTTTTCAGCAAAAAGGAATGTGTTTTTGAGCTCAGATAATCACAGAGAAGAAACGTAAAGAGCATGCGCTGAGAGCGAGGAAGACGTCCAGCCTTCATCCATTAAGACCACCGGAAGACCCCCTGAGTGTCACTGAGCATGCTCTATCTTGGAGGGGTTAATGTAAATTACTTCCTGGAAATAATTTGCATAACCCTGTCTTTTCTTAGAAATTATAATGAATATGTATAGTTAATCTGTATAAATATGAGAAATTTGGCTTTAATGGGCGCACACATTTGGAGGAGCGATCCCCTGTGTGCCCAGCGCTGCAATAAAGGATACCTGCTTAATAGTCACCAAGGCTATTGAGTTTTGATTCCGGCTTTCTGAGGCATCACAGCACTAAGACTGTCCTAAAGACACCAAGCCCCTACCCTTCCCCAACCAGCCCCTTTTATGGGGGAGTGATGTCAGGTGATGTGGGAAACAGCCCAGGCTAACTCAGCTCACCTGTGCTGGATGCTTGCGAAGGTTGACTCTGGCCTGGCTAGAACCAGGACACTAGCCATGTGTCGCAGCTTTGCGTGGCTGGGTGCTGGGAAAGAATGGGGGTGCAGAAAATGGCTGCTGTGAGGAGCTGCTGGAATTCTCTGCAGCTCCAAAGTGTTAAACAATTCAATGCCAGAGTCACTGTTGACCAAGGCCAAGCCAATCAAAGATGTATTCATAGCGCCTCTGTGAATCACATATAGGAGGAAAAAAAACTGCTAGCAGTTGCATTTTGCCATCAGATAAGGGAGTGAGAAGATGTAACAAGCTGTGCAGACACCAAGGCCTGGGAGGCCGGGGGAGGAGGCACCCCAGGTGCCGGAGAGAAAGATGCCCCTGCAGCCCATGGAGACAACCCCATGGAAAAGGCCGAGACCCCACCTGTAGCCCGTGGAGAGGCTCCACGCTGGATGGAGCAGGTGGAGACATAGAGAAGACGCTGTGACCCTACATTGGGGTAAGCCCCTGCCAGCACTTGCAGCCATTAAGAGAATCAGAGACACAGAGATGAGCGAGAGAGAGAATTGCACTGGAACAGGTTTGATAGAAGGGGAGGCTGGTGACCCCGTGGAGGACTGTGACTGAGAGACAGTGTGATTTATTGCTGCCCGCCATAGCAGTGAGTGATCCACGGCGGGGCAGCTGATGAAGAGATAAAACCCTGGGGGAAGAGACTTACGTTGGAGAAAGTTCGTGGAGGACTGTCTCTAGTGGGTGGGACCCCACAGTGCAGCAGGGGAAGGGTGTGGAATGAATGGCCCCTGCCCCGGCCGAGAAGGAAACCAACTTGCAAGGAACTGACCGAAGGCCCCCATCTCCCAGTCCCTGCCCCCCTGCGCTGTGATTGGAGGGAGGAAGGGAGTGAAATCATGACCAGAGTGAAGTCTGCTAAGAAGGGAGTGAGGGGGGGAGGTAGAGGTGTTTTAAGATCTGGAAAAGGAAAACAGCTCACGAAGAAGTAACAGAGAACCCCATTTTTTCCTAGTCCCTGCCCCCCTATGCTGCGAGCAGGGGGAAGAAGGGAGTAAAATCATGGCTAAAGGGAATTCTCCTTAGGATGGAGGGGTGGGGGGGAAGGTGCTACTGAGAACCCCATTTTCCCCAGTCCCTGCCCCCCCCATACTGCGAACGGGAGGGAAGAAGGGAGCAAAATTCTGACTAAAGTCTGCTAAGAAGGCAGTGGTGTTGGGAACGTGTTTTAAGATCTAGTTGCGTTCATTTTGAGATTTGGTTGCGCTCCCGACTCCGGTTTTCACTGTTTTTTTAGTGTAGTGTAATAAATTAGATAGTTTTTTCCTTCACTCTGTAGAGAGTCTGTTTTGCCCGTATCGTTGCTGATAGAATGATCTCTCCTTGTCCTTATCTTGACTCCTAAGCCTCTCGATATATATTTTCTCCCCTGTCCAACTAAGAAGGGGAGTAACAGACTGATTTTGGTGGACGTCTGGCCTCCAGTCAGGGCTAAACCACCACACCATGCGAGTTCTTATTTAATACAACCAAACTCTTTAAGTCTGGCCATGCTAGTTCATTGAACGTGACTAGACTGAAGCTGACTTACACTATTTGTACGTCCATAATTATGATAGCTCAGTATATTGACTGGACTTAATAGTGCTGAATTCAGAATTACAGACCCTCTGATATCTGAGTACTGGCTAGAACACAAGGGTGTATTATTTTCTGCTAAATTCCTTTACCCATTTAACATGACAGTAGACATGCAGGAATATATACTAAGAATGAATAGCACGCTCTCAGGATAAGATTTCTACATGAAAAAGTATAGTTTCATGTATGTTAGCAAACCAATGTAAAGTTTACAGAGACCATTTTACAGGATACGTAGTAAAGAAGCTTCTTGCACTCCTAACCCTTGAGTCAAATAGTTGCATTTCTACAGTAGCATATGTCAAATCTGATTTGATCTGAAAGTTTGACAGAACTAAATCTGTATTACATTTTACAGAAACTGTCTCTGAATATTCTCAATATATTTAAGAGATGCACAAAAGCAGTATTTATTCAATATCCAAACTGTTTTGCAAGAAAAGCAAGATAGCTTACTAAGAGTAACAAGAGATAATTGTTTCATGTTTGCACCTGTTAATTTTTCAAACCCCAATAAATACCTATGGAATAAAAGGGTACACTTTGGGGATATGACAGGAGAAAACAGACTTAAAGAAAAACATCATTGACAAATGTTAAAAGCAAGAATTCTGTCACAGAGTCACTAATACTTTTTTCAGTAGTCTTAGTTGTATCTTCACTAGCTTACCTTTAAAACAAGGTCCCCCTTATCAGAACACATAGCTAGTATAAATTATTTGACTGTTCCAAGGCACTAGGAAGAGAAACTTCAAGACAGAAAGCTACAGAAGCTATGCTGGCTGTAAAAGCCCTGTTAGAACATTTAGACTCCTGTATAAGGTTTAGGTTGATAAAGGAGCCATGAGAGGACAATTTATCACTTCTGATTTAGAGGGTATTCATTACATTGAAGCGCCTTAACAATCCTCCAACTTAAAAGCAACAGAAAACAGAATATAAATTTGAGCAAAATAAAAGTTTAACCCATTAAATCCAGAAAAGATTAATTTCTGCAAGGTCTTTGAAAAGCGTGAGATGACACTTCACCATTATTTTAATAAACCAGAAGTCCAAGGAAGGTCATGCATTTGAAGACCCCCTTCATCACCACTAATATAAAGCAAAGAGAATAAAGATTAAGTTCAGGCTACCAAGAAGTGTTATTTCCCATCCTCATCTATTCTGAAACACAAACTCGATTTTCCTGACTTAGGCTGACAACTCAAATTCATTGCCAATTAAAAAGCAGGATAGTGAGACACACAGACAAAACCTTCCTCCCCCAACCCCCTTCTTCCCAAGCTCCCTTTCACTCCTTCATTCCCAACTTTCTACCTTGTCCCCCCACCCCCAGGGATAGGGGAAGAATGTGGAATGAGGAGTTGCAGTCAGTTCATAATAGTTCATCTGCAGCTCCTTCCTCCTTACGCTTTTCTGCTGCTCCAGTATGGGGTCCCTCCCACAGAATAATCCTTCACTAACTGCTCCAGCATGGGTCCTCTCCACTGGGTACAATCCTTCGGGAATGCACTGCTCCAGCACGGGTCCCCCAGGGGCTGCAGTTCCTGACAGAAAACCTATTTCTGCATGAGCTCCTCTCCAAAGGCCACAGTTCCTGCCAGGAGCCTGATCCAGCATGCACTCTCTACAGGTTGCAGCTTCCTTCAGGGCACACCCACTTGCCCCCACACAGGGTCCTCCATGGGCTGCTGCTCTGGAGCAGTCTTCTCCACAGGCTGTAGGGGAATCTCTGTTCCAACACCTGGAACACCTCCTCCCCCTCCTTCAATGACCTTGGTGTCTGCAGAACTGTTTCTCTCATGTTTTCCCCTCATTCCTCCCTTCCTCTCACACTCACTCTGCTGCAGAGCATTCTACCCTTTCTTAAACATTATGAAAGGGGCAGCACCAGCTTCACTGATTGGTTCATGTTTGGCCAGTGGCAGGTCCATTTTGGAGCCAGCTAGAACTGGCTTTGTCCAGCACAGGGGCAGCCACATAAACCAAATACAACTAATTCTATATATAAACACTTTTCCCCTTTTTTTTTCTTCTTAATTTGTATTACCTACTTCTACTAAAAAGAAACCAATAGATGAGAAATCTGTAATTACACTTGGGGAATTTTTGTTTCAAATCTCACTGTTGTGGTTTCGCCCCAGGCAAGAGCAGAGCACCATGCTGCTCCCTCTATGGGAGGGGAGGGAAAGGGGGGAAAGGGAGGAAAAAGAAAAAAAAAAAAAAAATCTCACGGGTTGGGATAAGGAGAGCTTACTGGGACAGCAGAGACAGAAATAACAATAATAGGACTTTATAGCAAAATATACAAACCTGGTGCTACACAATGCAGTTTCTCACAGAGCTGCACAACTCAGGCCGTACAGCTCAGAGCTGCCCCAAAACCAGACTGTCCCCAAAACTGTACATTTTGGAGCCATGCATTCCTCCACCACCACCAGCCCCCCTTTGTGCTGAGCATGACATAATTGGCATGCAATACCCTCTTTGGCCAGTTTGAGTCCTGGCTGTGTCCCCTCCCAGCTTCCTGGGTACCCCCCACCTTCTCTTTATCAGGACAGTATGAACAACAGAAAAGTCCTTGATTGCTTGGCAACAACTAGAAACATCAGTGTGTTATCAGCACTGCTCTCATCCTAAGTCCCAAACATGGCATTCCATTCGCTGCTAGAAAGAGATTAACTCTATCCTAGCCAAAACCAGGACACCCACTTAGGTTTCTTGAAAGCAGGAACTTAAAAAGATAAATTGAAAACCACTATTCTAGTCTCCTGTGGAAGATATGAGTTTATACAGTAAATTCAAGCCTGCTGACAAAAACTGGATTTACTTAACCATCTTTTGTGGTCCACAGACTATTAAATCAACAAAGCAAATTAAATCCAATGAATTTTACTGTCCTGTATTAACATCAGCTTTCAAGAACGTAAATTATGGTAAGAGAGCATGGTGCTTACTGGAAAAAGGAAGTACAATGCATCCAAACCACCTAGTTTCTAGATAAGCTTTACTGAGCACGTTCTTTTTTACCTACAGAAGTAAAGTCTGCTCAAGTGCTCCATGTGTTGTTCTACAGGAAACATAGGAAGAACAAACTAGATTGCTATTTAATTGGCACCAATGATGTATTTCTTCATTCCTTGTTCTACCTGGAGCTTGTGTTGCACTTCAGCAATTGTCCTGGGTTCAGCTAGGATAGGGTTAATTTTCACCAGAAATTGGGATGGGACACAGCCAGGACAGGTGACCCAAACTAACCAAACGGTTACATACCATATGACATCATGCTCAGTATAAAATGGGGCTAGTCAGGGAGAGGTGGCACAGCTCCAGGAGCAGCTTGGATGGTCCAGCTTTGGGACTGGTCTCAAGCATGCAGTCTGATTTTTACAGGTTTTGGTGAGAAACAGAGTTGTGTGTGACCAGTTTTGTATATTTTAAGTATTGTTGTTATTTCCCCCCTCCCTTTGCTGTCACAGTAAACTGTCCTTATCCCAACCCACGAGATTTGCCTTTGTCTCCCCATTCTCCTCCCCATCCTGCTGGGGTGGGGGGGGGGGGGGGGGAGATGCAGGGGTGTGAGCAAGCAGCAGCGTGGTGCTCAGGTGCCAGCTGGGACTAAAACATGACAGCTATAGTTGCCTTTCCTTGCTCATTAAGCTTTCCTAATGCTAGCTAATTCACAAGTAGTTATTCCTATTCACGTTTGCAACAGAATGCTTTTAAGAACACTACAGAAAAATTATTTTCTTAACACTGAGTCCAGTTCTCAAAGCATTGCTAAAATTTTCTGTGATTATAATTACTTGCTATCCAGATAATGTTTATTTGTGAAATTTCACACAGAAATACTGAAAACATTCTAGAGCAGTGATTTCAAGTTGTTTTGGGTTTGCATGGCAAGGGAGGGGGGCGTGCTACAGGGATGGCATCTGTGAGAAGCTGCTAGAAGCCAATACCAGCCAGCACCAAGACAGACCCACTGCTGGCCAAGACCAAGCCAATCAGTGACAGTAGCAGCACCTCTGTGATAACATACTTAAAGAAAACAAAAAGGAGCAGCAGCTTTTTGCAGCCAGAGGAGGAGTGAGAAGGTATAAGAAATTTTGCAGACACCAAGGTCAGTGAAGAAGGAGGGGGAGAAGGTGCTCCAGGTGCCAGAGAAGAAAATCCCCTGCAACCCATGGAGAAGACCATGGTGAGGCAGGCTGACCCCTGTAGATCATGGAAGATGATGGGGAGCTGAGATTTCACCTGCAACCTGTGGCAGACCCCATACTGGAGCAGGTGAAGACACCTGAAGGAGGCTGTGACACTGTGAGAAGCCCACACTGGAACAAGCTCCTGGGAGGACCTGCAGCCCATATAGAGGGAGGACAATCTGGAGAAGGTTTGCAGGACTCGCGACCCCGGGGGGGACCCACACTGAAACAGTCTGGTCCTGTTGGTTTGCACCAGATGGAAGAGACCCATACTAGGGGCAGTTTGTGAAGGACCAAAGCCCGTGGGAGAGACTCACATTGGAGAAGTTTGCAGAAGACTGTCTCCCATGAAAGAGAGCCCCCACTGGAGCAGGGGAAGTGAGGAGCCCTCCCCCTGAGGAGGAAGGAGCAGCAGAGACAATGTGTTATAAACTGCCTGCAAACCCCCATTCCCCCTTCTCCAGCGCCGCTCATAGGGGGAAAGAGATAGAGAAAAATCATGAGTAAAGTTAAGCCCAGGAAGAAGTGAAGAGTGGAGGAAGGTGTTTTAAGATTTGGTTTTATTTCTCATTATCCTACTCTGTTTTGCTTGGGTAATAAATTAGATTCAATTTTTTTGAGCCTGTTTTGCCCATGATGGTAATTGGTGAATGATCTCTCCCTGTCCTTATCTTGACCTATGAGCCTTTCTCTCCCTGTACAGCCAGGCTCAACCCACCACAGTCCTTTTTTTCGTGCCCAACATGGGGCACCACAAATCACAGTGGTGGCTTAACCTTGGCTGGATGCCAGCAGTCCACCAAGCAGCTCTATCACTCCCCTCCTCAGCAGGACATGGACAGGAGAAGAAAAAAAAAAAAAAAAAGAGATAGAAAAAAACCACCCCAATCTCATGGGTCAAGATAAAGGCAGTTTAATACAGCAAAAACAAAAGGCCATGCACAGAAGCAAATAAAAGCAGAAGATTATTCTCTACTTCCCCCTCAGCAGGTGATGTCTGGCCACTTCCCAAGAAGCAGGGCTTCAGTACACATCTGGAAGTCAAACACTGTAACAAAACCAAAAAAAAAAACCCCAAAAAAACCCCAAACAATGAAAAACCCACAAGCAAACAACCCACAAACAAGAAAACACCAAAAACAAATGCCCCCCTACTTCCTTCCCTTATCTTTTAGCTTCTTATTGCTGAGCAGGCATCATATGGTATGGAATAAAGGGTAGAGATTACATTGGGTCTGGCTGAGATGGAGTTAATTTTCCCCATAGCAGCCCTCATAGTGCTGTGCTGTGTACTAGTAGCTAGCAAGGTATTCATAACACACCAGTGTTTTGGTTATTACTGAGCAGTGCTGGCACACATCAAGGCTGTCTCTCCAACATTTCTCCCTCCCTCAGAAGTGGGGGTGGGCAAGTTCCTGGGAGAAGGCAGTCAGGTCAGCTGACCCAAACTGACCAACAGGATATTCCATACCATATGACATCTCAACTTCTTATTGATGAGTAGACAAGGGGAAGAAGTGAGGGCATTTGTTTGTTGTTGGGTTTTTATGACGTTTGTCTTCTGGAGCAACTGCTACATGTACTGAAGCCCTGCTTCCCAGGAAGTGGCTGAACATCACCTGCTTAGAGGAAGTACAGAATAATCTTTTTCTTTGCTTCCACGCATGGCCTTTTGCTGTATTAAACTGCCTTTATCTTGGCCCACAAGTTTGGGGTCGGTTTTTTCCATCTTGTTTTTCTTCACTCCCTGTCCTGCTGAGGAAGGGAGTGATAGAGTGGCTTGGTGGACACCTGGCATCCAGCCAAGGTTAAATCACCACACAAGTAAATAAAAACTGGAGAATAGATTCTACTGTAATTATTACACGGAAATTCTAACATCAAGCAGCAACATTAGATTATAGTGTTTATGTCAGTCTACAACCTTCACCATGTTTGGCACTAGCAGATGTATAGCTTCAGAGGTTGCTAACATGACCAAGGAAACTCCAAACAGTGCAAGAGGTTATTAAACCTTGAAAATTCAAGAGACTTGCTTCTACTTATGGCCAAGCAGAACTTAAGGCTCAGCACCTGCAGCAACTGAAAGATTTCTGGTCATCTACCAACCAGATGAAGAGACTCAACAGTGGAAAGGAACACAGAAGCATGGCAAATTGGCCATTTCTTTCCCACATGCTTCAGAAATGCTTCTTCAGAGTCAGTCACAAGGAACAGAAGACAGCTACAATTCCTTACCACAGTGCTAGCCAGTATATACAATATAAGGTTTCCAGTTAGCCCCTTCTCCAGCCCTCCTATTGCTGATAATACTACAGGCTTTCCACAACTTCTGCAATTCACAGCAAGATGTTTTTTAAAACAATATAAAGCAGTATCTATGAGACTGTATTTCTGTAAAGCCAGCTCCGATCCACTGCTGCTCTTTACTTCCCAAGGTGATTTTGTGTAGTGTTAGTGGCTACCCTAGACCTGGCTATATTTAATTGTGATCAGAACTGTCACCCCAGAGCAACAACCATAGAAGCTTACACAGACATTAAAGAGGGAAAAATAGCCTTACTACATTTGTAAAGTGTCATATTTTTAAAGTGACATACCTTTCAAAGATACAGTTGGTAATAACGACAATGAATCACCAACACTGCTGCCTAGATTTGTCATTCTATCTGCCTTCATCTATCCTTTTCTACCTACTTTTGAAAGTGACTTTCTCTGCAGTTTCTTCCCAGCAGCAATTCTCAATTACTTTCTTGTTTTGCTTCTCTTCTTAGCATTCTGAATGGGACAGGATCACTAAAAGCCTAGCAATAACAACTGGACATCAATAGTAGCTATTTTGTTACTAATTTTATTTCCATTCTGTAGAATTCATATTTCCAGGCAATTTGAAGACTAAATGCAGCTCCATTTCCCTGGTTACAGTTAGATATCTGTCTACAGTTAAGGAATTTTCCTCCTAGTGAAAATCATTTGGGGTTCTGGAAAAATTGAAGAAAGAGGGGGGAAAGATGGCAACACCAACAAACAAAACCAAACCACAGCAACAGGGACAAGTCATATTAAGATACTTCATAAGCAAACACCTTTCACAATTATTATTTTCATAATGAAAATAGGCCAGACAGAAGCCTTTGCCCTCCATTTACAAAATGAGAGATTCATGATAGCAAATGGCAAGCATACAAAAAGGTTTGAGACCTGAATTAGTCTACAGGGTTAATGACTGACACAAGCCACAGGAAAAAAAAAACAAAACCCACAACTTTTAAAACTTTACAATTTTTAAAATGTGCTCAGCAGCACATTTAAGATACAGAACAAAATCTCACTTCAGAGGCAACTATCCTGTTCTAAGTAATTTGCATCTTCCTGATATTTTTTATTAGAAAATTGTCTTAAAGCTTTTTTAATAATTAGTTGGCTTAGTCTTATGAGAATTGTTACAGCTTTTTAATAACTTTGATATACTGGTATTTACAAGTGGTCATAGTTTGATACACAGTATTATTCCTACATTATCTTTAGCTAGGTGGCTCGCTCAAGTAGTAGAAAACTTCATAAATACAAAGTCATCAGGGTTGTCCCCGATAAGTTAATGTTTACTGGAAATCTTATTGATAACTCCGTAAAAGTTCAGAAGACTAGCTTTCTTCACAGTTTTATTTTGTTCATGTTCTACTCAACTGACAAGGCCTGTTTTGAGTTTGGTTGGGTTTCTTGTTTCATTCTGTTGGGGGGGTGTTTTTAATATAAATAATTGGGAATATTTTGCCACTTACTAGAAGAAATACAAGTGCCATCTTTACTAGAAACAGAAATCTGACAAACCAAAAAAGCTTAAAAATTATTCACAAGATTCATAGTTTACTGACTTTCTAGAATATTTCTAGGTATAATATGGAAGCATGACATAAAAAAATATATATATACAGAAGTTGTTAAAGTTTACTTAATTTTACTGCTCATAGCTTTCCTAGAGATTTGCACCTAATATCACCTAAACACTTCTCCCCCCCCACCCCCTTCTTCCTACCCCATTACTCACTATGCTACATGCAAGCTTAATGGACAGAACATGCTGAATGTTCAACTGTCCGTTATGTTGTTTTTGGATTTCTTCACTTGGGGCTATAATTCAGATCTATCTAATGGACTTCAGAGGGGTGGATTTTTCTTTTTTTAAAATCAAAACAGCTAGGAAAACTATACTTTCACTTTGGAAAACAAACATGAAGTTAACACTTTGTTACACTGACATCTCAACAAATAAAAGGAAGCCTCAATAGAATTAACAGTTCATTATTTCAACTTTAGAGATGGCTTAATTTGGAGTTATACAGCACGTATTACGCATGCATGACCTGCACTTCATGGACACAAGTTTAACATTTCAATCTAATCTGTTTGATCTTTTGACGCTTCAGACAACTTCTGAGGAAAAAGAGTAATGGATGCTGATTGAGCTTAAATAACGTATATAACCTTACATAATACAGTTTTAATACGATTGTTACAGTTATTAAATGAAGCTAACTGATTCTAATAAGCAGATTAAGCATCTGTAAAAAAAGCATGGCTGGTCATCCTAATTAATGGTATACTTGCTCACCAAGAAGCTTTGACACAAAGTTAAAATGTAAACCAGTTCTAACAAACAAAATACAAGATAATATGTAGTCAAGTGCTTACCTTGACTCTCCACTACTGTGTCTTACAATGTCTTCGTCACTGTGCCCATTCATTGTAAATATTAATAAGTTTAAAAGATAAACAGAAGTCCACTCAGGTTAGAATGCAGATGTCAAGAATCTACTTCTTAGTACTCTTGTTTCCCAGGTGACTTGTTTACTCAACTGTTCTCTTCAGGTATTGAAGATTTTTCCCAAATTACCTAAAGTAGCAAAGGAAAATATTGACATAATTTGAAATATTTGAAGGCTGTAACTGAAAGATACTGAAAATAACCAGTCCTGTTCACAACAACACTAAAAGGGAGCATCTATCACATGATACCTTTTTTAACTGAAAAATAGCTTTTGGTATGCCACAGTACTGTCTTAAGAACCACCAGATCTAATTTTTAAAGGAAAATAACATCCCCAAACACATAAATATAAATTATGGATATTAATACTCTAAGATTTAGTGAGCAAAATTATTTCCTGTGCAAAACAAACATATCAGAAGCATTTCCAGACACAGGCATAATGCTTACATTCATTTGAGGGTAGAGGCAGGAAAATAAAAACTGTTCCTTTTAAAAAAATTGGCTCAACTACATCAAGCTAACAAAATTCCAGATGGAGTAATCATTACTTCATATACATCTTCAAACAGATCTCTACCGTGTCAGATACACCTAGAAAAAAGTTTAGGCTCACTTTAGATGGAGTGCATGTATGAACTCACTGATAAACAGCTGAAGAGCAGTGCCTCTCACAGAACTAGTGGTGTGAAAGCGATTAGGGGGCTCTCCTGCAGGTTGCCTGCCTCGAAGTGCTCTCTAATACAGCCCGACCTACAGCTCATGATAAGAGGCAGGGACTGCCTCGTTCCAGGATGGAAAAAGCCCTTCGCTCAGGCACCATCTCAGACACCAAGGCCACTCCAGCCAGCAAACAAAGGCGATGATGGAAGAAAAGTGATAGTAAATAGCACTGTAACCGCAGAGAAGCCGCGAAGCGAGGAGACTGGTAGTTCCTCGCAGATCGGCCACTGCTGCCCAACGAGGCCAAGCTCCGCGCTGTCTGCCCTCCCACGTCCAGGGTGCAAACACCCTGTCGCCTCCTGGACCGGCAATCCCAGGGCCCCAGGAAACATCTTTAGTGACCACGAAATTCTCTCCTTGCCGCCCACTTCCTGATCCGCGACGATCCTCCCCGACTACCCGCACCGGGCTCTCGCGGCCTCCAGTAACCGACCGCTCCCGGGGAGAGCCCAGGCCAGGGTTGCCTTCCTACCTCCCGCGGGTGCACCTCCCGCCCCCGGGGACGGCCCTCTGCTGGTGGCGCGACCCGCACGGGCACCGCTCCTGGCGAAGGCTCCCTGGCAGTACTGCCAAAGAGGTTGGTGCCCTCCTTGCTCACTTCTCCCGGCACGCACACCCCACCCCCCCATGGCCAAAGAGCGAAGGCCGCACTCCTGCCTCCTAGCCGGTTCGTCACAGGCTCCCCCCGCAGGAGCCAGCAAAAGAGGCTCAGCCCCGGCTGTCCGCCTCAGCTCTCATAGTTCCCTCCCTCTTCGGAAAACAGTGAGCGGGCCGAAGAGCCCAACCCCGCGCTGGGCATCCAACCCCTTCTCAACGCCAGTCATCTCCCCATCCATCTTCGAAAGCGACAGCCTCCGCGCAATTCCGGACCTGGGAAAGGAGCCATGGCGGGCCTCTTCCTTACTTACCTGCGTGTGTGCGCTGGGCCTCCCTAGAGCTGCCCTGATCCGAGACGGTGCTATAATCCACGGAGGCCTGTACTGCAACCTACGGTTGTAGGCTGCTCCTGTGGCTGTAACGAGGCCTAGGCCGCTGGCTCCTTAACAGCCCTGCGCGGCGAGCTCGCCTGTATCCCCCAACGGCTTGAACAATAGGGCCACAAACCGGACAGGGAAAAGCCTAGGGAGTAGGTGCTGTGTTGTTCCGCCGCTGTTTCTTAAGTTCTCCCAACCACCGCCATCACGCTGCCGCTCCGCTCAACCTCTTCCTCCCTTAGTCGGATGGAAACCCTGGGCGTGATGTCAGTCCTGCGCCCTGGGACAGAGCGGGGAGGAGGAGGAGCAACAGCCGGGAGGGGGCAGCGCCGCCGGGCCATGGCGGCAGGAAGGGCCGCTTGAAGGGAGTGGTGGAACCAAAGCGGCGTCCTTGCCGTGCCGGATACTGCCGGGGGCAGTAGGCACCCGTCCACAGCAGCAGCAAACGGGCGCTAGGACCGGTGCCGCTCCAGCTCCTATGTGAGGGGACAGTGCGCGGCCTGGCCTGAGGGGCGCCCGCGACCTGCACAGCATGGCAGGGAACCTGGCCTAGGCCACGTGTTACTGTTTAGCGTGGTGTGGGGGTTTTTTGTTTCATGTTTTTCTGTCTAAAATCAGAGCCCCCAAACAAACAAACAAATATGCATTTCTTAGTCGTCTTATGCGGTTACAAGTGGCATTAGGGGATATTTAGGAAGGCTTAGCATGCAGCTGCACAGAGGACACTTGCCTCTGTGAGGAAGGCATCCCCCAGTTGGAGACAGAGCACTCCTTTCTTCCTCTTGTTATAAATGACTTGGTCCCAAACAGGATTTTTTTAACCAAATTGAACAATTTATTAAACGAATAAAGGCAAGCAAATGGCACTGCGGTGCACAGGCAATGCTGGATGCACGGAGACCACACTCTTGATACCTATCTCAAATAGTTTCAAAGTAATTAATGAGAAAGCTGTTTAAGGTGTTTCATAATCAGAAAAAAAAAAAATCACGTAAATCATGCTATTGCTAGAGTCAAGATGTTACCAGAGTGGCAAAAGTAGTGGCTGCTGAGTAAAAGACTGCACTCTGAGCAACATAGTTGCACAGCCAAATGTGTTGGAAAGATGAAGTGATTTACCTGCTTTCTCCTTTTCGGATTCCCACATATGCAATTATACTCCATCATACTAGGGAGGACAGTGGGGTCATTACTGACCAGGATGTGGTACCAGACTTGGAATTTTCTTCAGCACCCTGCAAGAGTAAGAGAGGTTGAGATTAACATTAAAACAGTTTTCTCACGAAGGAAGAAAAGGCTTGAAAGAAGAGAGTCATTGTGTGGGTATACCAGAGGAAAGTAGCTACAGTAACTGTCAAATCAGTTCATACTTGGAGTTGTGTTGGCCAGGGGCCAGCATCTGAGCCAGTCAGTCAACTAGAGATGTTGGCCTAGGGTTTATCTCATGTCTGCCCCTTCCCTTTCTCCCCCCGCCCCCAGAGGTGAACAGAGCTGTGCAGTCAAGGCACCTGCCACCTTCTCAGCAGGGCTGCAGGGGATTCCTATGGCTGCTCCTTCAGCCCACCAAGTGTTGGGATCAGCTGTTACACACAGCAACTCCATCTTCATTTTGGAAACAGACTGAAGCAGCAGAAGCTAGGTGAGGCACTTCCACTAATCCATCTCTCAAGTACCATAGGAAAATACCTCAAAATCTCAGGAGTTAAGGACAGAGAGAATAAACTTTTGGTTTCCCTTCCTTAAAGTTAAAAAAAAATGCATAAGGTGTTCAGACAAGAAAACAGCTTCAAATGCTACAAAAAAGTTGCATTAGACTATATTTTTTCATGAAGTATTTAAGCTTACTCAAGTGAGAATATTTCATTGTTATAGACAAAGATGCCACAAGATCGATAGACTTTAAACTCAAAAATGTCAGAATGAAAATAACTGCTTTAAATTAAATAATTAAAAATAAGGTGCAATGAACACTGAAACACTTTACCAAGGTATACTGGGTGTGGCTAGGATGGAGTTAATTTTCTTTGTAGCAGCCCACATGGCACTGTGCTTTGGATTTGTGGCTAAAACAACGTTGATACACCAGTATTTTGGGTATTGTTAAACAGGGCTTTCATAGCATCAAGGCTTTCTCCTTTTCCCCACTCTGTCTTCATTGCAATTAGGCTAGGTGTAGGCATGAGGCTGGAAGGGACACAACCAGGACAGGTGGCTCAAACTGGCCAAAGGGATATTCTATACCATACAATGTCATGCTCGACAATAAAAACTGAGAAGAGGGGCTTTTAGGAGAGGTAGCTATTGCTCAGAGACTGGTTGGGCATCAATCTATTTATGGTTGGTGGTGAGTATCTTTGCATAATTTGTTTTGTGGTTTTGTTTTCTTTAATTTTCTTCTTTCCTTTATTTATTAAATTCTCTTTATCTTGACTCAGATGTTTTTTGGTTTTGCTCTTCCTATTTTCTTACCTGTCCTACTTGGGTGGGTTGAGTGAGTGGCTGTGGGGTACTTAGCTGTTGGAATAAGGCTCCAAATCTGCAAACGTTTTGAATATTTTTGCAGTTTCCTAGCATTCTTCTGGTGAATATTTAGGGCAATTACTTCATTAATAAGGATATATCCTGTAAGGCTTCCTATGGTGTAAGAAGATGTTATTCTACATAAGTATATTTGTGATAGCTTATTTTAGCTATCAAAAGTAACAATAGCTATGAAAATATGACAGCATTAGGATAAATTAAAAATCAGAGCATGTGCTAGGGAAACTTACCAGCAGTAGTATCAAGTCTATAACATCACTCACTGTAGCAAATGCTTCCATTTGCAGATACACACTACCTCTACAGTTACATCAAGCCCAACATATCAGATATCTATGGAGAACTGCTATATTGTTTCCAGAAGGCCCTGAAATGCAGGATACTACTTGTCCTGGTTCCAGCCAGGCCAGAGTTAACCTCCCGAAGCAATTAGCCCAGGCTATTTTCCACACCACCTGACATCACTCCCCCATAAAGTGGGCTGGTTGGGGGAGGAGTACTCCTGGGTGCCTTCTAATTGTGGCTGGGGCATCAGGTTGGTCCTCATGTTGGTGTAGTACTCTGTGTTATCACTGGGTGTGAGTGCAATGTGCTTGGGCTGTTATTGTTTCCCTTTCACAGTGGTTTTGTCAGTTAACTGTCCTTATCCGAGCCCATAGGGACTCTCAGTTTCTCCTCTGGGAGTGAGCAAATGGCACATGGTGCTCAGCTGCTGCCTGGGGCTGAAACACCACACTCCTTTTTGGCACCACACTGGGGCATAAAGGGTTAGCATAATGGTAAAAAGCTGTAATAGATGTTTATCATCTTATTCAAAGAGGTGATGGCAACTATGATGTTTTGTTTGATCATCTGACTCTGGTATATGAACCCACACCCACTTTATGTAATTCCTGCTGTATTGTTTATCACCTCAGGGAGTCAGGATCCTAATTTTGTTGTACAGTGTGATATTGATTTATGACAAGATATCATCTATGTTTGGCAGAGTGCAGGCCACAGTTTCCTTACACTTGGAAGGGAATCCAGTACACCTGGAATCGACTGCCCCAGGGGTGGAAACAGCCCCACCATCTGCCATGGACTAATCCAGACTGCATTAGAACAAGGTGAAGCCCCAGAGCATGTGCAGTATATTGATGGCATCATTGTATGGGGCAACAGAGCAGAAGTAGTTTTTGAGAAAGGGAAGAAAATAATCCAAATTTTGCTTGTAATATATGTTCATCTGATTCGTGTTAATATGGAATAATGATGGGGGTGCATAATGACATACCCTTGTATGGCTATGGGCCTCGGAGGGACAGTTTAAGGTTTTTGCATGTACTGAATGAAGTATGTTGAAGCAGCAACAAACTCTATAAAGGATGTGCAAAGCTTTGCCTAAAGGACCACAATGTTAGCATTGTGATACCTCAGAAGAAACATCTCTGAGAACGTCTCTGAGAAGGAGGTGATAAAGAAGAAGGAAAGAAGAATAGGAAGGTGCCTCAAGTCTGCAGAACCAGCTTCCTGAGTTCGTTAGCAAGACAAAAGCTAAAGATCACCTACAGGATGGCTTGTGGCTGGCGGTCGCCTGACGGGCACTCCAGCATATCAGTTTAAGATGTATATGGTTGTTATGGCTTGTGGGTGATCTGAGGGTATAGAGTCACGATTGTATATGTAGTGTAGTTATACAAGAGCAGCTCTTGCAAGTTAGCTAGGTAATCATGTAAGAACGGCTTGTGAAGGAGCAGGGGAGTTTTTCTTTCCATAGCAAAGGGATTACTCGTGAAAGCCTTGTACTATCTCGAGGAGAAGAGAAAGAGCAAGAACTCGAGGATGGAATGATATCCATCCTAAATACATCAGTTGTCTCTTTGTTAAAGAAAACAGGAGGCTGACAAAGGACATGATTAGAGGAAAACAGATAGTTAACAAGGCCATGAATTAGCTCAGAATGATAAGAACACTGCAAGCTTGCAAGACCAGCACATTCCAGGCGAAAGGTGATAAGTACATCGTCAGGAGGCCTCGGGGCCTTCCTCCCAAGGACCACCGAAGACCCATTGCCCACAATTTTTGGAAGAAACTGCGCAATCACAAAGGACTGATAAGCTGATTAGCATAAGAAGCGAGAGTAGGCGGGTTTAGGTAATGAACATGTATATGCGTCAATTGAATATTCATTGTTTCATTGTATAAATATGGGACGGTTTTGCTACTTCGGGTATGCACGTTTGTGGTGGAGCGATCCCCCGTGCATCTGCGCGCATTAAACATACCTACTTTATAACTTTCGAGTTATAGAGTCTATTTCCGTACGTCATGGTGCGGATCATTCTGAGCCTGGATTGGTTACTAACCTAAACTTAGAGTCAGTCCAAAAGTTTACAATCCTTCCCTGGGCTATCTCCAGGGCCCTGGTGAGGGCTATGATCTCAGCCTTCTGGGCTGAGACATCAGCTGATAGTGGCCCTGACTCTATTACCTTTTCAGAAGTGGTAACAGCATATCCGGAGTGTCTCCTTCCGTTCAGCATATAGCTGCTTCCATCGGTGAACCAGTGTTCGACTCCGTCGATTGGAACGTCTTTAAGGTCTGTGCGACTAGAATGCATGGCTTCAATTGTTTCCAAGCAGTCGTGACTCACCGGCTCCCCGATGTTCCCATCGAGGAATGAAGCCGGATTGATGATGTTTGTAGTCACAATTTTAACATCATCCTGTTCAACCATTATGGCTTGATATCTCAGGAATATCTGTGGGGAAAGCCAATGCCCTCCTTTTGCTTCAAGGACCGCGGATACAGTATGGGAAACCAGGACAGTCATTTTCTGGCCCAGGGTGAATTTCCGGGCTTCTTGGATGTTTAAAATGACAGCTGCCACTGCTCTCAGACAGCCAGGCCACCCTTTTGCAGCGGTATCCAGCTGTTTAGAAAAGTACGCTACTGCCCGCCTGTATGGTCCAAAATCTTGTGCCAATATTCCTAATGCCATTCCCTGTTTTTCGTGGGAGAATAGGAAAAATGGTTTACTTACATCGGTAAATGACCGCCAGGTACTTCTATAGGGAGGCGCCCCACCCGACAAAATACAGGAAGGGGTGCAACAAGAGAGCCCATGACAGAATACACACACTGTGATGACACAGAGCACTACCGACCCAACGAGGTGGTAACACACAGCAACTACCAGACAACTAACCACACTCAACTGCCCTAGAGCCACAAGGACCCACCCCTCCCTGACCAGCCCCTTTTATGGGGGGCATAATATCACATGTGTGGAAAACAGCCTGGGCCAGCTCAGCTCACCTGTGCTGGCTCCTTAAGGAACTTAACTCTGTCCTGGACAGAACCAGGACATTATCCACCCCTTTTTCCATACCATCTACATCATGCCCAGATCCTACATTTTCAGTTGATTTCAGTGGTTCATAACATACCATTTATCTATCATTTATACCATCTGCCATGGACTGATTTGTTATACAGCAACAATTTAGTGGTTGTCCTCACCCAAAATTAAATCCCCTTGGGGTATATACTGGACTTCCCCATTCTTTAGCATTACCCACCAAGTGCCCCCGGGTCCCTGAGCAAAAGCAATCCTACAAATGGGTTTGCCTTTTTCTGAAGCAGGGACAACCCAGACTGTCTTCCCCAACAGGTTTTTCATGCCCACCACAGGGAGTTTTGATTGGGCAGGATCAGGTAAATTGGCAGACCCCCTGCAGTTAACTAACCAGGTGGCTTCAGCTAAATGCATATCCCAGTTTTTTAGAGTTCCACCACCCATTGCTCTTAGTGTAGTTTTTAACAGCCCATTGTACCATTGGTGCATGGTAGGGTATATAACACAACCATTTGATGCCATGTTCTTTGGCCAAGCTATGAGAGTGTTTCAGAAATGAGTCCCACTGTCCGACTCAAAGTCTTTCTGGAGTGCCATGTCACCAAAGGACTTGCTTATCAAGATCCAGGATGGTGTTCCAGGTGGTGGTATGAGGAACAGGATAGGTTTCTAGCCAGCTAGTGGTTTCTTCTACCATTGTGAGCACGTACCGCTTGCCTTGCCGGAGAGTTATGTAATCACTCTGCCAGGCCTCTACACATTTGTATGTCAGCCATCATCCTCCATACGCTGTTAGAAGGCAAGGGAGCCTGTGAGAGCTGGCTAGCATTTAAACAGCACTTCTTCCAAGCACAGGAGCGGTGCATCCCTTTGAGTAAGAAATCGGGAAAGAGAGGCAGAAGACCTGTGTGGATGAGCAGGGAGCTAATGTGTAAACTCAAAGGGAAGCAGAGGGTTTATGAACTGTGGAAACTGGGTCTGTGCACCTGGGAGGAATATAGGAATGTTGTCAGGGCCTGTAGGGACGCGACTAGAAAGGCTAAAGCCCGCTTGGAGTTGAAACTGGCAAGGGATATAAAGGATAATAAAAAGGGTTTTTTCAGCTATGTGAATAGTAAGAGGATGACCATGGATAATGTAGGTCCCTTGATGAATGAGGCGGGTGTCCTGGTATCGGGTGATGATGAGAAGGTGGAAATACTGAATGCCTTCTTTGCCTCAGTCTTCACTCCAAAGGCCCCTCGGGACCCACAGATCCTGGATGAAAGTAGGAGTGTTTGGGGAATGAAGAGCTTCCCTCTAGTTGAGGTAGGGGTGGTCCAGGAGCGGCTCAAAGGGATTAATGCACACAAATCCATGGGCCCGGATGGGATACATCCACGTGTGCTGAGGGAGCTGGCGGAAGTGATTGCGGAGCTGCTTGCTATCATCTTCGACATCTCTTGGAGAACAGGAGAAGTACCTGAGGATTGGAGGATAGCCAATATCACTCCAGTCTTCAAAAAGGGCAAGAAGGAGGACCCTAACAATTATAGGCCAGTCAGCCTCACTTCTGTCCCTGGAAAGGTGATGGAACAGCTTGTTCTGGATGCCATTACCAAGCAACTGGAAGAGAAGAAGGTCATGAGGAGTAGTCAGCATGGATTCACCGAGGGGAGATCGTGCTCGACCAATCTCATAGCCTTCTATGATCTCATCACCGGCTGGGTGGGTGGAGGGAGAGCAGTGGATGTCATCTACCTTGACTTCAGCAAGGCTTTCGATACTGTCTCCCATGACATCCTGATAGCAAAGCTGAGAGATCATGGGATAGATGAGTGGACAGTGAGGTGGGTTGAGAACTGGCTGTTGGAACGGGCTCAGAGGGTCGTGATCAGTGGAACAAAATCTGAATGGAGGCCTGTGTCTAGCGGTGTTCCCCAGGGCTCGGTGTTGGGTCCAGTCCTGTTTAATATCTTCATCGACGACCTTGATGAGGGAATAGCATCCACCCTCAGCAAGTACACTGATGTTACAAAGCTGGGAGGGGTGGCTGACACGCAGGAACACTGCGCTGCCATCCAGCGAGACCTGGACAGGCTGGAAAGCTGGGCAGGGAGAAACCAGATGAGGTTTAATAAAAGCAAGTGTAAAGTCTTGCACCTGGGGAGGAATAACCGTCTGTATCAGTACAGGCTGGGGGATGACCTGCTGGAGGAGAGGTCTGTGGAGAAGGACCTAGGGGTCCTGGTTGATGACAGGTTGGCTATGAGCCAGCAGTGTGCCCTGGTGGCTAAGAGGGCCAATGGGATCCTGGGATGCATCGGGAAGAGTGTGGCCAGCAGGTCTAAGGAGGTGATCCACACCCTCTACTCTGCCCTGGTCAGGCCCCACCTGGAGTATTGTGTCCAGTTCTGGGCTCCCTGGTATAAAAAGGACAGGGATCTCCTGGAGAGAGTCCAGAGAAGGGCTACGAAGATGATTAAGGGCCTGGAACAGCTCCCGTATGAGGAAAGGCTGAGTGAGCTGGGGCTGTTCAGCCTGGAGAAAAGAAGACTGAGGGGGGACCTAATTAATCTTTATAAATATCTTAAGTATGGGATGCAGGGGGAATTGGCCAACCCCTTTTCAGTAGTCTGTGGTGATAGGACAAGGGGCAATGGCTGTAAATTGGAGCACAGGAAGTTCCGCACCAACATGCGGAAGAACTTTTACACAGTGAGGGTGACAGAGCACTGGAATAGGCTGCCCAGGGAGGTGGTGGAGTCTCCTTCTCTGGAGATATTCAAGACTCGTCTGGACGCCTAAACTGCCAGAGCATGAGAAGCAATATGCCCTGCTCACAGATGGGTCATGTCACATTGTGGGAAAGCATCGGAGATGGAAGGCTGCTGTGCGGAGTCCTACAAGTCAAGTTGCAGAAGACACTGAAGGAGAAGGACAATCAAGCCAGTTTGCAGAGGTGAAAGCCGTCCAGTTAGCTCTGGACTTTTCCAAAAGAGAAAAGTGGCCGATGCTCTACCTCTACACTGACTCATGGATGGTAGCAAATGCCCTGTGGAGCAATGGAAACAGAGCAACTGGCAGCACAGTCAAACCCATCTGGGCTGCTGACTTATGGCAAGATATTGCTGCCTGGCTGGAGAAGCTGGTTGTAAAAGTACAGCATGTAGATGCCCACGTACCCAAGATTTGGGCCACAAAGCAACATCAAAATAACCGGCAGGTGGATCAGGCTGCTAAGATTGAAGTATCTCAGGCAGATCTAGACTGACAACATAAGCATGAATTATTTATGTAAGCTATTAGGCCCAAACATAGAAGAAAAGGGGGGATGAAGTACCAGAACCAGATGAATCCCCCCCCCTTTTCTGGTGAGAGGGAAAGTGAATCAGATGAAGAAACATCCAACCACTTCAGCTCTGATAATGCTGGAAGTCAAACCAGAAGTAAAACTGACAAAGCCCCACAATTATTAGCCCCTTTATGAGATACTGTGGTACTGGCAGGGGAAACACTTAAAGACCCCCTTTACGATCAGTGATTTGGACAATTGGAAGAAAACAGCTAAAGGATAAAAGGATGACCCCTCTAAGGTGGCAAAAAGATTTTAATTGATTGTTAAGAATTTGGATCCAGACTGGAAGGATATCAATTTAACGTGAAGTGAAATGATAGAGACTGAAAAGCAGTTAATATTGCAAGCTGTCTGGACTAATGTGCAGGCATATATAATATGGATTGTTAGTGGAATGTGAATCATAATATAATACTCCTATTTTACCAATTAAAAAGCCCGATGGAACGTATCGAGTAGTGCAAGACCTCAGAGCAACAAAAAATATTGTTAAAAATCTCCACACAGTGGTAGCTAATCCCTATGCACTGCTAACAAAGTTTAAGGATACACAGATTTGGTTTACAGTCATAGATTTAAAAGATGCTTTCTTCTGCTTGCCATTAGCCAAAGAAAATCAAAAGTTATTTGAATGGGAAAGTCCTACCACTGGGGGACACTACCTGTCACCGGCCTCCACCCGGACACAGAGCCATTGACCACCACCCTTTGTTTGCATCCTTTTAACCAGTTTCTTATCCACTGGATGGTCCACCCGTCAAATCCACATCTCTCCAATTTAGAGATAAGGATGGGGTGGGGGACCATGTCAAAGGCCTTGCACAAATCCACGTTGCCTTCCTGTTATCCACCAATGCTGTCACTTTGTGGAAAATCGACGGGGAGACAGCCACATCCGATGATGTCCAGCAAGCCTCAACTTTATTCGGTTACACATCGCACTTTGATGGGTACAATAATTAGCTTATGCATATTGCAAAAATTGAGCTCATCATTGGTCCAAGATAAAAGAACATCTATGCCCCTGTTGGCACATACTCCGAATGCCTATGGCTTCTTCCCCCGTGCTTAGTTCCTCTTTCCCATACTTTACTATCTTAAAGATATAACGTCTTTGTTACATCCACCACGTTTCTCACGCCCTTACTGCTTGACCAATTTCACTGTACCAAGCTCATGGCCTTTGGCCACCAGCCATGATTCCACAAAACTCTCTACACTTCCCCCGTTTTCTTTTTGGGCCAAAAGGTTGGTTTGCCACATTTTTTGGACCAAGCGATTAACCATTCCTTGCCAACAATTAGTTCGTTTATTCTACAGAGCAGCGTGATTCTATACTCTCTAGCAAGCTTAACAAAGCATGGCTAGGAACCACGGGGGAGCGAAGCGAGAACAGTAAAGGCGATAGAGTGGACACCTGTGCAAGGCCTGTATCTCATCTTGTCTTAGAGGAATGTTTCAGAATTAGGAACTTCTATTCACAGTCCACACTCCTTAACCCATTATCTGACTTTGCTGCTAGCTCCACATTCCTTTAAAGTGATGTTTCATTCTGGCTGTTTTGTTCGCAGGGATAGAGAGGGGGAAATATGTGGCTGTTAATTGGCTACACACACTGTTCACATCAGAGTGATTAATTAGTAATTATAACGAGTTTTGATAAGCATATCTTATAGCTAAACATTGTTAGTTTACCTTTGATGTCTAAAAGTTATCTGCACACCTGTTTTGTTTTGGCCTTTTTATTATGGCTGTTTCTTGACATATTCACTTACTTCCAAATAACTTCTCACAACTCCTTGGTTTAAGGCAGTCTGTCCACCTGCCTTCAAGGCCGCTACATTTTGAAAATGTGATTACCAAATACCTCTCAGCATGAGTAATTTTGCTGTCTCGTGGGAATTGAAGGATACTGTCGGGGCCTGTGTCTTTGTGAGGAGAGCCAGGCCGCCGGCAGGCCTGCTGTCCTCCCTGACAAATTTTTTTTTTTTTTTCTTTTAGTATCTGCGTTACCAGAACTGCTTTTAGAGGTCTCTGCAAGGGCCCTTTGCAGAAAGCTCAATAAGCATGGCAGTAAGAGTAAGACAAGTACCGTAATTGCCAAATCCAAATAAACCAAATTTGACCACTGACAATATCCATCCTGAAATTTCCCACTCGTGAAACCAATTGTCTGATCCAAACAATCCATTTTCTCGTTGTATCTTTTGTGTTTGATCTGTTAATTTCTGAATGCTCACATGAATTGACTGAGAGTGGTCAGCCAGGTTCTTTGTCTGCTTTGCCAATCAGGAGTGTCAGAAGTGCAGATAACATCACCCTCACACAGTCTGTGATCTTAGGCTGTGCAGAAATCACTATTTCTCTACTTTTCATTTACCACAAATATATGCATATCTCAAAGACTGTTAGATGGTTCAAAATGTCCCACAGCAAAACTCATAGTCCACTGTGGCTGCAGCTGGAACACTTGACTTCAGTTACTGTGATCAGGATCCCATCCGGTTCATGCAAGCTTGATTTCTTCTGGATCCACAGCTTTATCCACTTCACTGGGTCCCACTTGGTTCCCGTATCTGTAATGACACAGGCAGATCTCCTTCCCCAAGTTAGTACCTGCAACTTCATTTCATTTTTTTTTTTTCCTCCTTTTAAACCTACTGCATGTTTCACCATTGAAGGTACCAAACTCTTCTGTGGCAGACATAAATAGTTCAAAACATAAAGAGCTTTGTTTAATCAATCAGCCGGAGAGATACCCTTCTCTCCCCGTTTTTGTTTGTGAAGCAAACGCTTGAGAGTTTGATTCATACGTAGACCTTGAGTTAGTCAGTCAGCTCAGTGTGGCTGCAAATATGGGTAATAAAATACTGATGCATAATACCACACAATAATCTAATCCAGTGAATATTTTCAAGGAATTTTTGAACACTATTTAATGTGCTCCAAATATTTCCATACTGCCTTATTTTGAATTTTCTGTAATCTGTAATCCCTTGATTTTCAAATGCACTGTTAACTCATGAATCAAACTTTCAACGTCCAAGTTTTTTCCCGCAATCAGTATCATGCACGTAAGGATAAAGGATTAGATCAGGATGCATTTTTCGTACCGGAGCAAGTACCTGAGCTACGTAAGTCTGGCACCAGTTTAGCTTTTCCACCTCTAATATTCTTTCTAGTTTGCAAATCACAAAACAGTATTTTTCCAGTAATCATCCCATATTTTCCCAAATGTTTGAGCTACCCCAAAAGCATACCTTGAGTCAGTATAAATCGTCCCTTCTGTCCTATTTAACAATTGTGATGCTTGATTTAAAACATATAATTTGCATGTCTGGGCAGACCAATTGTTAGGTAATCTTCCTGATTCTTTTACACTTTGATTTTCCTCATCAATAATTCCATTGCTTGCCTCCCCACTCCTAGATGACAGGTTAAGCACTTAAAATTTACTGAAGCTCTGTGTCTTAAGTTTGGGTAATGCTTGAGACAGGGGGTTTGTTTTCTTGAGGTGTACAAATCATAAGCTAACGCAGAATAGCTCTGCTGGATGCTATGTAATCCCGATCCTCCTGTTTGAGGTGGGGTTACCACCCCCCCCATCCCACCGGCCCGCTATCAACGTTCTTTTCGCCACCACCCACTCATCCCCACATAAACTTTTCCCTGGTAATTTTCACGATTATGTAGTAGTAAAAATACCCTGATTTAACCATTTTTCCCGCTCTGACGCCACCTTACGTGCCCAGGCTCCAACGAGCAGTCTCTGCAGAGTCTCTCGGGCATCAGGAGATGTATTGATGATGTTTGTCGGGCGGTGTGGGTGGGAGCAGTGGGTGTAGATACAAAATGTGTCCCTGATCTGATGATTGTCAAAGCCGATAATTGTCCATGGCCATAGGTGTCCTGTGTCCTGTCCTTAGGTTTCTTGTCTGTGGGCATAGGTTCCTTGTCCGTGCCATAGTCGGTGATTCTTCATGTCGGTAGTGTCCAGGTGGGTGGGTGGGCAATTCTACAGACCCTTTCACAGCAGGGCATGCTGTTGCCACAGCTGCCTGCTCTGCTTTCATGTTTTCCAGCTTTTCAAGGACAAGCTGAAGTTTTAGATGGCGGTTAACATTTTCAACTGCGTCACAGGCTCTTTTAGGTTCAGTAAAAGTTAGAGGTGAATAGATATTAAAGGCAGTCGGTTGTACATTTTGTTTTTCTTCCACATTTTTTCCTTCCAAAGCTATCATAGTGGGGGGTTTTGCAGACTGTGGTGGCAGATTTACGTGCACTACTTGCTCGTCTTCCCGGTCAGTTCTGACAGATTTATCACTTTGCTCTGATAACATGGCATAATTACTTAGCATAGTAACTGGGGTAGGTGAAAGAGCACCCAGAAACAAAAACACATTCTCCGTAGTAGAATTTTTCCCTTTTGAATCGGTTCTGTAGAACTCGCAACTGCTGCAAAGGCTGAAGCGGCAGAGCTCATTGTGAACTATTCTCCATAATTTTCCTAATTTCTTTGCTGTTTGGTCATCCTCTAATGTAGCATCCCACAATTTATCACCAAGTCTACGCCGCTCGGCTAGTTCATGCACTGTATGTAGGTTAACAAACATTCCCTTTGCATACCCGTATTCTAACGGTCCGGGTAATTCCTTGCCTTTGACCTGTCACTTCTAACAGTCTGGGCAATTCCTTGCCTTTGACCTGTCACTTCTGACAGTCCGGGCAATTCCTTATGTAAGGCAATGCCTTTGACCTGTCGCTTCTGTAGTAAATAAATCATATGCTACTTGCCTGTCCATTATAACGTCAGCGCTGTTGCAGCTTTATCAGGTCCGGTAGCACGTAGCGGCTAGGCTCACTGATGTGATCACCTAGGGCACGGCACACTCTCTTGTCAGCGTGCTTATTTGCCATCCGGCTGCTTAGGACCCACACACCCTCCGTCGTTCCACCGTGGTTCGTGATAAGGACGTTTTCTTCGCTCCTTGTAATCATGGCGCTTTAATCCCGGCGCTCCCCAGTATTACGGCGCTTACCAGTATCACGGCACTTTTCCCAGTATCACGTCGGGCCCCCAAACTGTCTCGGAACCTAGTCAATGCCCCACCGGGAATCCTGTCGACAATACACGAGACCGTTGAAATCAACGGGACATGTCTCCCCGTTCTTCGGTGGCAGGAGCCCCTCACGGTCATGATGCCGATCCCGGACGAGCCTCCAGTGTATCATGTCGGGGTCACCATTTTGTGGAAAATCGATGGGGAGACAGCCACATCCGATGATGTCCAGCAAGCCTCAACTTTATTCGGTTACACATCGCACTTTTATGGTTACAATAATTAGCTTATGCATATTGCAAAAATTGAGCTCATCATTGGTCCAAGATAAAAGAACATCTGTGCCCCTGTTGGCACATACTCCGAATGCCTATGGCTTCTTCCCCCATGCTTAGTTCCTCTTTCCCATACTTTACTATCTTAAAGATATAACGTCTTTGTTACATCCACCACGTTTCTCACGCCCTTACTGCTTGACCAATTTCACTGTACCAAGCTCATGGCCTTTGGCCACCAGCCATGATTCCACAAAACTCTCTACATCACTCCATCATAGAAGGTCACCAGATTGGCAAGGCATGACCTTCCCTTGGTGAAGCCATGCTGGCTGTCCCAGATCACACGCTCATCCCTCATATCCTCCAACATGTCATCCAGGAGGATCTGTTCCATGATCTTCCCAGGCACAGAGGTGAGGCTCATTGGCCTGTAGTTCCCTGGGTCCTCCTTGATCCCTTTCTTATAAATGGGAGTGACATGAACCTTTTTCCAGTCCCTGGGGACCTCACCCGACAGCCACGATTTTTCAAATATGATGGAGAGCGGCTCAGCAACCACATCAGCCAGCTCCTTCAGGACCCTGGGATGCATGTCATCTGGCCCATAGACTTGTAGACATTAAGTCTCATGGGGCAGTCTTAGACTTGCTCTGCCCTTACAGTGGGGGGGGGATTTAGTCCCCCAGTTCCCACTTAGAGGTTCAGGGATGCAAGGTTCAGGGACGTGAGAATCCTGGCTGCCAGTGAAGACCAAGGCAAAGAACTCATTCAGTACCTCAGCCTTCTCCTCATCAGTTGCAGCCAATTCTCCTTTCTCATTTACCAAGGGGGGTACGTTCTCTTTGGCCTGTCTGTTCTAGCCAATGTACCTGTAAAATCCCTTCTTGTTGTTTTTAACATCCCTTGACAAGTTCAGTTCCATCTGCGCCTTGACTTTCCTGATCCCATCTCTGCAAGTCCAAACAGCATCCCTGTATTCCTTCCAGGCTACACGCCCTTGCTTCCAGAGCTTGTATTTGCCTTTCTTTTCCCTCAGTTTGACCAGCAGGTCCTTGCCTAGCCATGCTGGTTTCCTGCCCCTCCTGCCCACTTTCTTATTCAGAGGGACAAAGAGCTCTTGAGTTCTCAGAAAGGCATCCTTAAAGAGCAGCCAGCTTCCCTCAACATTTCTGTCTCTAAGGACCACCTCCCAGGAGATCTCAGCCAACAATAATTTAAACAGCCTGAAGTTTGCTCTCCTAAAGTTCAGGGTCCCGATTCCACTCTTTGCCAGCCCCACATTCCTCGAGATCACAAACTCAACCAGGACATGGTCCCTGCAGCCCAGGCTGTCTCCAACCTTAACACCTTTAATGATCTCCCCCATGTTGCTGAGCACCAGGTCCAGCAAGACATCGCCTCTGGTCAGTCTGTCCAATACCTGAACCAGAAAGTTATCATCTATGTACTCGGGGAGTCTCCTAGATCTCTTGCAGCTCACCATGTGGTTTTCCCAGCAGACGTCCGGGTGGTTAAAGTCCCCCATCAGGATGAGTGCCTGCGAGCACAATGCCTCTTGCAGCTGAAGGAGGAAGGCCTCGTCAGAAGGTTCCCCTTGATCAGGCACACTTCAGGGACACTTCAGAGGTATTTCCCCACAATCTCCTAGAATGACAGCATCCCCAAGCTCTTCTCTGTCTCTTTCAACTCTACCCTCGAATCTAGTATAAAGCCACAGGCTACTTGCTCTACCCTCATATCCCCTCTCCCCTTCCTACCTAGTTTAAAGCCCTGTCAATGAGGCCTGCCAGCTCTTGAGCTAGGATTCTTTTCCCTCTTGGAGACAGGTGACAGCCGTCAGGCCAGGTGCTTAGTACACCTCCCCATGATCAAAAACCCCAAAGTTCCTGAAGTGACACTATCCCCTCAGCCACCTATTCAACACCTCTGCTTTCCTAGCCCACTTCGTGTCCTTTGCCACCCCAGATGGGATAGAAGAAAACACCACTTGCACTCCCCCTCCCTCAATCAGCCTCCGTAAACCCCTGAAGTCTCTTTTTATAGCTCTCAGGCTTGTCTGAGAGACTTCATCACTGCCTGCCTGAATGACAAGTAATGGGTAGTAATCGGAGGGGTTAACCAGATCCAGGAGTTTATTAGTTATGCCCTTGACCCAGGCCCCAGGGAGGCAGCACACTTCCCTACCAGTCAGGTCTGGTCTGCATATGGGCCCTCTGTTCCCCTGAGAAGGGAATCACCAGCCAAAATCACCTTTCTGTCCTTCCTGGAGGAGGAAGTCTTGAGGAACAGAGTTGACCATCCTTGGGAACCTCTTAGGGGGCTCCTCCCTCACCTTCCCACTTGCCTCCCCTTCAACTCCCAGCATCTCAAACATATTGCTTTGGGGGTTCTGGGGACGTTTCTTTCTTGTTCCCCTTTCACGATGCTTTTGTCAGTAAATGGTCTTTATTCCAATCCACAGAGGCTCTGTCTGTTTGTCCTCCAGGAGTGAGCGAGTGGCATGTGGTACTCAGCCACTGGTTGGGGATAAACCACCACAGCCCTTTTTGGAGCCCAATGTGGGGCACGAAGGGTTGGGAGAACGGTAGATCTGACCCAATTGTGTTAAAAAGGTGTGATAAAATGTTTATCATGTTATTTGAAGAGGGGATGGAAACAATGATGTTTTGCCTGTTCACCTGACTTTGGTATGTGAACCTACACGCACTTTATGTAATCCCTGCCCAGCTGTTTATCACCTTGGGGAGGGGAGTCAGGTTCTGTTGTACTGTGTAATACTGATTTATGACAGGATATCATCTGTGTTTGTTAGCCTTGGAGGGTATCTATATGTGGCATTTCTGTCTGTGGTGGTTGAGGCCTGGCTGGAAGCCAAATGCCCACCAAAGCCTCTCTCTCACTCCCCTTTTCAGCTGAAAAGGGGAGAAAATATATATTGGGAAGCTTAGGATTCAAGATAAGGACAGAGAGATCACTCTGCAATTAGTGTCATGGGCAAAACAGACTCAACACAGAATAAAGAAAAGTACTTTATTACACTACACTACACTACACACCCAGTGAACCAGAGTCAGGTAATGAGAAGTGCGGATGGGTCTTAAAGCACCTTCCCCCACCCCTCCCTTCTTAGCAGACTTAACTTCATTGATGATTTTACTCCCTTCTTCCCCCAACAACATGGTGTGCGAAGGGGCAGGGACTGGGGAGTGGGGTTCTGGTCAATTCCTTACAAGCTACTTTCCTTCTCCAGATCTTAACACTTCTACTTCCCCCCACCCCTCCCTTCTTCGCAGACTTTACTTTAGTCATAAATTTGCTCCCTTCTTCCCCCCCATCACGGCATGGGGAGGGGCAGGGAATGGGGGTTTTCAGTCCATTCCTCCCAAGTTGTCCTCCTTCTTAGCTGGGAGGGGCATTCCACACACACACACCCTCCCCCTGCGGCACTGTGGGGTCCCACCCATGGGAGACAGTCCTCCACGAACTTCTCCAGTGTGAGTCCTTTCTATCGGGGAGTCATCTCCTCACCACTTGCCTCAGCGTGGCTCCCTTCCATGGGGTGCTGACCTTCGGGCCCAGACTGCTCCAGCCTGGTCCCCCACAGAGTCACAAGTCCCCCAGCAAACCTGCTGCGGTATGGGTCAATCTCTTCACAGGCTGTAGATGGTCTCTGCTCCCTGTCTGCTCCATGGGCTGTGAGGGGACACCTGCTCCGCCATGGTCTTCTCCATGGGCTGCAGGGGAATCTCTCTCTCTGGCACCCGAAGTGCTTCATTCTTCCCCACCCCCTCCTTCTTCCCTGGCTTTGGTGTCTGGGCAGATTGTTACATCTCACTCCCTTCTCTGGTGGCAAAATGCACCTGCCTGCAGTTTTTTTTCTCCTAAATGTGATTCACAGAGGCGCTGTGACCATTGCTGATTGGCTCGGCCTTGGTCAGCAGCAACTCTGGCCTTGAATCGGCTGATGTTTACTCTGCAGAGCCTGCAGAGGGCTTCTAGCTGCTTCTTACAGCAGCCATCTCTGCAGCAACCCCTTCTCTACCAACAGTTTGCTATGCAAAACTGCAACACTGTCATTTCCAACTATTGGGCCACATAGCTTTATTTAATAATGACACTCAAGTTATGGGGAAGATGGGGGGGAAGCTTCCTCCTACCTTTTTTCCTTCAGGCTTGTTACAACAGCCTTTGAGAAGTTTGATTATCCCTGGGATGCTCATTCTCCTGAATGTCTTTCAAGTTTCAAGTGTTACAAGAAATTGTTTTAAGAATATTGCCAGGAGAATTTCCCTGAAGCTGAAGTGAGTCTGGGAATATCTGGGAAAAGCACCCCACTGTGACTGGCCCAGAGGCTCCGTGCATCCTGGACATAGACTTCCTCCAGACAGGGTACTTCAAAGACCCAAAAGGGTACTGGTGGGCTTTTGGGATAGCTGCCTTAGAGACAGAGGAAACTGAACAACTGTCTCTTCTGCCCAGACTGTCAGAAGACCCTTCTGTTGTGGGGCTGCTAAAGGTTGAAGAACAGCGGGTACCAATTGCTACCATGATAGTGCACAGAAGACTATACCGCACCAAGAGAGACTCCCTGATTCCCATTCAGATACACAGTGTAAGACCCCTAGAATGGAATAGCTCCTCACATGAGTGTGGGGAAATAAAAAGACAAGGAGTTTTTGCGGTTAAGATCAAAGAAATGGTAGATGACCTATCCTTTGTGTTGCAACAACAATTAAAAGGAGTACAAGAATTAACAAAGCAAAGTGTATTGGATTAGCTAGAAAGCAGTGTAAGATGGCTAAATCCTACTGCTTGGATTTTTGTAGGAATAGGATGTGTGTTTTTCTTTTTGTGTGTCTACTTTTTAGAATCATCTGGAAGACAATTTGAGATCTGAAGAAGACCAAGGCGCAAGTGCCAGCTGCCCTGATCATGAACCCTATGTTGCAAAAGAAAAAAGGGGGAGATGCAGGAGCAGTAGGGTAAGTTTCCCCTGCCATCTGGATGATCAAAGAAGAGTGATTAGAATGGGGCAGGGTGACCTCGAGCAAGCAGAGCCAGTGATTGCTTCACAAACAAGCATGTAATGAAAGATCAGGCAGGAAAAATGCCTGAAGCATGATCGTAAATCAGGCTGGAACACTGCCTGAGGTATGAGTGGGGAGGAATGTGTGTAGGAGTTTGTAGAAATATCCTTCTTGGCCTTGTAGCTCAGGTCCATATCTTTATCTATAAAAAGGCTTGGGGAAAGAAATTGACTCATGGAAACAAACTTCACAACTCACGGAGAGTTATAAAGCAGGTATATTTATTGCAGCGCTGGGTGCAAGGGGGCTCACGCCTCCTAACTTGCACATCCTTTCAACAAGCAGTCGGATATTTATTATACAAAGTCATGAATATACATAAGAATTCTGAGAAAAGGTTCAGTTATTCAAAGCAGTTCTGAGAATTCATTATCATCAGTTTCCTCCCTCTGGTGCAGGCGCGCTGCTATCTGGTGGTGGTCTCTGGGGATCTTCTGGAGGAAGGCTTGTAGGCTTCCTTGCAGTGTGTTCTTCACCTTTGGTCCAGAATGCTGAGTTATAGCCCCAAGGTCAATTTAAAATGTTCTCTCCTTGAATAATTGCCTCACTTTTTTGCTTATCTTTGGTATGTGTCTCCTCTTTATCCTTGATATCAGCAACTCCTACTATCTTGTTCCTGTTTCTTCCTGTTGCTTCCTCTTTCTAACCTTCAGTTCTTTCTCAAAGGTAAAACAACTGCTCATCGTAAAACGTGTGCTCATGAGTGACTATCTCTTCCTAGCTATTGTTACATTAGTCATTTGGATATGTCAAACTAATAGTTGCCTACTATCTGTATCAAAATAAAGCAGCACTTTCTCTCTTTTCTTCTCTGGGTGTATAACAACTCTGTGTGTGTGATTCTTTGATCATCACCCAGTGAACGAACTGCAACAATGGAAGACGCTGTGACCCATGTTGGAGTAAGCCCCTGGCAGGACCTGCAGCCCATCGAGAGAGGCCCATGTTGGAGCAGGTTTGCTGAGGTTTGTGACTCCGAGGGGGACCATGCTGGAGCAGCCTGGGCCTGAGAGATTGCACCCCATAGAAGTGACCCACACTGGAGCAGTTGGTGAAGAGCTGAAGCCCTATGGGAAAAGGACTCAAGTTGGAGAAGTTCATGAAGGACTGTCTCCCATGGGTGGGACCCCACACTGGAGCAGGGGAAGAGTGTGAGGAATGCCCCTCTTCCTTCCAGCTAAGAAGGAAAACAACTCATGAGGAACTGACCGAAACCCCCATTCACCACCACTCCCGTGCCACCCTGAGGTGGAAGAAAGAGCAAAATAATGAATAAAGACAAGTTTGCAAAGAAGGGAAGGGTGGGGGGAGGTGTTTTAAGATCTGGTTTTACTTCTAATTATCCAACTCTGGTTTCACTGGGTGTGTAGTGTTGAGTGTTTTGCCAGTGAAGCTAATTGCTGCATAATCTCTCCCTGTCCTTACCTTGACTCCTAAGCCTCTCAATATATATTTTCTCCCCTGTCCAGCTGAAAATGGGAGTGATAGAGAAATTGTGGTGGGCGTCCGGCCTCCAGCCAGGGTCAAAACACCAGAAATGTATAGCTCTGTTAAGACAGTTCTCAGGGGTTAAGGACAGGCAGATCACTCACCAGTTATGGTCATGGATAAAACAGACAGGTCCTCCACTGTGGTCCTCCACTGGTTGCAGGGGGACAACCTGTCTCACCATGGTCGTCACCACAGGCCACTCAGACTTCATGAAGCTCATAGAATTATAGAATGCTTTGGGTTGGAAGGGACCATGGACACCATCAGCTAGATAAGGTTGCCCAAAGCCTCATCCAACCTGGCCTTAAAAACCTCCAGGGATGGGGCTTCCACAACCTCCCTGGGAAACCTGTTCCAGTGTCTTACCACCCTCATAGTAAAGAATTTCTTCCCAACATCTAATCTAAACCCACCCTCTTTCAGTTTGAGGCCATTGCCCCTTGTCCTATCACTACACTCCCTGATGAATAGTCCCTCTCCCACTTTCTTGTAGGACCCTTTAAGTATTGGTAGGCCATAATTACGTCTCCCTAGACCCTACTCTTCTCCAGACTGAACAAGCCCACCTCTCACAGCATCTCTTCATAGGAGAGGTGATCCAGGCCTCTGATCATTTTCCTGGCCATCCTCTGAACTTGCTCCAACAGCTCTCTGTCTTTCCTTAACTGGGGTCCCCAAAGCTGGATGCAGTAATCCAGGTGGGGTCTCATGAGAGCAAAGTAGAAGTGCAGAATCACCTTCCTCGATCAGGGAGTGTACGTGGCCTCAGGGAGCGGAGACAGAGAGAGAGACAGAGAGAGAGAAAGAAATGCCTCTGCATTTCCCTCTTGCGCTTCAGCTCGACCAGAAGGTCCTTACTCAGCCGTGCTGGTCTCCCGCCCAGCTTGCCTGATTTCTCACGCGTGGGAATCAAGAGCTCTTGTGCTCTAAGGAAAACGTCCTTAAAGAGCTGCCGGCTCCCTTCTGCTCCTTCTGCACAGTGGCTTCCAACTCCTCCTGTTTGTTACCCGTGCTGCGGGCGCTGGTTACGGAGGCACTTCCGTTGGGTTGTCGACCCGTGTCACCTTTCTGGAGGGTCAAGCCCTGAATCCTCTGCAGCATATCTCGGGTGTTCCCCTGTTGGCTCCTAACGCATCGGCAGCCCCTGGCTCTTCTCTGTTGCTCAAAACTCCATCCCCTTCCCCCGCCGAGTCTAGTTTAAAGCCCTCCCCGTAAGTCCAGCCAGCTAGCTGGCAGAGACCCTCTTGCCCCGCTTGGTCAGGTGACTCCCATCAGCTCCCAACAGACCCGGCTTCTCAAAGGTAGAGCCGTGATCACAGAAGCCCAAACCTTGCACATGGCACCAGCTACGCAGCCAGGCGTTCGCCTGTTGCTCTCCTCCTTCCTGGACCCCTTCCTCCGACTGGGAGGATAGAGGAGACCACCGCCTGTGCTCCCGCTCCTTTTAACATCGCTCCGAGGGACATACAGTCTCTTTGGAGGGTTCTAAGTTGTCTCGTCAGACCCTACACAGAATAGTAGGAGCGGATCATAATCTGTAGGGCTCAGCAGGAGGCTCGGCAGCCTCTCAGTGACGCCGCGAATGCGAGCTCCTGGTAGGCAGCAGGCTTCTCTAGAGAAATCGTCTGGATGGCAAACGTGTGCTTCGGTGCCTCTCAGTAGGGAATCTCCACTTGCTAATACCTCACGTGCTTTTCTGGTGGCGCTGGTTCTAATGCGGGTGGGTGAGTTCCACATGGTTGCCCTGCTGTCTTGGCCCTCCGGCAGAGATCCGGGGTGGTTCAAGTCCCCCATGAGGACCAGGGCCTGCGAACGCGAGGCTGCTCTTATCTGTCTGTAGAGGGCCTCGTCCGCTCGCTCTTCCTGGTCGGGCGGCCTATAGCAGACACCCGCTACAATGCCACCCTTATCCTCACCCATAAGCATCCTTGGTGCCCTATTCTCAGCTTCGCGTCTCCTTTGCTACTGACATTTCAGTTACAGAAGACCAAGCGGGTCCCTGCGCTTCAGTCAGATCGACATTCAGTCCTAATCCTTCCCGACCAAAGGGTCAGGAACTACATCTCCAGCCTTGCTCGTTGTCCTTTTACCCTTCGCATCCTCAAGGCATTGCCTTCTCCAAGGCTCTGTTTTTATCGAGGTTAGCAAGACCAAGTTAACCGAGCTCACGTCTACTCCACGACCTCTTTATAGCTGTTCCCGGGTTTCCAACACACACACGCGCGCGTGCGCGCACAGCCTCCAACAGGCTCTGTGCAGGGAACCTCATCGCGGTATTCCAGTACTTCAAGGGCAGCTACAAAGAGGACAGAGGCTCTCTCCTCACAAGGAGCCACACGGAGGAGACAAGGGGCAACGGGTACCCACTGGAACGGCCTCCCCGGGGACGTGGCAGAGTCCCCATCGCTTCAGGCTTTCAAGATGCGATTGGACAGGGTGCTAGTCGCCAAGCTTCGCCCCATGGCTTGGGGATATAGAAGAGATGAAGACGCTTCCCAGCGGGCGTCTCCGATGCCTCAGTAACGTAGCCTTCTAGGGCAACAAAGGATCGCCCCTGCCCTCTCCCTTTTTTAATAGCTGTTAAAGAGAGATGAAGCTTGCCATCTCCCTGCGACGTAGCTTTGGTTTGGGCCCGGCTGGGATGGAGTTAACTTTCCCCATAGCAGCCCTCAGAGCGCTGTGCTTTGTAGTTGCAGCTAGAAGGGTGCTGATAACACACCGATGCTTTGGCTCCTGCTCAGCAGTGCTCCCACAGCGCAGAGGCCGCGGAGGCCGTCTCTCCAACCGCCCCACCCCCCAAAGTCCAGTAAGCTGCGGGTGGGGAAAGAGGTTGGGAGGGGACAGAGCCAGGACAGCTGACCCTAATTGCCAAGAGAGAGATTCCACTGTGCTATGGAAGCGCCGCAGCTGCCATTCAGGCCCCCTACCGCGTCCCTCCTCACCAGAAAAGGGATTATCAGCGGGGCCTTACCTGCCACACAGCCATTGATAAAGCGCTCCAACAGGAGTCGCATGCTTCCGACGCGTTGCAGGGCTGTGCCGAAACCACCCTCGCATGGCATGCCTGTAGCGTCACATACAGCGTTTCCTAAAGGTTTAGCGGCAGCCTACAGTGGCTTTACGTACATCCGCGTACCGCTTCCAAAAAGCTAAGAGTTTGCTTCCTACGAGACGCGGGAGACCGCTGAGCGGTTCCAGCGTCACGCTTCAAATGACTGGGCAAATCGCTAACTTATCTATAGAACACTGTTAACAGACACAAGCATTCCACATACATCCCACTCCGGGGAGACACCGGTCCAACTCGCAGAACTATTTCCCTCAGTAAGACGCACAAGACAGAGATGATATCCCCATGCTAAATCTTTATTGTGCAACTGCTGCTCAAAGACTTCATTACCTTCCACAGACACGCGTCACAAAAAAGTAGACATCAACAGCGGCTAGACTGACGGGCAACAGATGAAATCCATTCAGTGGCGATGCGTACACGCGCAGCAACTCTTGTGGTGCAAGAAATCTCAGCCAGGTGGCCAGCCCAACCGACAGCCACCCGGGTGTCCGTGATAAAACAGACCGCCCACCCTCGGGCCCTTCATCCGCAACCATCCGGAATCCATTGGTCAGGCCCAGGTGAGCAGCACGCTTCTCGCCAACAACCATCAAGTGCCCGAGACGCTGGAGAAGGAAGTACAAAACCATAAATGAATAAAATCAGGAGCCACACACAAAGAGGGGGAGAGGGCAGGAAGGGAAGGAACGAGAGCAGAGAACCACCCAGAGAGACCACTTAGCCAATTCCTAGCAATTCTACCTTTGCGCTTACGATTACTGTCTGTCTGTCTGTCTGTCTGCCTGCCTGCAACTGACCATTTCCGAGCAGAGCTACAGAAACCGATTATGCACACTGGGTGGGGGGCACGACCACAACAGAGCAAGAGCTATGCAATTTTTTTTCTTTCTTTCCGAGCCAGACAGTAACGGACGACAAAACAGCCACGGAAGCGAAGTCTGTTAAAGCCCCCGTTATATCTTCAGGCAACAGAAGCGATTCTGGTGGAAAATAAACGTTGGGCTGCCTTTTGCGTGGGTTTGCCGAGTCTCTGAGCTTGACTTTTACAGCTAAAAGCGAAGCATCCGGCACCTCTCAGCCAGCTCTGCCCTTCCTCGCCCCTGACCCGCCAAAAACCCCAAGCCCTCTTCTCCATATTAGAAGTAGTACTACTACTCTCGCTCTAATAAACCATGACAACAGGCATCAGACTGCGCTCCAGAACAACGCTGCGTTTTGCACCAGAGGTACGTACCCAGGGATGAGCGTTGCTTTATCTCGCTACTTCTACTCCAAAAGCTCAATTCCATTACAAGCCAGAGGCAAAAGGCGCCAGAAAACCCAGACTAGCCTACGGCGCCCCATCGAGAGGAAAAGAGGGGATGGGAAAGAGCCTGGCAAACTAGGAACTACTTGCGGGTACAGTTTAGCGTACAGAAAGCTTCCACGGTACTTACAGATTCACCAGAATCTTCTGCTTCAGGTAACCCGATAACTGGCTCCTTAGGCACGACTAGGAAAAGCGTCGGAGCTTGGGGCGAAAGACCATGGAACGCAAGGCGCTGGAGGAAGAGCAAACAGTTAAAACGTAATTGGCTTCAGAGAAAGGGAAGAGCTTACGCAAATCAACGTGCCCCACTGAGCTCGTACAGAAGCAGGTTACCAGACACCCCAAACGCAAGCCGAAACGTTGATTTTTCTTACGTCATATTAATACTTTCTACGCACAAACAACAACATATTTACAGAGCCCCCTCCAGAAGCGCGATTCGGCACGCAAGACGATGGGGGCAAGGAGACGGGCCGGTACTTCAGGTTAGCGACCTCCAGTACGTTTTAATTTGGGTCGATCATTTCCCTAAGCAGTTTTTCTGTTCGACCGGGTCCACGCAGAGGCAGGAGACAAACGGCTTAACTGAATCGGCAAAGTCGTCGGCGAAGCGGAAGATCAGCGGCCATTCGTTTTCCACGGTACAGGGAGCTCAAGTACCGAAGAAAAGCATAATCACAGGAAGCCTGCAAGCGCACAGTACTTCTGTACTGCACAGAAACCCTACCTTCAAAGGCAGAAGGCACCCCTAACCGCTAATCTTCAGCGGTTTAATTAAAAAATTATATACGGGATACTAACTGAAAGTTAACACCCTGTAGGCAGCGGCTGCGTTTTTTCCCCACAGCCTAAGCAGCTCCCTCCAGTTCCTAGCACATGCGGGTGCACCGGCAACCGTGAACCTTGCAAGCGTGCTGTTATCACGGTCCCACTTCACCACAGAAACAAGGTCTAGGAAGCTTTTGCAGCCTGCAGGGTGACCGGTTCCTAGACTTTGTTTCAAGGAAAGCAAGAAACGCTGTAACTCTTTGCTTTAATAATCCAGTTGGGGGGCTCAGAGCCAAAGCCTAGCACAGCAGAGCTGTGAAATCTCTATAACGCTATTAGGAGGCACATCAAGACCCGCGTTTCTCCTAGGCAGAACTAACTCATTAGGGTCACTACTCGGACGCTCGCCGTTTACATACGTACATACGCACACGTACGCGTACGCACACCCACGCGCGGAATCCCCGTGGAGACTGACTGCGTGTGCTTAGCCTAAGGTTTCAAGGCTATCATGCTACACGAGGTAGGACCGCTCCCCGTCCCTCGGCAGCAAACTTTGCACGACTTGCAGTGCCAAAGGCATATCACGCGGCAAACGCCTGCGGCTGCCACCAAGGGCGTTACCGTCAGAGGCCCTCCTCTAAGTACGTATGCACGCACGCACGCACGCACGCGCGCGCGCCGATAACACGGCGGGGCTGCGAACCGAGCGCGCGCCGCGGCAGCCGGGGGAGGGGGGGCACCGAAGAAGCGCGATAGTTTTGGGACGGTGCAGTAGAGAGCGCCACGACCCAGAGAGGCCACGTCCGTCCTCCGTTCCCCGTCCGCCCCTCCCTCCCTCCACCCACCCACCCACCCACCCACCCGCAGCAAGGCCGCCACCCGCCCCGCCGCGCTCCCGATCCTCGGCTCAGGGGGCCTGCGAGCGCGGGGGGAGGGGGGTGAGGGAAGAGGAACCGCGCGCAGAGCAAAGCCGCGGCTACCTCCTCATCCTCGTAGATGACGTGGGCGGGGAAGCGCCTTGCCGGTGACCTTCCCGAAGACAGCAGTGGCGCCACCGGGCCGGGCGGCCCGCGCCCCAATAATCTCGTCAGCCACGACAACACCCGTCGTCGCCCCCGCGCTTCCTCCACGGCGCGGCGCCCATTGGGCCGCCAGATCGCCACCGGCCGATCCGGCGTCTCGATTGGCGGTCTCGTCTGTCGTTTTCGCTCGTCCCCGCCCCCTCGGCGGGTCCGCCCTCGTCCGCTTTCCGGGGCTCAGGGAGCGTGCGTGGCCTCGGGGCGCGGAGGGATCCGACCTGGGCGCGGAAGCTGAGAGAGAGAGAGAGAGAGAGAAGACGTTGGGCGAGTCCGCGGAGGGATCCGTGCCGTGTACTGCTGCGACCCTGCGGCCGGGAAACGAGCTCTCACTCAGAAGAGGCTGTTGCAGCTACAACTACGCTTTATTGTTACTTGTTACCGCATCAAGTCCACCCCAGGCGTGCTTGTGGCTTTTTGGTGCTGCTCCCTCCAGTCAAATGCCTGCTTTGGCCAGGCCAGGCCTTAACGTTCCAGAACGTTTCATATATAAATAAAATACAAAGCGTGTGTTCAGCACTGCTGGCTTGAGGGCTGGAGGGCAGATCGAGATAGGATTTGCGCTGAGCTGGCTAGGAGGAGGCTTTCAGGAAAACAGGCAGTGCCCCCAAAGCTGCCCAAGAGTGCTCTGCGGTGCCCCCTGCACCCCCGGGGATAGCGAGCAATTGGATTGGTCTACACAACTGTATTGTAACATGTATGAACCCTGCTTTCCTCCGTATCGGGCTAAGGATATCCTGAGCCTTCTTTGTGGCGAGGGCACATTGTCGGCTCACGTTCAACTTGGGGTCTGCCAGGAGCCCCCCGCGTCCTTTTCTGCAAAGCTGCTTTCCAGACGGTCGGCCTCCAGCATGTACTGGTGCGTGGGGCTGTTCCTCCCCAGGTGCAGGACTTTGCACTTCCCCTTGTTGAACTGCACCAGGCTCCTGCCTGCCTGCCAGCCTGTTTCTCCAGCCTGTCGAGGTCCCTCTGGATGGCAGCACAACCCTCTGGTGTATCAGCCACTCCTCCCAGTTTTGTATCATCAGTAAACTCGCTGAGGGTACAGCCTGCCTACCCATCTTTAGTCTTCCTTCTCTGACCAACGCACCGCACTGCACTGCACCGCACCTGTAGAAGCCCTTCTTATGCTTCTTCACATCCCTTGCCAAATACAAATTCAGCTCCAGCCGTGCCTGAGCTTTCCCGATCCCAGCCCTATAGACCCGGCCAGCATCCCTATATTCCTCCCAGGATGCGTGTCCCTGCTTCCATTGCCTCTGCATTTCCCTCTTGCGCTTCAGCTCGACTGGAAGGTCCTTACTCAGCCGTGCTGGTCTCCCGCCCAGCTTGCCTGATTTCTCACGCGTGGGAATCAAGAGCTCTTGTGCTCTAAGGAAAACGTCCTTAAAGAGCTGCCGGCTCCCTTCTGCTCCTTCTGCACAGTGGCTTCCAACTCCTCCTGTTTGTTACCCGTGCTGCGGGCGCTGGTTACGGAGGCACTTCCGTTGGGTTGTCGACCCGTGTCACCTTTCTGGAGGGTCAAGCCCTGAATCCTCTGCAGCATATCTCGGGTGTTCCCCTGTTGGCTCCTAACGCATCGGCAGCCCCTGGCTCTTCTCTGTTGCTCAAAACTCCATCCCCTTCCCCCGCCGAGTCTAGTTTAAAGCCCTCCCCGTAAGTCCGGCCAGCTAGCTGGCAGAGACCCTCTTGCCCCGCTTGGTCAGGTGACTCCCATCGGCTCCCAACAGACCCGGCTTCTCAAAGGTAGAGCCGTGATCACAGAAGCCCAAACCTTGCACATGGCACCAGCTACGCAGCCAGGCGTTCGCCTGTTGCTCTCCTCCTTCCTGGACCCCTTCCTCCGACTGGGAGGATAGAGGAGACCACCGCCTGTGCTCCCGCTCCTTTTAACATCGCTCCGAGGGACATACAGTCTCTTTGGAGGGTTCTAAGTTGCCTCGTCAGACCCTACACAGAATAGTAGGAGCGGATCATAATCTGTAGGGCTCAGCAGGAGGCTCGGCAGCCTCTCAGTGACGCCGCGAATGCGAGCTCCTGGTAGGCAGCAGGCTTCTCTAGAGAAATCGTCTGGATGGCAAACGTGTGCTTCGGTGCCTCTCAGTAGGGAATCTCCACTTGCTAATACCTCACGTGCTTTTCTGGTGGTGCTGGTTCTAATGCGGGTGGGTGAGTTCCACATGGTTGCCCTGCTGTCTTGGCCCTCCGGCAGAGATCCGGGGTGGTTCAAGTCCCCCATGAGGACCAGGGCCTGCGAACGCGAGGCTGCTCTTATCTGTCTGTAGAGGGCCTCGTCCGCTCGCTCTTCCTGGTCGGGCGGCCTATAGCAGACACCCGCTACAATGCCACCCTTATCCTCACCCATAAGCATCCTTGGTGCCCTATTCTCAGCTTCGCGTCTCCTTTGCTACTGACATTTCAGTTACAGAAGACCAAGCGGGTCCCTGCGCTTCAGTCAGATCGACATTCCGTCCTAATCCTTCCCGACCAAAGGGTCAGGAACTACATCTCCAGCCTTGCTCGTTGTCCTTTTACCCTTCGCATCCTCAAGGCATTGCCTTCTCCAAGGCTCTGTTTTTATCGAGGTTAGCAAGACCAAGTTAACCGAGCTCACGTCTACTCCACGACCTCTTTATAGCTGTTCCCGGGTTTCCAACACACACACGCGCGCGTGCGCGCACAGCCTCCAACAGGCTCTGTGCAGGGAACCTCATCGCGGTATTCCAGTACTTCAAGGGCAGCTACAAAGAGGACAGAGGCTCTCTCCTCACAAGGAGCCACACGGAGGAGACAAGGGGCAACGGGTACCCACTGGAACGGCCTCCCCGGGGACGTGGCAGAGTCCCCATCGCTTCAGGCTTTCAAGATGCGATTGGACAGGGTGCTAGTCGCCAAGCTTCGCCCCATGGCTTGGGGATATAGAAGAGATGAAGACGCTTCCCAGCGGGCGTCTCCGATGCCTCAGTAACGTAGCCTTCTAGGGCAACAAAGGATCGCCCCTGCCCTCTCCCTTTTTTAATAGCTGTTAAAGAGAGATGAAGCTTGCCATCTCCCTGCGACGTAGCTTTGGTTTGGGCCCGGCTGGGATGGAGTTAACTTTCCCCATAGCAGCCCTCAGAGCGCTGTGCTTTGTAGTTGCAGCTAGAAGGGTGCTGATAACACACCGATGCTTTGGCTCCTGCTCAGCAGTGCTCCCACAGCGCAGAGGCCGCGGAGGCCGTCTCTCCAACCGCCCCACCCCCCAAAGTCCAGTAAGCTGCGGGTGGGGAAAGAGGTTGGGAGGGGACAGAGCCAGGACAGCTGACCCTAATTGCCAAGAGAGAGATTCCACTGTGCTATGGAAGCGCCGCAGCTGCCATTCAGGCCCCCTACCGCGTCCCTCCTCACCAGAAAAGGGATTATCAGCAGGGCCTTACCTGCCACACAGCCATTGATAAAGCGCTCCAACAGGAGTCGCGTGCTTCTGACGCGTTGCAGGGCTGGGCCGAAACCACCCTCGCATGGCATGCCTGTAGCGTCACATACAGCGTTTCCTAAAGGTTTAGCGGCAGCCTACAGTGGCTTTACGTACATCCGCGTACCGCTTCCAAAAAGCTAAGAGTTTGCTTCCTACGAGACGCGGGAGACCGCTGAGCGGTTCCAGCGTCACGCTTCAAATGACTGGGCAAATCGCTAACTTATCTATAGAACACTGTTAACAGACCCAAGCATTCCACATACATCCCACTCCGGGGAGACACCGGTCCAACTCGCAGAACTATTTCCCTCAGTAAGACGCACAAGACAGAGATGATATCCCCATGCTAAATCTTTATTGTGCAACTGCTGCTCAAAGACTTCATTACCTTCCACAGACACGCGTCACAAAAAAGTAGACATCAACAGCGGCTAGACTGACGGGCAACAGATGAAATCCATTCAGTGGCGATGCGTACACGCGCAGCAACTCTTGTGGTGCAAGAAATCTCAGCCAGGTGGCCAGCCCAACCGACAGCCACCCGGGTGTCCGTGATAAAACAGACCGCCCACCCTCGGGCCCTTCATCCGCAACCATCCGGAATCCACTGGTCAGGCCCAGGTGAGCAGCACGCTTCTCGCCAACAACCATCAAGTGCCCGAGACGCTGGAGAAGGAAGTACAAAACCATAAATGAATAAAATCAGGAGCCACACACAAAGAGGGGGAGAGGGCAGGAAGGGAAGGAACGAGAGCAGAGAACCACCCAGAGAGACCACTTAGCCAATTCCTAGCAATTCTACCTTTGCGCTTACGATTACTGTCTGTCTGTCTGTCTGTCTGCCTGCCTGCAACTGACCATTTCCGAGCAGAGCTACAGAAACCGATTATGCACACTGGGTGGGGGGCACGACCACAACAGAGCAAGAGCTATGCAATTTTTTTTCTTTCTTTCCAAGCCAGACAGTAACGGACGACAAAACAGCCACGGAAGCGAAGTCTGTTAAAGCCCCCGTTATATCTTCAGGCAACAGAGGCGATTATGGTGGAAAATAAACGTTGGGCTGCCTTTTGCGTGGGTTTGCCGAGTCTCTGAGCTTGACTTTTACAGCTAAAAGCGAAGCATCCGGCACCTCTCAGCCAGCTCTGCCCTTCCTCGCCCCTGACCCGCCAAAAACCCCAAGCCCTCTTCTCCATATTAGAAGTAGTACTACTACTCTCGCTCTAATAAACCATGACAACAGGCATCAGACTGCGCTCCAGAACAACGCTGCGTTTTGCACCAGAGGTACGTACCCAGGGATGAGCGTTGCTTTATCTCGCTACTTCTACTCCAAAAGCTCAATTCCATTACAAGCCAGAGGCAAAAGGCGCCAGAAAACCCAGACTAGCCTACGGCGCCCCATCGAGAGGAAAAGAGGGGATGGGAAAGAGCCTGGCAAACTAGGAACTACTTGCGGGTACAGTTTAGCGTACAGAAAGCTTCCACGGTACTTACAGATTCACCAGAATCTTCTGCTTCAGGTAACCCGATAACTGGCTCCTTAGGCACGACTAGGAAAAGCGTCGGAGCTTGGGGCGAAAGACCATGGAACGCAAGGCGCTGGAGGAAGAGCAAACAGTTAAAACGTAATTGGCTTCAGAGAAAGGGAAGAGCTTACGCAAATCAACGTGCCCCACTGAGCTCGTACAGAAGCAGGTTACCAGACACCCCAAACGCAAGCCGAAACGTTGATTTTTCTTACGTCATATTAATACTTTCTACGCACAAACAACAACATATTTACAGAGCCCCCTCCAGAAGCGCGATTCGGCACGCAAGACGATGGGGGCAAGGAGACGGGCCGGTACTTCAGGTTAGCGACCTCCAGTACGTTTTAATTTGGGTCGATCATTTCCCTAAGCAGTTTTTCTGTTCGACCGGGTCCACGCAGAGGCAGGAGACAAACGGCTTAACTGAATCGGCAAAGTCGTCGGCGAAGCGGAAGATCAGCGGCCATTCGTTTTCCACGGTACAGGGAGCTCAAGTACCGAAGAAAAGCATAATCACAGGAAGCCTGCAAGCGCACAGTACGAGCCCGTCTTCTGTATTGCACAGAAACCCTACCTTCAAAGGCAGAAGGCACCCCTAACCGCTAATCTTCAGCGGTTTAATTAAAAAATTATATACGGGATACTAACTGAAAGTTAACACCCTGTAGGCAGCGGCTGCGTTTTTTCCCCACAGCCTAAGCAGCTCCCTCCAGTTCCTAGCACATGCGGGTGCACCGGCACCCGTGAACCTTGCAAGCGTGCTGTTATCACGGTCCCACTTCACCACAGAAACAAGGTCTAGGAAGCTTTTGCAGCCTGCAGGGTGACCGGTTCCTAGACTTTGTTTCAAGGAAAGCAAGAAACGCTGTAACTCTTTGCTTTAATAATCCAGTTGGGGGGCTCAGAGCCAAAGCCTAGCACAGCAGAGCTGTGAAATCTCTATAACGCTATTAGGAGGCACATCAAGACCCGCGTTTCTCCTAGGCAGAACTAACTCATTAGGGTCACTACTCGGACGCTCGCCGTTTACATACGTACATACGCACACCCACGCGCGGAATCCCCGAGGAGACTGACTGCGTGTGCTTAGCCTAAGGTTTCAAGGCTATCATGCTACACGAGGTAGGACCGCTCCCCGTCCCTCGGCAGCAAACTTTGCACGACTTGCAGTGCCAAAGGCATATCACGCGGCAAACGCCTGCGGCTGCCACCAAGGGCGTTACCGTCAGAGGCCCTCCTCTAAGTACGTATGCACGCACGCACGCACGCGCGCGCGCCGATAACACGGCGGGGCTGCGAACCGAGCGCGCGCCGCGGCAGCCGGGGGAGGGGGGGCACCGAAGAAGCGCGATAGTTTTGGGACGGTGCAGTAGAGAGCGCCACGACCCAGAGAGGCCACGTCCGTCCTCCGTTCCCCGTCCGCCCCTCCCTCCCCCCACCCACCCACCCGCAGCAAGGCCGCCACCCGCCCCGCCGCGCTCCCGATCCTCGGCTCAGGGGGCCTGCGAGCGCGGGGGGAGGGGGGTGAGGGAAGAGGAACCGCGCGCAGAGCAAAGCCGCGGCTACCTCCTCATCCTCGTAGATGACGTGGGCGGGGAAGCGCCTTGCCGGTGACCTTCCCGAAGACAGCAGTGGCGCCACCGGGCCGGGCGGCCCGCGCCCCAATAATCTCGTCAGCCACGACAACACCCGTCGTCGCCCCCGCGCTTCCTCCACGGCGCGGCGCCCATTGGGCCGCCAGATCGCCACCGGCCGATCCGGCGTCTCGATTGGCGGTCTCGTCTGTCGTTTTCGCTCGTCCCCGCCCCCTCGGCGGGTCCGCCCTCGTCCGCTTTCCGGGGCTCAGGGAGCGTGGGTGGCCTCGGGGCGCGGAGGGATCCGACCTGGGCGCGGAAGCTGAGAGAGAGAGTGAGAGAGAGAGTGAGAGAGAGAAGACGTTGGGCGAGTCCGCGGAGGGATCCGTGCCGTGTACTGCTGCGACCCTGCGGCCGGGAAACGAGCTCTCACTCAGAAGAGGCTGTTGCAGCTACAACTACGCTTTATTGTTACTTGTTACCGCATCAAGTCCACCCCAGGCGTGCTTGTGGCTTTTTGGTGCTGCTCCCTCCAGTCAAATGCCTGCTTTGGCCAGGCCAGGCCTTAACGTTCCAGAACGTTTCATATATAAATAAAATACAAAGCGTGTGTTCAGCACTGCTGGCTTGAGGGCTGGAGGGCAGATCGAGATAGGATTTGCGCTGAGCTGGCTAGGAGGAGGCTTTCAGAAAAACAGGCAGTGCCCCCAAAGCTGCCCAAGAGTGCTCTGCGGTGCCCCCTGCACCCCCGGGGATAGCGAGCAATTGGATTGGTCTACACAACTGTATTGTAACATGTATGAACCCTGCTTTCCTCCGTATCGGGCTAAGGATATCCTGAGCCTTCTTTGTGGCGAGGGCACATTGTCGGCTCACGTTCAACTTGGGGTCTGCCAGGAGCCCCCCGCGTCCTTTTCTGCAAAGCTGCTTTCCAGACGGTCGGCCTCCAGCATGTACTGGTGCGTGGGGCTGTTCCTCCCCAGGTGCAGGACTTTGCACTTCCCCTTGTTGAACTGCACCAGGCTCCTGCCTGCCTGCCAGCCTGTTTCTCCAGCCTGTCGAGGTCCCTCTGGATGGCAGCACAACCCTCTGGTGTATCAGCCACTCCTCCCAGTTTTGTATCATCAGTAAACTCGCTGAGGGTACAGCCTGCCTACCCATCTTTAGTCTTCCTTCTCTGACCAGCGCACCGCACTGCACTGCACCGCACCTGTAGAAGCCCTTCTTATGCTTCTTCACATCCCTTGCCAAATACAAATTCAGCTCCAGCCGTGCCTGAGCTTTCCCGATCCCAGCCCTATAGACCCGGCCAGCATCCCTATATTCCTCCCAGGATGCGTGTCCCTGCTTCCATTGCCTCTGCATTTCCCTCTTGCGCTTCAGCTCGACCGGAAGGTCCTTACTCAGCCGTGCTGGTCTCCCGCCCAGCTTGCCTGATTTCTCACGCGTGGGAATCAAGAGCTCTTGTGCTCTAAGGAAAACGTCCTTAAAGAGCTGCCGGCTCCCTTCTGCTCCTTCTGCACAGTGGCTTCCAACTCCTCCTGTTTGTTACCCGTGCTGCGGGCGCTGGTTACGGAGGCACTTCCGTTGGGTTGTCGACCCGTGTCACCTTTCTGGAGGGTCAAGCCCCGAATCCTCTGCAGCATATCTCGGGTGTTCCCCTGTTGGCTCCTAACGCATCGGCAGCCCCTGGCTCTTCTCTGTTGCTCAAAACTCCATCCCCTTCCCCCGCCGAGTCTAGTTTAAAGCCCTCCCCGTAAGTCCGGCCAGCTAGCTGGCAGAGACCCTCTTGCCCCGCTTGGTCAGGTGACTCCCATCGGCTCCCAACAGACCCGGCTTCTCAAAGGTAGAGCCGTGATCACAGAAGCCCAAACCTTGCACATGGCACCAGCTACGCAGCCAGGCGTTCGCCTGTTGCTCTCCTCCTTCCTGGACCCCTTCCTCCGACTGGGAGGATAGAGGAGACCACCGCCTGTGCTCCCGCTCCTTTTAACATCGCTCCGAGGGACATACAGTCTCTTTGGAGGGTTCTAAGTTGCCTCGTCAGACCCTACACAGAATAGTAGGAGCGGATCATAATCTGTAGGGCTCAGCAGGAGGCTCGGCAGCCTCTCAGTGACGCCGCGAATGCGAGCTCCTGGTAGGCAGCAGGCTTCTCTAGAGAAATCGTCTGGATGGCAAACGTGTGCTTCGGTGCCTCTCAGTAGGGAATCTCCACTTGCTAATACCTCACGTGCTTTTCTGGTGGCGCTGGTTCTAATGCGGGTGGGTGAGTTCCACATGGTTGCCCTGCTGTCTTGGCCCTCCGGCAGAGATCCGGGGTGGTTCAAGTCCCCCATGAGGACCAGGGCCTGCGAACGCGAGGCTGCTCTTATCTGTCTGTAGAGGGCCTCGTCCGCTCGCTCTTCCTGGTCGGGCGGCCTATAGCAGACACCCGCTACAATGCCACCCTTATCCTCACCCATAAGCATCCTTGGTGCCCTATTCTCAGCTTCGCGTCTCCTTTGCTACTGACATTTCAGTTACAGAAGACCAAGCGGGTCCCTGCGCTTCAGTCAGATCGACATTCCATCCTAATCCTTCCCGACCAAAGGGTCAGGAACTACATCTCCAGCCTTGCTCGTTGTCCTTTTACCCTTCGCATCCTCAAGGCATTGCCTTCTCCAAGGCTCTGTTTTTATCGAGGTTAGCAAGACCAAGTTAACCGAGCTCACGTCTACTCCACGACCTCTTTATAGCTGTTCCCGGGTTTCCAACACACACACGCGCGCGTGCGCGCACAGCCTCCAACAGGCTCTGTGCAGGGAACCTCATCGCGGTATTCCAGTACTTCAAGGGCAGCTACAAAGAGGACAGAGGCTCTCTCCTCACAAGGAGCCACACGGAGGAGACAAGGGGCAACGGGTACCCACTGGAACGGCCTCCCCGGGGACGTGGCAGAGTCCCCATCGCTTCAGGCTTTCAAGATGCGATTGGACAGGGTGCTAGTCGCCAAGCTTCGCCCCATGGCTTGGGGATATAGAAGAGATGAAGACGCTTCCCAGCGGGCGTCTCCGATGCCTCAGTAACGTAGCCTTCTAGGGCAACAAAGGATCGTCCCTGCCCTCTCCCTTTTTTAATAGCTGTTAAAGAGAGATGAAGCTTGCCATCTCCCTGCGACGTAGCTTTGGTTTGGGCCCGGCTGGGATGGAGTTAACTTTCCCCATAGCAGCCCTCAGAGCGCTGTGCTTTGTAGTTGCAGCTAGAAGGGTGCTGATAACACACCGATGCTTTGGCTCCTGCTCAGCAGTGCTCCCACAGCGCAGAGGCCGCGGAGGCCGTCTCTCCAACCGCCCCACCCCCCAAAGTCCAGTAAGCTGCGGGTGGGGAAAGAGGTTGGGAGGGGACAGAGCCAGGACAGCTGACCCTAATTGCCAAGAGAGAGATTCCACTGTGCTATGGAAGCGCCGCAGCTGCCATTCAGGCCCCCTACCGCGTCCCTCCTCACCAGAAAAGGGATTATCAGCGGGGCCTTACCTGCCACACAGCCATTGATAAAGCGCTCCAACAGGAGTCGCGTGCTTCCGACGCGTTGCAGGGCTGTGCCGAAACCACCCTCGCATGGCATGCCTGTAGCGTCACATACAGCGTTTCCTAAAGGTTTAGCGGCAGCCTACAGTGGCTTTACGTACATCCGCATACCGCTTCCAAAAAGCTAAGAGTTTGCTTCCTACGAGACGCGGGAGACCGCTGAGCGGTTCCAGCGTCACGCTTCAAATGACTGGGCAAATCGCTAACTTATCTATAGAACACTGTTAACAGACCCAAGCATTCCACATACATCCCACTCCGGGGAGACACCGGTCCAACTCGCAGAACTATTTCCCTCAGTAAGACGCACAAGACAGAGATGATATCCCCATGCTAAATCTTTATTGTGCAACTGCTGCTCAAAGACTTCATTACCTTCCACAGACACGCGTCACAAAAAAGTAGACATCAACAGCGGCTAGACTGACGGGCAACAGATGAAATCCATTCAGTGGCGATGCGTACACGCGCAGCAACTCTTGTGGTGCAAGAAATCTCAGCCAGGTGGCCAGCCCAACCGACAGCCACCCGGGTGTCCGTGATAAAACAGACCGTCCACCCTCGGGCCCTTCATCCGCAACCATCCGGAATCCATTGGTCAGGCCCAGGTGAGCAGCACGCTTCTCGCCAACAACCATCAAGTGCCCGAGACGCTGGAGAAGGAAGTACAAAACCATAAATGAATAAAATCAGGAGCCACACACAAAGAGGGGGAGAGGGCAGGAAGGGAAGGAACGAGAGCAGAGAACCACCCAGAGAGACCACTTAGCCAATTCCTAGCAATTCTACCTTTGCGCTTACGATTACTGTCTGTCTGTCTGTCTGCCTGCCTGCAACTGACCATTTCCGAGCAGAGCTACAGAAACCGATTATGCACACTGGGTGGGGGGCACGACCACAACAGAGCAAGAGCTATGCAATTTTTTTTCTTTCTTTCCAAGCCAGACAGTAACGGACGACAAAACAGCCACGGAAGCGAAGTCTGTTAAAGCCCCCGTTATATCTTCAGGCAACAGAGGCGATTCTGGTGGAAAATAAACGTTGGGCTGCCTTTTGCGTGGGTTTGCCGAGTCTCTGAGCTTGACTTTTACAGCTAAAAGCGAAGCATCCGGCACCTCTCAGCCAGCTCTGCCCTTCCTCGCCCCTGACCCGCCAAAAACCCCAAGCCCTCTTCTCCATATTAGAAGTAGTACTACTACTCTCGCTCTAATAAACCATGACAACAGGCATCAGACTGCGCTCCAGAACAACGCTGCGTTTTGCACCAGAGGTACGTACCCAGGGATGAGCGTTGCTTTATCTCGCTACTTCTACTCCAAAAGCTCAATTCCATTACAAGCCAGAGGCAAAAGGCGCCAGAAAACCCAGACTAGCCTACGGCGCCCCATCGAGAGGAAAAGAGGGGATGGGAAAGAGCCTGGCAAACTAGGAACTACTTGCGGGTACAGTTTAGCGTACAGAAAGCTTCCACGGTACTTACAGATTCACCAGAATCTTCTGCTTCAGGTAACCCGATAACTGGCTCCTTAGGCACGACTAGGAAAAGCGTCGGAGCTTGGGGCGAAAGACCATGGAACGCAAGGCGCTGGAGGAAGAGCAAACAGTTAAAACATAATTGGCTTCAGAGAAAGGGAAGAGCTTACGCAAATCAACGTGCCCCACTGAGCTCGTACAGAAGCAGGTTACCAGACACCCCAAACGCAAGCCGAAACGTTGATTTTTCTTACGTCATATTAATACTTTCTACGCACAAACAACAACATATTTACAGAGCCCCCTCCAGAAGCGCGATTCGGCACGCAAGACGATGGGGGCAAGGAGACGGGCCGGTACTTCAGGTTAGCGACCTCCAGTACGTTTTAATTTGGGTCGATCATTTCCCTAAGCAGTTTTTCTGTTCGACCGGGTCCACGCAGAGGCAGGAGACAAACGGCTTAACTGAATCGGCAAAGTCGTCGGCGAAGCGGAAGATCAGCGGCCATTCGTTTTCCACGGTACAGGGAGCTCAAGTACCGAAGAAAAGCATAATCACAGGAAGCCTGCAAGCGCACAGTACGAGCCCGTCTTCTGTATTGCACAGAAACCCTACCTTCAAAGGCAGAAGGCACCCTTAACCGCTAATCTTCAGCGGTTTAATTAAAAAATTATATACGGGATACTAACTGAAAGTTAACACCCTGTAGGCAGCGGCTGCGTTTTTTCCCCACAGCCTAAGCAGCTCCCTCCAGTTCCTAGCACATGCGGGTGCACCGGCACCCGTGAACCTTGCAAGCGTGCTGTTATCACGGTCCCACTTCACCACAGAAACAAGGTCTAGGAAGCTTTTGCAGCCTGCAGGGTGACCGGTTCCTAGACTTTGTTTCAAGGAAAGCAAGAAACGCTGTAACTCTTTGCTTTAATAATCCAGTTGGGGGGCTCAGAGCCAAAGCCTAGCACAGCAGAGCTGTGAAATCTCTATAACGCTATTAGGAGGCACATCAAGACCCGCGTTTCTCCTAGGCAGAACTAACTCATTAGGGTCACTACTCGGACGCTCGCCGTTTACATACGTACATACGCACACCCACGCGCGGAATCCCCGAGGAGACTGACTGCGTGTGCTTAGCCTAAGGTTTCAAGGCTATCATGCTACACGAGGTAGGACCGCTCCCCGTCCCTCGGCAGCAAACTTTGCACGACTTGCAGTGCCAAAGGCATATCACGCGGCAAACGCCTGCGGCTGCCACCAAGGGCGTTACCGTCAGAGGCCCTCCTCTAAGTACGTATGCACGCACGCACGCACGCGCGCGCGCCGATAACACGGCGGGGCTGCGAACCGAGCGCGCGCCGCGGCAGCCGGGGGAGGGGGGGCACCGAAGAAGCGCGATAGTTTTGGGACGGTGCAGTAGAGAGCGCCACGACCCAGAGAGGCCACGTCCGTCCTCCGTTCCCCGTCCGCCCCTCCCTCCCTCCCTCCACCCACCCACCCACCCGCAGCAAGGCCGCCACCCGCCCCGCCGCGCTCCCGATCCTCGGCTCAGGGGGCCTGCGAGCGCGGGGGGAGGGGGGTGAGGGAAGAGGAACCGCGCGCAGAGCAAAGCCGCGGCTACCTCCTCATCCTCGTAGATGACGTGGGCGGGGAAGCGCCTTGCCGGTGACCTTCCCGAAGACAGCAGTGGCGCCACCGGGCCGGGCGGCCCGCGCCCCAATAATCTCGTCAGCCACGACAACACCCGTCGTCGCCCCCGCGCTTCCTCCACGGCGCGGCGCCCATTGGGCCGCCAGATCGCCACCGGCCGATCCGGCGTCTCGATTGGCGGTCTCGTCTGTCGTTTTCGCTCGTCCCCGCCCCCTCGGCGGGTCCGCCCTCGTCCGCTTTCCGGGGCTCAGGGAGCGTGCGTGGCCTCGGGGCGCGGAGGGATCCGACCTGGGCGCGGAAGCTGAGAGAGAGAGAGTGAGAGAGAGAAGACGTTGGGCGAGTCCGCGGAGGGATCCGTGCCGTGTACTGCTGCGACCCTGCGGCCGGGAAACGAGCTCTCACTCAGAAGAGGCTGTTGCAGCTACAACTACGCTTTATTGTTACTTGTTACCGCATCAAGTCCACCCCAGGCGTGCTTGTGGCTTTTTGGTGCTGCTCCCTCCAGTCAAATGCCTGCTTTGGCCAGGCCAGGCCTTAACGTTCCAGAACGTTTCATATATAAATAAAATACAAAGCGTGTGTTCAGCACTGCTGGCTTGAGGGCTGGAGGGCAGATCGAGATAGGATTTGCGCTGAGCTGGCTAGGAGGAGGCTTTCAGAAAAACAGGCAGTGCCCCCAAAGCTGCCCAAGAGTGCTCTGCGGTGCCCCCTGCACCCCCGGGGATAGCGAGCAATTGGATTGGTCTACACAACTGTATTGTAACATGTATGAACCCTGCTTTCCTCCGTATCGGGCTAAGGATATCCTGAGCCTTCTTTGTGGCGAGGGCACATTGTCGGCTCACGTTCAACTTGGGGTCTGCCAGGAGCCCCCCGCGTCCTTTTCTGCAAAGCTGCTTTCCAGACGGTCGGCCTCCAGCATGTACTGGTGCGTGGGGCTGTTCCTCCCCAGGTGCAGGACTTTGCACTTCCCCTTGTTGAACTGCACCAGGCTCCTGCCTGCCTGCCAGCCTGTTTCTCCAGCCTGTCGAGGTCCCTCTGGATGGCAGCACAACCCTCTGGTGTATCAGCCACTCCTCCCAGTTTTGTATCATCAGTAAACTCGCTGAGGGTACAGCCTGCCTACCCATCTTTAGTCTTCCTTCTCTGACCAGCGCACCGCACTGCACTGCACCGCACCTGTAGAAGCCCTTCTTATGCTTCTTCACATCCCTTGCCAAATACAAATTCAGCTCCAGCCGTGCCTGAGCTTTCCCGATCCCAGCCCTATAGACCCGGCCAGCATCCCTATATTCCTCCCAGGATGCGTGTCCCTGCTTCCATTGCCTCTGCATTTCCCTCTTGCGCTTCAGCTCGACCGGAAGGTCCTTACTCAGCCGTGCTGGTCTCCCGCCCAGCTTGCCTGATTTCTCACGCGTGGGAATCAAGAGCTCTTGTGCTCTAAGGAAAACGTCCTTAAAGAGCTGCCGGCTCCCTTCTGCTCCTTCTGCACAGTGGCTTCCAACTCCTCCTGTTTGTTACCCGTGCTGCGGGCGCTGGTTACGGAGGCACTTCCGTTGGGTTGTCGACCCGTGTCACCTTTCTGGAGGGTCAAGCCCCGAATCCTCTGCAGCATATCTCGGGTGTTCCCCTGTTGGCTCCTAACGCATCGGCAGCCCCTGGCTCTTCTCTGTTGCTCAAAACTCCATCCCCTTCCCCCGCCGAGTCTAGTTTAAAGCCCTCCCCGTAAGTCCGGCCAGCTAGCTGGCAGAGACCCTCTTGCCCCGCTTGGTCAGGTGACTCCCATCAGCTCCCAACAGACCCGGCTTCTCAAAGGTAGAGCCGTGATCACAGAAGCCCAAACCTTGCACATGGCACCAGCTACGCAGCCAGGCGTTCGCCTGTTGCTCTCCTCCTTCCTGGACCCCTTCCTCCGACTGGGAGGATAGAGGAGACCACCGCCTGTGCTCCCGCTCCTTTTAACATCGCTCCGAGGGACATACAGTCTCTTTGGAGGGTTCTAAGTTGCCTCGTCAGACCCTACACAGAATAGTAGGAGCGGATCATAATCTGTAGGGCTCAGCAGGAGGCTCGGCAGCCTCTCAGTGACGCCGCGAATGCGAGCTCCTGGTAGGCAGCAGGCTTCTCTAGAGAAATCGTCTGGATGGCAAACGTGTGCTTCGGTGCCTCTCAGTAGGGAATCTCCACTTGCTAATACCTCACGTGCTTTTCTGGTGGCGCTGGTTCTAATGCAGGTGGGTGAGTTCCACATGGTTGCCCTGCTGTCTTGGCCCTCCGGCAGAGATCCGGGGTGGTTCAAGTCCCCCATGAGGACCAGGGCCTGCGAACGCGAGGCTGCTCTTATCTGTCTGTAGAGGGCCTCGTCCGCTCGCTCTTCCTGGTCGGGCGGCCTATAGCAGACACCCGCTACAATGCCACCCTTATCCTCACCCATAAGCATCCTTGGTGCCCTATTCTCAGCTTCGCGTCTCCTTTGCTACTGACATTTCAGTTACAGAAGACCAAGCGGGTCCCTGCGCTTCAGTCAGATCGACATTCCATCCTAATCCTTCCCGACCAAAGGGTCAGGAACTACATCTCCAGCCTTGCTCGTTGTCCTTTTACCCTTCGCATCCTCAAGGCATTGCCTTCTCCAAGGCTCTGTTTTTATCGAGGTTAGCAAGACCAAGTTAACCGAGCTCACGTCTACTCCACGACCTCTTTATAGCTGTTCCCGGGTTTCCAACACACACACGCGCGCGTGCGCGCACAGCCTCCAACAGGCTCTGTGCAGGGAACCTCATCGCGGTATTCCAGTACTTCAAGGGCAGCTACAAAGAGGACAGAGGCTCTCTCCTCACAAGGAGCCACACGGAGGAGACAAGGGGCAACGGGTACCCACTGGAACGGCCTCCCCGGGGACGTGGCAGAGTCCCCATCGCTTCAGGCTTTCAAGATGCGATTGGACAGGGTGCTAGTCGCCAAGCTTCGCCCCATGGCTTGGGGATATAGAAGAGATGAAGACGCTTCCCAGCGGGCGTCTCCGATGCCTCAGTAACGTAGCCTTCTAGGGCAACAAAGGATCGTCCCTGCCCTCTCCCTTTTTTAATAGCTGTTAAAGAGAGATGAAGCTTGCCATCTCCCTGCGACGTAGCTTTGGTTTGGGCCCGGCTGGGATGGAGTTAACTTTCCCCATAGCAGCCCTCAGAGCGCTGTGCTTTGTAGTTGCAGCTAGAAGGGTGCTGATAACACACCGATGCTTTGGCTCCTGCTCAGCAGTGCTCCCACAGCGCAGAGGCCGCGGAGGCCGTCTCTCCAACCGCCCCACCCCCCAAAGTCCAGTAAGCTGCGGGTGGGGAAAGAGGTTGGGAGGGGACAGAGCCAGGACAGCTGACCCTAATTGCCAAGAGAGAGATTCCACTGTGCTATGGAAGCGCCGCAGCTGCCATTCAGGCCCCCTACCGCGTCCCTCCTCACCAGAAAAGGGATTATCAGCGGGGCCTTACCTGCCACACAGCCATTGATAAAGCGCTCCAACAGGAGTCGCGTGCTTCCGACGCGTTGCAGGGCTGTGCCGAAACCACCCTCGCATGGCATGCCTGTAGCGTCACATACAGCGTTTCCTAAAGGTTTAGCGGCAGCCTACAGTGGCTTTACGTACATCCGCGTACCGCTTCCAAAAAGCTAAGAGTTTGCTTCCTACGAGACGCGGGAGACCGCTGAGCGGTTCCAGCGTCACGCTTCAAATGACTGGGCAAATCGCTAACTTATCTATAGAACACTGTTAACAGACCCAAGCATTCCACATACATCCCACTCCGGGGAGACACCGGTCCAACTCGCAGAACTATTTCCCTCAGTAAGACGCACAAGACAGAGATGATATCCCCATGCTAAATCTTTATTGTGCAACTGCTGCTCAAAGACTTCATTACCTTCCACAGACACGCGTCACAAAAAAGTAGACATCAACAGCGGCTAGACTGACGGGCAACAGATGAAATCCATTCAGTGGCGATGCGTACACGCGCAGCAACTCTTGTGGTGCAAGAAATCTCAGCCAGGTGGCCAGCCCAACCGACAGCCACCCGGGTGTCCGTGATAAAACAGACCGCCCACCCTCGGGCCCTTCATCCGCAACCATCCGGAATCCATTGGTCAGGCCCAGGTGAGCAGCACGCTTCTCGCCAACAACCATCAAGTGCCCGAGATGCTGGAGAAGGAAGTACAAAACCATAAATGAATAAAATCAGGAGCCACACACAAAGAGGGGGAGAGGGCAGGAAGGGAAGGAACGAGAGCAGAGAACCACCCAGAGAGACCACTTAGCCAATTCCTAGCAATTCTACCTTTGCGCTTACGATTACTGTCTGTCTGTCTGTCTGTCTGCCTGCCTGCAACTGACCATTTCCGAGCAGAGCTACAGAAACCGATTATGCACACTGGGTGGGGGGCACGACCACAACAGAGCAAGAGCTATGCAATTTTTTTTCTTTCTTTCCGAGCCAGACAGTAACGGACGACAAAACAGCCACGGAAGCGAAGTCTGTTAAAGCCCCCGTTACATCTTCAGGCAACAGAGGCGATTCTGGTGGAAAATAAACGTTGGGCTGCCTTTTGCGTGGGTTTGCCGAGTCTCTGAGCTTGACTTTTACAGCTAAAAGCGAAGCATCCGGCACCTCTCAGCCAGCTCTGCCCTTCCTCGCCCCTGACCCGCCAAAAACCCCAAGCCCTCTTCTCCATATTAGAAGTAGTACTACTACTCTCGCTCTAATAAACCATGACAACAGGCATCAGACTGCGCTCCAGAACAACGCTGCGTTTTGCACCAGAGGTACGTACCCAGGGATGAGCGTTGCTTTATCTCGCTACTTCTACTCCAAAAGCTCAATTCCATTACAAGCCAGAGGCAAAAGGCGCCAGAAATCCCAGACTAGCCTACGGCGCCCCATCGAGAGGAAAAGAGGGGATGGGAAAGAGCCTGGCAAACTAGGAACTACTTGCGGGTACAGTTTAGCGTACAGAAAGCTTCCACGGTACTTACAGATTCACCAGAATCTTCTGCTTCAGGTAACCCGATAACTGGCTCCTTAGGCACGACTAGGAAAAGCGTCGGAGCTTGGGGCGAAAGACCATGGAACGCAAGGCGCTGGAGGAAGAGCAAACAGTTAAAACGTAATTGGCTTCAGAGAAAGGGAAGAGCTTACGCAAATCAACGTGCCCCACTGAGCTCGTACAGAAGCAGGTTACCAGACACCCCAAACGCAAGCCGAAACGTTGATTTTTCTTACGTCATATTAATACTTTCTACGCACAAACAACAACATATTTACAGAGCCCCCTCCAGAAGCGCGATTCGGCACGCAAGACGATGGGGGCAAGGAGACGGGCCGGTACTTCAGGTTAGCGACCTCCAGTACGTTTTAATTTGGGTCGATCATTTCCCTAAGCAGTTTTTCTGTTCGACCGGGTCCACGCAGAGGCAGGAGACAAACGGCTTAACTGAATCGGCAAAGTCGTCGGCGAAGCGGAAGATCAGCGGCCATTCGTTTTCCACGGTACAGGGAGCTCAAGTACCGAAGAAAAGCATAATCACAGGAAGCCTGCAAGCGCACAGTACGAGCCCGTCTTCTGTATTGCACAGAAACCCTACCTTCAAAGGCAGAAGGCACCCTTAACCGCTAATCTTCAGCGGTTTAATTAAAAAATTATATACGGGATACTAACTGAAAGTTAACACCCTGTAGGCAGCGGCTGCGTTTTTTCCCCACAGCCTAAGCAGCTCCCTCCAGTTCCTAGCACATGCGGGTGCACCGGCACCCGTGAACCTTGCAAGCGTGCTGTTATCACGGTCCCACTTCACCACAGAAACAAGGTCTAGGAAGCTTTTGCAGCCTGCAGGGTGACCGGTTCCTAGACTTTGTTTCAAGGAAAGCAAGAAACGCTGTAACTCTTTGCTTTAATAATCCAGTTGGGGGGCTCAGAGCCAAAGCCTAGCACAGCAGAGCTGTGAAATCTCTATAACGCTATTAGGAGGCACATCAAGACCCGCGTTTCTCCTAGGCAGAACTAACTCATTAGGGTCACTACTCGGACGCTCGCCGTTTACATACGTACATACGCACACCCACGCGCGGAATCCCCGAGGAGACTGACTGCGTGTGCTTAGCCTAAGGTTTCAAGGCTATCATGCTACACGAGGTAGGACCGCTCCCCGTCCCTCGGCAGCAAACTTTGCACGACTTGCAGTGCCAAAGGCATATCACGCGGCAAACGCCTGCGGCTGCCACCAAGGGCGTTACCGTCAGAGGCCCTCCTCTAAGTACGTATGCACGCACGCACGCACGCACGCGCGCGCGCCGATAACACGGCGGGGCTGCGAACCGAGCGCGCGCCGCGGCAGCCGGGGGAGGGGGGGCACCGAAGAAGCGCGATAGTTTTGGGACGGTGCAGTAGAGAGCGCCACGACCCAGAGAGGCCACGTCCGTCCTCCGTTCCCCGTCCGCCCCTCCCTCCCTCCACCCACCCACCCGCAGCAACGCCGCCACCCGCCCCGCCGCGCTCCCGATCCTCGGCTCAGGGGGCCTGCGAGCGCGGGGGGAGGGGGGTGAGGGAAGAGGAACCGCGCGCAGAGCAAAGCCGCGGCTACCTCCTCATCCTCGTAGATGACGTGGGCGGGGAAGCGCCTTGCCGGTGACCTTCCCGAAGACAGCAGTGGCGCCACCGGGCCGGGCGGCCCGCGCCCCAATAATCTCGTCAGCCACGACAACACCCGTCGTCGCCCCCGCGCTTCCTCCACGGCGCGGCGCCCATTGGGCCGCCAGATCGCCACCGGCCGATCCGGCGTCTCGATTGGCGGTCTCGTCTGTCGTTTTCGCTCGTCCCCGCCCCCTCGGCGGGTCCGCCCTCGTCCGCTTTCCGGGGCTCAGGGAGCGTGCGTGGCCTCGGGGCGCGGAGGGATCCGACCTGGGCGCGGAAGCTGAGAGAGAGAGAGAGAGTGAGAGAGAGAAGACGTTGGGCGAGTCCGCGGAGGGATCCGTGCCGTGTACTGCTGCGACCCTGCGGCCGGGAAACGAGCTCTCACTCAGAAGAGGCTGTTGCAGCTACAACTACGCTTTATTGTTACTTGTTACCGCATCAAGTCCACCCCAGGCGTGCTTGTGGCTTTTTGGTGCTGCTCCCTCCAGTCAAATGCCTGCTTTGGCCAGGCCAGGCCTTAACGTTCCAGAACGTTTCATATATAAATAAAATACAAAGCGTGTGTTCAGCACTGCTGGCTTGAGGGCTGGAGGGCAGATCGAGATAGGATTTGCGCTGAGCTGGCTAGGAGGAGGCTTTCAGAAAAACAGGCAGTGCCCCCAAAGCTGCCCAAGAGTGCTCTGCGGTGCCCCCTGCACCCCCGGGGATAGCGAGCAATTGGATTGGTCTACACAACTGTATTGTAACATGTATGAACCCTGCTTTCCTCCGTATCGGGCTAAGGATATCCTGAGCCTTCTTTGTGGCGAGGGCACATTGTCGGCTCATGTTCAACTTGGGGTCTGCCAGGAGCCCCCCGCGTCCTTTTCTGCAAAGCTGCTTTCCAGACGGTCGGCCTCCAGCATGTACTGGTGCGTGGGGCTGTTCCTCCCCAGGTGCAGGACTTTGCACTTCCCCTTGTTGAACTGCACCAGGCTCCTGCCTGCCTGCCAGCCTGTTTCTCCAGCCTGTCGAGGTCCCTCTGGATGGCAGCACAACCCTCTGGTGTATCAGCCACTCCTCCCAGTTTTGTATCATCAGTAAACTCGCTGAGGGTACAGCCTGCCTACCCATCTTTAGTCTTCCTTCTCTGACCAGCGCACCGCACTGCACTGCACCGCACCTGTAGAAGCCCTTCTTATGCTTCTTCACATCCCTTGCCAAATACAAATTCAGCTCCAGCCGTGCCTGAGCTTTCCCGATCCCAGCCCTATAGACCCGGCCAGCATCCCTATATTCCTCCCAGGATGCGTGTCCCTGCTTCCATTGCCTCTGCATTTCCCTCTTGCGCTTCAGCTCGACCGGAAGGTCCTTACTCAGCCGTGCTGGTCTCCCGCCCAGCTTGCCTGATTTCTCACGCGTGGGAATCAAGAGCTCTTGTGCTCTAAGGAAAACGTCCTTAAAGAGCTGCCGGCTCCCTTCTGCTCCTTCTGCACAGTGGCTTCCAACTCCTCCTGTTTGTTACCCGTGCTGCGGGCGCTGGTTACGGAGGCACTTCCGTTGGGTTGTCGACCCGTGTCACCTTTCTGGAGGGTCAAGCCCCGAATCCTCTGCAGCATATCTCGGGTGTTCCCCTGTTGGCTCCTAACGCATCGGCAGCCCCTGGCTCTTCTCTGTTGCTCAAAACTCCATCCCCTTCCCCCGCCGAGTCTAGTTTAAAGCCCTCCCCGTAAGTCCGGCCAGCTAGCTGGCAGAGACCCTCTTGCCCCGCTTGGTCAGGTGACTCCCATCGGCTCCCAACAGACCCGGCTTCTCAAAGGTAGAGCCGTGATCACAGAAGCCCAAACCTTGCACATGGCACCAGCTACGCAGCCAGGCGTTCGCCTGTTGCTCTCCTCCTTCCTGGACCCCTTCCTCCGACTGGGAGGATAGAGGAGACCACCGCCTGTGCTCCTGCTCCTTTTAACATCGCTCCGAGGGACATACAGTCTCTTTGGAGGGTTCTAAGTTGCCTCGTCAGACCCTACACAGAATAGTAGGAGCGGATGATAATCTGTAGGGCTCAGCAGGAGGCTCGGCAGCCTCTCAGTGACGCCGCGAATGCGAGCTCCTGGTAGGCAGCAGGCTTCTCTAGAGAAATCGTCTGGATGGCAAACGTGTGCTTCGGTGCCTCTCAGTAGGGAATCTCCACTTGCTAATACCTCACGTGCTTTTCTGGTGGCGCTGGTTCTAATGCGGGTGGGTGAGTTCCACATGGTTGCCCTGCTGTCTTGGCCCTCCGGCAGAGATCCGGGGTGGTTCAAGTCCCCCATGAGGACCAGGGCCTGCGAACGCGAGGCTGCTCTTATCTGTCTGTAGAGGGCCTCGTCCGCTCGCTCTTCCTGGTCGGGCGGCCTATAGCAGACACCCGCTACAATGCCACCCTTATCCTCACCCATAAGCATCCTTGGTGCCCTATTCTCAGCTTCGCGTCTCCTTTGCTACTGACATTTCAGTTACAGAAGACCAAGCGGGTCCCTGCGCTTCAGTCAGATCGACATTCCGTCCTAATCCTTCCCGACCAAAGGGTCAGGAACTACATCTCCAGCCTTGCTCGTTGTCCTTTTACCCTTCGCATCCTCAAGGCATTGCCTTCTCCAAGGCTCTGTTTTTATCGAGGTTAGCAAGACCAAGTTAACCGAGCTCACGTCTACTCCACGACCTCTTTATAGCTGTTCCCGGGTTTCCAACACACACACACGCGCGCGTGCGCGCACAGCCTCCAACAGGCTCTGTGCAGGGAACCTCATCGCGGTATTCCAGTACTTCAAGGGCAGCTACAAAGAGGACAGAGGCTCTCTCCTCACAAGGAGCCACACGGAGGAGACAAGGGGCAACGGGTACCCACTGGAACGGCCTCCCCGGGGACGTGGCAGAGTCCCCATCGCTTCAGGCTTTCAAGATGCGATTGGACAGGGTGCTAGTCGCCAAGCTTCGCCCCATGGCTTGGGGATATAGAAGAGATGAAGACGCTTCCCAGCGGGCGTCTCCGATGCCTCAGTAACGTAGCCTTCTAGGGCAACAAAGGATCGCCCCTGCCCTCTCCCTTTTTTAATAGCTGTTAAAGAGAGATGAAGCTTGCCATCTCCCTGCGACGTAGCTTTGGTTTGGGCCCGGCTGGGATGGAGTTAACTTTCCCCATAGCAGCCCTCAGAGCGCTGTGCTTTGTAGTTGCAGCTAGAAGGGTGCTGATAACACACCGATGCTTTGGCTCCTGCTCAGCAGTGCTCCCACAGCGCAGAGGCCGCGGAGGCCGTCTCTCCAACCGCCCCACCCCCCAAAGTCCAGTAAGCTGCGGGTGGGGAAAGAGGTTGGGAGGGGACAGAGCCAGGACAGCTGACCCTAATTGCCAAGAGAGAGATTCCACTGTGCTATGGAAGCGCCGCAGCTGCCATTCAGGCCCCCTACCGCGTCCCTCCTCACCAGAAAAGGGATTATCAGCAGGGCCTTACCTGCCACACAGCCATTGATAAAGCGCTCCAACAGGAGTCGCATGCTTCCGACGCGTTGCAGGGCTGTGCCGAAACCACCCTCGCATGGCATGCCTGTAGCGTCACATACAGCGTTTCCTAAAGGTTTAGCGGCAGCCTACAGTGGCTTTACGTACATCCGCGTACCGCTTCCAAAAAGCTAAGAGTTTGCTTCCTACGAGACGCGGGAGACCGCTGAGCGGTTCCAGCGTCACGCTTCAAATGACTGGGCAAATCGCTAACTTATCTATAGAACACTGTTAACAGACACAAGCATTCCACATACATCCCACTCCGGGGAGACACCGGTCCAACTCGCAGAACTATTTCCCTCAGTAAGACGCACAAGACAGAGATGATATCCCCATGCTAAATCTTTATTGTGCAACTGCTGCTCAAAGACTTCATTACCTTCCACAGACACGCGTCACAAAAAAGTAGACATCAACAGCGGCTAGACTGACGGGCAACAGATGAAATCCATTCAGTGGCGATGCGTACACGCGCAGCAACTCTTGTGGTGCAAGAAATCTCAGCCAGGTGGCCAGCCCAACCGACAGCCACCCGGGTGTCCGTGATAAAACAGACCGCCCACCCTCGGGCCCTTCATCCGCAACCATCCGGAATCCATTGGTCAGGCCCAGGTGAGCAGCACGCTTCTCGCCAACAACCATCAAGTGCCCGAGACGCTGGAGAAGGAAGTACAAAACCATAAATGAATAAAATCAGGAGCCACACACAAAGAGGGGGAGAGGGCAGGAAGGGAAGGAACGAGAGCAGAGAACCACCCAGAGAGACCACTTAGCCAATTCCTAGCAATTCTACCTTTGCGCTTACGATTACTGTCTGTCTGTCTGTCTGCCTGCCTGCAACTGACCATTTCCGAGCAGAGCTACAGAAACCGATTATGCACACTGGGTGGAGGGCACGACCACAACAGAGCAAGAGCTATGCAATTTTTTTTCTTTCTTTCCGAGCCAGACAGTAACGGACGACAAAACAGCCACGGAAGCAAAGTCTGTTAAAGCCCCCGTTACATCTTCAGGCAACAGAGGCGATTCTGGTGGAAAATAAACGTTGGGCTGCCTTTTGCGTGGGTTTGCCGAGTCTCTGAGCTTGACTTTTACAGCTAAAAGCGAAGCATCCGGCACCTCTCAGCCAGCTCTGCCCTTCCTCGCCCCTGACCCGCCAAAAACCCCAAGCCCTCTTCTCCATATTAGAAGTAGTACTACTACTCTCGCTCTAATAAACCATGACAACAGGCATCAGACTGCGCTCCAGAACAACGCTGCGTTTTGCACCAGAGGTACGTACCCAGGGATGAGCGTTGCTTTATCTCGCTACTTCTACTCCAAAAGCTCAATTCCATTACAAGCCAGAGGCAAAAGGCGCCAGAAAACCCAGACTAGCCTACGGCGCCCCATCGAGAGGAAAAGAGGGGATGGGAAAGAGCCTGGCAAACTAGGAACTACTTGCGGGTACAGTTTAGCGTACAGAAAGCTTCCACGGTACTTACAGATTCACCAGAATCTTCTGCTTCAGGTAACCCGATAACTGGCTCCTTAGGCACGACTAGGAAAAGCGTCGGAGCTTGGGGCGAAAGACCATGGAACGCAAGGCGCTGGAGGAAGAGCAAACAGTTAAAACGTAATTGGCTTCAGAGAAAGGGAAGAGCTTACGCAAATCAACGTGCCCCACTGAGCTCGTACAGAAGCAGGTTACCAGACACCCCAAACGCAAGCCGAAACGTTGATTTTTCTTACGTCATATTAATACTTTCTACGCACAAACAACAACATATTTACAGAGCCCCCTCCAGAAGCGCGATTCGGCACGCAAGACGATGGGGGCAAGGAGACGGGCCAGTACTTCAGGTTAGCGACCTCCAGTACGTTTTAATTTGGGTCGATCATTTCCCTAAGCAGTTTTTCTGTTCGACCGGGTCCACGCAGAGGCAGGAGACAAACGGCTTAACTGAATCGGCAAAGTCGTCGGCGAAGCGGAAGATCAGCGGCCATTCGTTTTCCACGGTACAGGGAGCTCAAGTACCGAAGAAAAGCATAATCACAGGAAGCCTGCAAGCGCACAGTACGAGCCCGTCTTCTGTATTGCACAGAAACCCTACCTTCAAAGGCAGAAGGCACCCTTAACCGCTAATCTTCAGCGGTTTAATTAAAAAATTATATACGGGATACTAACTGAAAGTTAACACCCTGTAGGCAGCGGCTGCGTTTTTTCCCCACAGCCTAAGCAGCTCCCTCCAGTTCCTAGCACATGCGGGTGCACCGGCACCCGTGAACCTTGCAAGCGTGCTGTTATCACGGTCCCACTTCACCACAGAAACAAGGTCTAGGAAGCTTTTGCAGCCTGCAGGGTGACCGGTTCCTAGACTTTGTTTCAAGGAAAGCAAGAAACGCTGTAACTCTTTGCTTTAATAATCCAGTTGGGGGGCTCAGAGCCAAAGCCTAGCACAGCAGAGCTGTGAAATCTCTATAACGCTATTAGGAGGCACATCAAGACCCGCGTTTCTCCTAGGCAGAACTAACTCATTAGGGTCACTACTCGGACGCTCGCCGTTTACATACGTACATACGCACACCCACGCGCGGAATCCCCGAGGAGACTGACTGCGTGTGCTTAGCCTAAGGTTTCAAGGCTATCATGCTACACGAGGTAGGACCGCTCCCCGTCCCTCGGCAGCAAACTTTGCACGACTTGCAGTGCCAAAGGCATATCACGCGGCAAACGCCTGCGGCTGCCACCAAGGGCGTTACCGTCAGAGGCCCTCCTCTAAGTACGTATGCACGCACGCACGCACGCACGCGCGCGCGCCGATAACACGGCGGGGCTGCGAACCGAGCGCGCGCCGCGGCAGCCGGGGGAGGGGGGGCACCGAAGAAGCGCGATAGTTTTGGGACGGTGCAGTAGAGAGCGCCACGACCCAGAGAGGCCACGTCCGTCCTCCGTTCCCCGTCCGCCCCTCCCTCCCTCCCTCCACCCACCCACCCGCAGCAAGGCCGCCACCCGCCCCGCCGCGCTCCCGATCCTCGGCTCAGGGGGCCTGCGAGCGCGGGGGGAGGGGGGTGAGGGAAGAGGAACCGCGCGCAGAGCAAAGCCGCGGCTACCTCCTCATCCTCGTAGATGACGTGGGCGGGGAAGCGCCTTGCCGGTGACCTTCCCGAAGACAGCAGTGGCGCCACCGGGCCGGGCGGCCCGCGCCCCAATAATCTCGTCAGCCACGACAACACCCGTCGTCGCCCCCGCGCTTCCTCCACGGCGCGGCGCCCATTGGGCCGCCAGATCGCCACCGGCCGATCCGGCGTCTCGATTGGCGGTCTCGTCTGTCGTTTTCGCTCGTCCCCGCCCCCTCGGCGGGTCCGCCCTCGTCCGCTTTCCGGGGCTCAGGGAGCGTGCGTGGCCTCGGGGCGCGGAGGGATCCGACCTGGGCGCGGAAGCTGAGAGAGAGAGAGTGAGAGAGAGAAGACGTTGGGCGAGTCCGCGGAGGGATCCGTGCCGTGTACTGCTGCGACCCTGCGGCCGGGAAACGAGCTCTCACTCAGAAGAGGCTGTTGCAGCTACAACTACGCTTTATTGTTACTTGTTACCGCATCAAGTCCACCCCAGGCGTGCTTGTGGCTTTTTGGTGCTGCTCCCTCCAGTCAAATGCCTGCTTTGGCCAGGCCAGGCCTTAACGTTCCAGAACGTTTCATATATAAATAAAATACAAAGCGTGTGTTCAGCACTGCTGGCTTGAGGGCTGGAGGGCAGATCGAGATAGGATTTGCGCTGAGCTGGCTAGGAGGAGGCTTTCAGAAAAACAGGCAGTGCCCCCAAAGCTGCCCAAGAGTGCTCTGCGGTGCCCCCTGCACCCCCGGGGATAGCGAGCAATTGGATTGGTCTACACAACTGTATTGTAACATGTATGAACCCTGCTTTCCTCCATATCGGGCTAAGGATATCCTGAGCCTTCTTTGTGGCGAGGGCACATTGTCGGCTCACGTTCAACTTGGGGTCTGCCAGGAGCCCCCCGCGTCCTTTTCTGCAAAGCTGCTTTCCAGACGGTCGGCCTCCAGCATGTACTGGTGCGTGGGGCTGTTCCTCCCCAGGTGCAGGACTTTGCACTTCCCCTTGTTGAACTGCACCAGGCTCCTGCCAGCCTGTTTCTCCAGCCTGTCGAGGTCCCTCTGGATGGCAGCACAACCCTCTGGTGTATCAGCCACTCCTCCCAGTTTTGTATCATCAGTAAACTCGCTGAGGGTACAGCCTGCCTACCCATCTTTAGTCTTCCTTCTCTGACCAGCGCACCGCACTGCACTGCACCGCACCTGTAGAAGCCCTTCTTATGCTTCTTCACATCCCTTGCCAAATACAAATTCAGCTCCAGCCGTGCCTGAGCTTTCCCGATCCCAGCCCTATAGACCCGGCCAGCATCCCTATATTCCTCCCAGGATGCGTGTCCCTGCTTCCATTGCCTCTGCATTTCCCTCTTGCGCTTCAGCTCGACCGGAAGGTCCTTACTCAGCCGTGCTGGTCTCCCGCCCAGCTTGCCTGATTTCTCACGCGTGGGAATCAAGAGCTCTTGTGCTCTAAGGAAAACGTCCTTAAAGAGCTGCCGGCTCCCTTCTGCTCCTTCTGCACAGTGGCTTCCAACTCCTCCTGTTTGTTACCCGTGCTGCGGGCGCTGGTTACGGAGGCACTTCCGTTGGGTTGTCGACCCGTGTCACCTTTCTGGAGGGTCAAGCCCCGAATCCTCTGCAGCATATCTCGGGTGTTCCCCTGTTGGCTCCTAACGCATCGGCAGCCCCTGGCTCTTCTCTGTTGCTCAAAACTCCATCCCCTTCCCCCGCCGAGTCTAGTTTAAAGCCCTCCCCGTAAGTCCGGCCAGCTAGCTGGCAGAGACCCTCTTGCCCCGCTTGGTCAGGTGACTCCCATCGGCTCCCAACAGACCCGGCTTCTCAAAGGTAGAGCCGTGATCACAGAAGCCCAAACCTTGCACATGGCACCAGCTACGCAGCCAGGCGTTCGCCTGTTGCTCTCCTCCTTCCTGGACCCCTTCCTCCGACTGGGAGGATAGAGGAGACCACCGCCTGTGCTCCCGCTCCTTTTAACATCGCTCCGAGGGACATACAGTCTCTTTGGAGGGTTCTAAGTTGCCTCGTCAGACCCTACACAGAATAGTAGGAGCGGATCATAATCTGTAGGGCTCAGCAGGAGGCTCGGCAGCCTCTCAGTGACGCCGCGAATGCGAGCTCCTGGTAGGCAGCAGGCTTCTCTAGAGAAATCGTCTGGATGGCAAACGTGTGCTTCGGTGCCTCTCAGTAGGGAATCTCCACTTGCTAATACCTCACGTGCTTTTCTGGTGGCGCTGGTTCTAATGCAGGTGGGTGAGTTCCACATGGTTGCCCTGCTGTCTTGGCCCTCCGGCAGAGATCCGGGGTGGTTCAAGTCCCCCATGAGGACCAGGGCCTGCGAACGCGAGGCTGCTCTTATCTGTCTGTAGAGGGCCTCGTCCGCTCGCTCTTCCTGGTCGGGCGGCCTATAGCAGACACCCGCTACAATGCCACCCTTATCCTCACCCATAAGCATCCTTGGTGCCCTATTCTCAGCTTCGCGTCTCCTTTGCTACTGACATTTCAGTTACAGAAGACCAAGCGGGTCCCTGCGCTTCAGTCAGATCGACATTCCGTCCTAATCCTTCCCGACCAAAGGGTCAGGAACTACATCTCCAGCCTTGCTCGTTGTCCTTTTACCCTTCGCATCCTCAAGGCATTGCCTTCTCCAAGGCTCTGTTTTTATCGAGGTTAGCAAGACCAAGTTAACCGAGCTCACGTCTACTCCACGACCTCTTTATAGCTGTTCCCGGGTTTCCAACACACACACGCGCGCGTGCGCGCACAGCCTCCAACAGGCTCTGTGCAGGGAACCTCATCGCGGTATTCCAGTACTTCAAGGGCAGCTACAAAGAGGACAGAGGCTCTCTCCTCACAAGGAGCCACACGGAGGAGACAAGGGGCAACGGGTACCCACTGGAACGGCCTCCCCGGGGACGTGGCAGAGTCCCCATCGCTTCAGGCTTTCAAGATGCGATTGGACAGGGTGCTAGTCGCCAAGCTTCGCCCCATGGCTTGGGGATATAGAAGAGATGAAGACGCTTCCCAGCGGGCGTCTCCGATGCCTCAGTAACGTAGCCTTCTAGGGCAACAAAGGATCGTCCCTGCCCTCTCCCTTTTTTAATAGCTGTTAAAGAGAGATGAAGCTTGCCATCTCCCTGCGACGTAGCTTTGGTTTGGGCCCGGCTGGGATGGAGTTAACTTTCCCCATAGCAGCCCTCAGAGCGCTGTGCTTTGTAGTTGCAGCTAGAAGGGTGCTGATAACACACCGATGCTTTGGCTCCTGCTCAGCAGTGCTCCCACAGCGCAGAGGCCGCGGAGGCCGTCTCTCCAACCGCCCCACCCCCCAAAGTCCAGTAAGCTGCGGGTGGGGAAAGAGGTTGGGAGGGGACAGAGCCAGGACAGCTGACCCTAATTGCCAAGAGAGAGATTCCACTGTGCTATGGAAGCGCCGCAGCTGCCATTCAGGCCCCCTACCGCGTCCCTCCTCACCAGAAAAGGGATTATCAGCGGGGCCTTACCTGCCACACAGCCATTGATAAAGCGCTCCAACAGGAGTCGCGTGCTTCCGACGCGTTGCAGGGCTGTGCCGAAACCACCCTCGCATGGCATGCCTGTAGCGTCACATACAGCGTTTCCTAAAGGTTTAGCGGCAGCCTACAGTGGCTTTACGTACATCCGCGTACCGCTTCCAAAAAGCTAAGAGTTTGCTTCCTACGAGACGCGGGAGACCGCTGAGCGGTTCCAGCGTCACGCTTCAAATGACTGGGCAAATCGCTAACTTATCTATAGAACACTGTTAACAGACCCAAGCATTCCACATACATCCCACTCCGGGGAGACACCGGTCCAACTCGCAGAACTATTTCCCTCAGTAAGACGCACAAGACAGAGATGATATCCCCATGCTAAATCTTTATTGTGCAACTGCTGCTCAAAGACTTCATTACCTTCCACAGACACGCGTCACAAAAAAGTAGACATCAACAGCGGCTAGACTGACGGGCAACAGATGAAATCCATTCAGTGGCGATGCGTACACGCGCAGCAACTCTTGTGGTGCAAGAAATCTCAGCCAGGTGGCCAGCCCAACCGACAGCCACCCGGGTGTCCGTGATAAAACAGACCGCCCACCCTCGGGCCCTTCATCCGCAACCATCCGGAATCCATTGGTCAGGCCCAGGTGAGCAGCACGCTTCTCGCCAACAACCATCAAGTGCCCGAGACGCTGGAGAAGGAAGTACAAAACCATAAATGAATAAAATCAGGAGCCACACACAAAGAGGGGGAGAGGGCAGGAAGGGAAGGAACGAGAGCAGAGAACCACCCAGAGAGACCACTTAGCCAATTCCTAGCAATTCTACCTTTGCGCTTACGATTACTGTCTGTCTGTCTGTCTGCCTGCCTGCAACTGACCATTTCCGAGCAGAGCTACAGAAACCGATTATGCACACTGGGTGGGGGGCACGACCACAACAGAGCAAGAGCTATGCAATTTTTTTTCTTTCTTTCCGAGCCAGACAGTAACGGACGACAAAACAGCCACGGAAGCGAAGTCTGTTAAAGCCCCCGTTACATCTTCAGGCAACAGAGGCGATTCTGGTGGAAAATAAACGTTGGGCTGCCTTTTGCGTGGGTTTGCCGAGTCTCTGAGCTTGACTTTTACAGCTAAAAGCGAAGCATCCGGCACCTCTCAGCCAGCTCTGCCCTTCCTCGCCCCTGACCCGCCAAAAACCCCAAGCCCTCTTCTCCATATTAGAAGTAGTACTACTACTCTCGCTCTAATAAACCATGACAACAGGCATCAGACTGCGCTCCAGAACAACGCTGCGTTTTGCACCAGAGGTACGTACCCAGGGATGAGCGTTGCTTTATCTCGCTACTTCTACTCCAAAAGCTCAATTCCATTACAAGCCAGAGGCAAAAGGCGCCAGAAATCCCAGACTAGCCTACGGCGCCCCATCGAGAGGAAAAGAGGGGATGGGAAAGAGCCTGGCAAACTAGGAACTACTTGCGGGTACAGTTTAGCGTACAGAAAGCTTCCACGGTACTTACAGATTCACCAGAATCTTCTGCTTCAGGTAACCCGATAACTGGCTCCTTAGGCACGACTAGGAAAAGCGTCGGAGCTTGGGGCGAAAGACCATGGAACGCAAGGCGCTGGAGGAAGAGCAAACAGTTAAAACGTAATTGGCTTCAGAGAAAGGGAAGAGCTTACGCAAATCAACGTGCCCCACTGAGCTCGTACAGAAGCAGGTTACCAGACACCCCAAACGCAAGCCGAAACGTTGATTTTTCTTACGTCATATTAATACTTTCTACGCACAAACAACAACATATTTACAGAGCCCCCTCCAGAAGCGCGATTCGGCACGCAAGACGATGGGGGCAAGGAGACGGGCCGGTACTTCAGGTTAGCGACCTCCAGTACGTTTTAATTTGGGTCGATCATTTCCCTAAGCAGTTTTTCTGTTCGACCGGGTCCACGCAGAGGCAGGAGACAAACGGCTTAACTGAATCGGCAAAGTCGTCGGCGAAGCGGAAGATCAGCGGCCATTCGTTTTCCACGGTACAGGGAGCTCAAGTACCGAAGAAAAGCATAATCACAGGAAGCCTGCAAGCGCACAGTACGAGCCCGTCTTCTGTATTGCACAGAAACCCTACCTTCAAAGGCAGAAGGCACCCTTAACCGCTAATCTTCAGCGGTTTAATTAAAAAATTATATACGGGATACTAACTGAAAGTTAACACCCTGCAGGCAGCGGCTGCGTTTTTTCCCCACAGCCTAAGCAGCTCCCTCCAGTTCCTAGCACATGCGGGTGCACCGGCAACCGTGAACCTTGCAAGCGTGCTGTTATCACGGTCCCACTTCACCACAGAAACAAGGTCTAGGAAGCTTTTGCAGCCTGCAGGGTGACCGGTTCCTAGACTTTGTTTCAAGGAAAGCAAGAAACGCTGTAACTCTTTGCTTTAATAATCCAGTTGGGGGGCTCAGAGCCAAAGCCTAGCACAGCAGAGCTGTGAAATCTCTATAACGCTATTAGGAGGCACATCAAGACCCGCGTTTCTCCTAGGCAGAACTAACTCATTAGGGTCACTACTCGGACGCTCGCCGTTTACATACGTACATACGCACACCCACGCGCGGAATCCCCGAGGAGACTGACTGCGTGTGCTTAGCCTAAGGTTTCAAGGCTATCATGCTACACGAGGTAGGACCGCTCCCCGTCCCTCGGCAGCAAACTTTGCACGACTTGCAGTGCCAAAGGCATATCACGCGGCAAACGCCTGCGGCTGCCACCAAGGGCGTTACCGTCAGAGGCCCTCCTCTAAGTACGTATGCACGCACGCACGCACGCACGCGCGCGCGCCGATAACACGGCGGGGCTGCGAACCGAGCGCGCGCCGCGGCAGCCGGGGGAGGGGGGGCACCGAAGAAGCGCGATAGTTTTGGGACGGTGCAGTAGAGAGCGCCACGACCCAGAGAGGCCACGTCCGTCCTCCGTTCCCCGTCCGCCCCTCCCTCCCTCCACCCACCCACCCGCAGCAAGGCCGCCACCCGCCCCGCCGCGCTCCCGATCCTCGGCTCAGGGGGCCTGCGAGCGCGGGGGGAGGGGGGTGAGGGAAGAGGAACCGCGCGCAGAGCAAAGCCGCGGCTACCTCCTCATCCTCGTAGATGACGTGGGCGGGGAAGCGCCTTGCCGGTGACCTTCCCGAAGACAGCAGTGGCGCCACCGGGCCGGGCGGCCCGCGCCCCAATAATCTCGTCAGCCACGACAACACCCGTCGTCGCCCCCGCGCTTCCTCCACGGCGCGGCGCCCATTGGGCCGCCAGATCGCCACCGGCCGATCCGGCGTCTCGATTGGCGGTCTCGTCTGTCGTTTTCGCTCGTCCCCGCCCCCTCGGCGGGTCCGCCCTCGTCCGCTTTCCGGGGCTCAGGGAGCGTGCGTGGCCTCGGGGCGCGGAGGGATCCGACCTGGGCGCGGAAGCTGAGAGAGAGAGAGTGAGAGAGAGAAGACGTTGGGCGAGTCCGCGGAGGGATCCGTGCCGTGTACTGCTGCGACCCTGCGGCCGGGAAACGAGCTCTCACTCAGAAGAGGCTGTTGCAGCTACAACTACGCTTTATTGTTACTTGTTACCGCATCAAGTCCACCCCAGGCGTGCTTGTGGCTTTTTGGTGCTGCTCCCTCCAGTCAAATGCCTGCTTTGGCCAGGCCAGGCCTTAACGTTCCAGAACGTTTCATATATAAATAAAATACAAAGCGTGTGTTCAGCACTGCTGGCTTGAGGGCTGGAGGGCAGATCGAGATAGGATTTGCGCTGAGCTGGCTAGGAGGAGGCTTTCAGGAAAACAGGCAGTGCCCCCAAAGCTGCCCAAGAGTGCTCTGCGGTGCCCCCTGCACCCCCGGGGATAGCGAGCAATTGGATTGGTCTACACAACTGTATTGTAACATGTATGAACCCTGCTTTCCTCCGTATCGGGCTAAGGATATCCTGAGCCTTCTTTGTGGCGAGGGCACATTGTCGGCTCATGTTCAACTTGGGGTCTGCCAGGAGCCCCCCGCGTCCTTTTCTGCAAAGCTGCTTTCCAGACGGTCGGCCTCCAGCATGTACTGGTGCGTGGGGCTGTTCCTCCCCAGGTGCAGGACTTTGCACTTCCCCTTGTTGAACTGCACCAGGCTCCTGCCTGCCTGCCAGCCTGTTTCTCCAGCCTGTCGAGGTCCCTCTGGATGGCAGCACAACCCTCTGGTGTATCAGCCACTCCTCCCAGTTTTGTATCATCAGTAAACTCGCTGAGGGTACAGCCTGCCTACCCATCTTTAGTCTTCCTTCTCTGACCAGCGCACCGCACTGCACTGCACCGCACCTGTAGAAGCCCTTCTTATGCTTCTTCACATCCCTTGCCAAATACAAATTCAGCTCCAGCCGTGCCTGAGCTTTCCCGATCCCAGCCCTATAGACCCGGCCAGCATCCCTATATTCCTCCCAGGATGCGTGTCCCTGCTTCCATTGCCTCTGCATTTCCCTCTTGCGCTTCAGCTCGACCGGAAGGTCCTTACTCAGCCGTGCTGGTCTCCCGCCCAGCTTGCCTGATTTCTCACGCGTGGGAATCAAGAGCTCTTGTGCTCTAAGGAAAACGTCCTTAAAGAGCTGCCGGCTCCCTTCTGCTCCTTCTGCACAGTGGCTTCCAACTCCTCCTGTTTGTTACCCGTGCTGCGGGCGCTGGTTACGGAGGCACTTCCGTTGGGTTGTCGACCCGTGTCACCTTTCTGGAGGGTCAAGCCCCGAATCCTCTGCAGCATATCTCGGGTGTTCCCCTGTTGGCTCCTAACGCATCGGCAGCCCCTGGCTCTTCTCTGTTGCTCAAAACTCCATCCCCTTCCCCCGCCGAGTCTAGTTTAAAGCCCTCCCCGTAAGTCCGGCCAGCTAGCTGGCAGAGACCCTCTTGCCCCGCTTGGTCAGGTGACTCCCATCGGCTCCCAACAGACCCGGCTTCTCAAAGGTAGAGCCGTGATCACAGAAGCCCAAACCTTGCACATGGCACCAGCTACGCAGCCAGGCGTTCGCCTGTTGCTCTCCTCCTTCCTGGACCCCTTCCTCCGACTGGGAGGATAGAGGAGACCACCGCCTGTGCTCCTGCTCCTTTTAACATCGCTCCGAGGGACATACAGTCTCTTTGGAGGGTTCTAAGTTGCCTCGTCAGACCCTACACAGAATAGTAGGAGCGGATCATAATCTGTAGGGCTCAGCAGGAGGCTCGGCAGCCTCTCAGTGACGCCGCGAATGCGAGCTCCTGGTAGGCAGCAGGCTTCTCTAGAGAAATCGTCTGGATGGCAAACGTGTGCTTCGGTGCCTCTCAGTAGGGAATCTCCACTTGCTAATACCTCACGTGCTTTTCTGGTGGCGCTGGTTCTAATGCGGGTGGGTGAGTTCCACATGGTTGCCCTGCTGTCTTGGCCCTCCGGCAGAGATCCGGGGTGGTTCAAGTCCCCCATGAGGACCAGGGCCTGCGAACGCGAGGCTGCTCTTATCTGTCTGTAGAGGGCCTCGTCCGCTCGCTCTTCCTGGTCGGGCGGCCTATAGCAGACACCCGCTACAATGCCACCCTTATCCTCACCCATAAGCATCCTTGGTGCCCTATTCTCAGCTTCGCGTCTCCTTTGCTACTGACATTTCAGTTACAGAAGACCAAGCGGGTCCCTGCGCTTCAGTCAGATCGACATTCCGTCCTAATCCTTCCCGACCAAAGGGTCAGGAACTACATCTCCAGCCTTGCTCGTTGTCCTTTTACCCTTCGCATCCTCAAGGCATTGCCTTCTCCAAGGCTCTGTTTTTATCGAGGTTAGCAAGACCAAGTTAACCGAGCTCACGTCTACTCCACGACCTCTTTATAGCTGTTCCCGGGTTTCCAACACACACACGCGCGCGTGCGCGCACAGCCTCCAACAGGCTCTGTGCAGGGAACCTCATCGCGGTATTCCAGTACTTCAAGGGCAGCTACAAAGAGGACAGAGGCTCTCTCCTCACAAGGAGCCACACGGAGGAGACAAGGGGCAACGGGTACCCACTGGAACGGCCTCCCCGGGGACGTGGCAGAGTCCCCATCGCTTCAGGCTTTCAAGATGCGATTGGACAGGGTGCTAGTCGCCAAGCTTCGCCCCATGGCTTGGGGATATAGAAGAGATGAAGACGCTTCCCAGCGGGCGTCTCCGATGCCTCAGTAACGTAGCCTTCTAGGGCAACAAAGGATCGCCCCTGCCCTCTCCCTTTTTTAATAGCTGTTAAAGAGAGATGAAGCTTGCCATCTCCCTGCGACGTAGCTTTGGTTTGGGCCCGGCTGGGATGGAGTTAACTTTCCCCATAGCAGCCCTCAGAGCGCTGTGCTTTGTAGTTGCAGCTAGAAGGGTGCTGATAACACACCGATGCTTTGGCTCCTGCTCAGCAGTGCTCCCACAGCGCAGAGGCCGCGGAGGCCGTCTCTCCAACCGCCCCACCCCCCAAAGTCCAGTAAGCTGCGGGTGGGGAAAGAGGTTGGGAGGGGACAGAGCCAGGACAGCTGACCCTAATTGCCAAGAGAGAGATTCCACTGTGCTATGGAAGCGCCGCAGCTGCCATTCAGGCCCCCTACCGCGTCCCTCCTCACCAGAAAAGGGATTATCAGCGGGGCCTTACCTGCCACACAGCCATTGATAAAGCGCTCCAACAGGAGTCGCATGCTTCCGACGCGTTGCAGGGCTGTGCCGAAACCACCCTCGCATGGCATGCCTGTAGCGTCACATACAGCGTTTCCTAAAGGTTTAGCGGCAGCCTACAGTGGCTTTACGTACATCCGCGTACCGCTTCCAAAAAGCTAAGAGTTTGCTTCCTACGAGACGCGGGAGACCGCTGAGCGGTTCCAGCGTCACGCTTCAAATGACTGGGCAAATCGCTAACTTATCTATAGAACACTGTTAACAGACCCAAGCATTCCACATACATCCCACTCCGGGGAGACACCGGTCCAACTCGCAGAACTATTTCCCTCAGTAAGACGCACAAGACAGAGATGATATCCCCATGCTAAATCTTTATTGTGCAACTGCTGCTCAAAGACTTCATTACCTTCCACAGACACGCGTCACAAAAAAGTAGACATCAACAGCGGCTAGACTGACGGGCAACAGATGAAATCCATTCAGTGGCGATGCGTACACGCGCAGCAACTCTTGTGGTGCAAGAAATCTCAGCCAGGTGGCCAGCCCAACCGACAGCCACCCGGGTGTCCGTGATAAAACAGACCGCCCACCCTCGGGCCCTTCATCCGCAACCATCCGGAATCCATTGGTCAGGCCCAGGTGAGCAGCACGCTTCTCGCCAACAACCATCAAGTGCCCGAGACGCTGGAGAAGGAAGTACAAAACCATAAATGAATAAAATCAGGAGCCACACACAAAGAGGGGGAGAGGGCAGGAAGGGAAGGAACGAGAGCAGAGAACCACCCAGAGAGACCACTTAGCCAATTCCTAGCAATTCTACCTTTGCGCTTACGATTACTGTCTGTCTGTCTGTCTGCCTGCCTGCAACTGACCATTTCCGAGCAGAGCTACAGAAACCGATTATGCACACTGGGTGGAGGGCACGACCACAACAGAGCAAGAGCTATGCAATTTTTTTTCTTTCTTTCCGAGCCAGACAGTAACGGACGACAAAACAGCCACGGAAGCAAAGTCTGTTAAAGCCCCCGTTACATCTTCAGGCAACAGAGGCGATTCTGGTGGAAAATAAACGTTGGGCTGCCTTTTGCGTGGGTTTGCCGAGTCTCTGAGCTTGACTTTTACAGCTAAAAGCGAAGCATCCGGCACCTCTCAGCCAGCTCTGCCCTTCCTCGCCCCTGACCCGCCAAAAACCCCAAGCCCTCTTCTCCATATTAGAAGTAGTACTACTACTCTCGCTCTAATAAACCATGACAACAGGCATCAGACTGCGCTCCAGAACAACGCTGCGTTTTGCACCAGAGGTACGTACCCAGGGATGAGCGTTGCTTTATCTCGCTACTTCTACTCCAAAAGCTCAATTCCATTACAAGCCAGAGGCAAAAGGCGCCAGAAATCCCAGACTAGCCTACGGCGCCCCATCGAGAGGAAAAGAGGGGATGGGAAAGAGCCTGGCAAACTAGGAACTACTTGCGGGTACAGTTTAGCGTACAGAAAGCTTCCACGGTACTTACAGATTCACCAGAATCTTCTGCTTCAGGTAACCCGATAACTGGCTCCTTAGGCACGACTAGGAAAAGCGTCGGAGCTTGGGGCGAAAGACCATGGAACGCAAGGCGCTGGAGGAAGAGCAAACAGTTAAAACGTAATTGGCTTCAGAGAAAGGGAAGAGCTTACGCAAATCAACGTGCCCCACTGAGCTCGTACAGAAGCAGGTTACCAGACACCCCAAACGCAAGCCGAAACGTTGATTTTTCTTACGTCATATTAATACTTTCTACGCACAAACAACAACATATTTACAGAGCCCCCTCCAGAAGCGCGATTCGGCACGCAAGACGATGGGGGCAAGGAGACGGGCCAGTACTTCAGGTTAGCGACCTCCAGTACGTTTTAATTTGGGTCGATCATTTCCCTAAGCAGTTTTTCTGTTCGACCGGGTCCACGCAGAGGCAGGAGACAAACGGCTTAACTGAATCGGCAAAGTCGTCGGCGAAGCGGAAGATCAGCGGCCATTCGTTTTCCACGGTACAGGGAGCTCAAGTACCGAAGAAAAGCATAATCACAGGAAGCCTGCAAGCGCACAGTACGAGCCCGTCTTCTGTATTGCACAGAAACCCTACCTTCAAAGGCAGAAGGCACCCTTAACCGCTAATCTTCAGCGGTTTAATTAAAAAATTATATACGGGATACTAACTGAAAGTTAACACCCTGTAGGCAGCGGCTGCGTTTTTTCCCCACAGCCTAAGCAGCTCCCTCCAGTTCCTAGCACATGCGGGTGCACCGGCACCCGTGAACCTTGCAAGCGTGCTGTTATCACGGTCCCACTTCACCACAGAAACAAGGTCTAGGAAGCTTTTGCAGCCTGCAGGGTGACCGGTTCCTAGACTTTGTTTCAAGGAAAGCAAGAAACGCTGTAACTCTTTGCTTTAATAATCCAGTTGGGGGGCTCAGAGCCAAAGCCTAGCACAGCAGAGCTGTGAAATCTCTATAACGCTATTAGGAGGCACATCAAGACCCGCGTTTCTCCTAGGCAGAACTAACTCATTAGGGTCACTACTCGGACGCTCGCCGTTTACATACGTACATACGCACACCCACGCGCGGAATCCCCGAGGAGACTGACTGCGTGTGCTTAGCCTAAGGTTTCAAGGCTATCATGCTACACGAGGTAGGACCGCTCCCCGTCCCTCGGCAGCAAACTTTGCACGACTTGCAGTGCCAAAGGCATATCACGCGGCAAACGCCTGCGGCTGCCACCAAGGGCGTTACCGTCAGAGGCCCTCCTCTAAGTACGTATGCATGCACGCACGCACGCACGCACGCGCGCGCGCCGATAACACGGCGGGGCTGCGAACCGAGCGCGCGCCGCGGCAGCCGGGGGAGGGGGGGCACCGAAGAAGCGCGATAGTTTTGGGACGGTGCAGTAGAGAGCGCCACGACCCAGAGAGGCCACGTCCGTCCTCCGTTCCCCGTCCGCCCCTCCCTCCCTCCCTCCACCCACCCACCCACCCGCAGCAAGGCCGCCACCCGCCCCGCCGCGCTCCCGATCCTCGGCTCAGGGGGCCTGCGAGCGCGGGGGGAGGGGGGTGAGGGAAGAGGAACCGCGCGCAGAGCAAAGCCGCGGCTACCTCCTCATCCTCGTAGATGACGTGGGCGGGGAAGCGCCTTGCCGGTGACCTTCCCGAAGACAGCAGTGGCGCCACCGGGCCGGGCGGCCCGCGCCCCAATAATCTCGTCAGCCACGACAACACCCGTCGTCGCCCCCGCGCTTCCTCCACGGCGCGGCGCCCATTGGGCCGCCAGATCGCCACCGGCCGATCCGGCGTCTCGATTGGCGGTCTCGTCTGTCGTTTTCGCTCGTCCCCGCCCCCTCGGCGGGTCCGCCCTCGTCCGCTTTCCGGGGCTCAGGGAGCGTGCGTGGCCTCGGGGCGCGGAGGGATCCGACCTGGGCGCGGAAGCTGAGAGAGAGAGAGAGAGAGAGAGAGAGAGAGAGAGAGAGAGAGAGAGAAGACGTTGGGCGAGTCCGCGGAGGGATCCGTGCCGTGTACTGCTGCGACCCTGCGGCCGGGAAACGAGCTCTCACTCAGAAGAGGCTGTTGCAGCTACAACTACGCTTTATTGTTACTTGTTACCGCATCAAGTCCACCCCAGGCGTGCTTGTGGCTTTTTGGTGCTGCTCCCTCCAGTCAAATGCCTGCTTTGGCCAGGCCAGGCCTTAACGTTCCAGAACGTTTCATATATAAATAAAATACAAAGCGTGTGTTCAGCACTGCTGGCTTGAGGGCTGGAGGGCAGATCGAGATAGGATTTGCGCTGAGCTGGCTAGGAGGAGGCTTTCAGGAAAACAGGCAGTGCCCCCAAAGCTGCCCAAGAGTGCTCTGCGGTGCCCCCTGCACCCCCGGGGATAGCGAGCAATTGGATTGGTCTACACAACTGTATTGTAACATGTATGAACCCTGCTTTCCTCCGTATCGGGCTAAGGATATCCTGAGCCTTCTTTGTGGCGAGGGCACATTGTCGGCTCACGTTCAACTTGGGGTCTGCCAGGAGCCCCCCGCGTCCTTTTCTGCAAAGCTGCTTTCCAGACGGTCGGCCTCCAGCATGTACTGGTGCGTGGGGCTGTTCCTCCCCAGGTGCAGGACTTTGCACTTCCCCTTGTTGAACTGCACCAGGCTCCTGCCTGCCTGCCAGCCTGTTTCTCCAGCCTGTCGAGGTCCCTCTGGATGGCAGCACAACCCTCTGGTGTATCAGCCACTCCTCCCAGTTTTGTATCATCAGTAAACTCGCTGAGGGTACAGCCTGCCTACCCATCTTTAGTCTTCCTTCTCTGACCAGCGCACCGCACTGCACTGCACCGCACCTGTAGAAGCCCTTCTTATGCTTCTTCACATCCCTTGCCAAATACAAATTCAGCTCCAGCCGTGCCTGAGCTTTCCCGATCCCAGCCCTATAGACCCGGCCAGCATCCCTATATTCCTCCCAGGATGCGTGTCCCTGCTTCCATTGCCTCTGCATTTCCCTCTTGCGCTTCAGCTCGACCGGAAGGTCCTTACTCAGCCGTGCTGGTCTCCCGCCCAGCTTGCCTGATTTCTCACGCGTGGGAATCAAGAGCTCTTGTGCTCTAAGGAAAACGTCCTTAAAGAGCTGCCGGCTCCCTTCTGCTCCTTCTGCACAGTGGCTTCCAACTCCTCCTGTTTGTTACCCGTGCTGCGGGCGCTGGTTACGGAGGCACTTCCGTTGGGTTGTCGACCCGTGTCACCTTTCTGGAGGGTCAAGCCCCGAATCCTCTGCAGCATATCTCGGGTGTTCCCCTGTTGGCTCCTAACGCATCGGCAGCCCCTGGCTCTTCTCTGTTGCTCAAAACTCCATCCCCTTCCCCCGCCGAGTCTAGTTTAAAGCCCTCCCCGTAAGTCCGGCCAGCTAGCTGGCAGAGACCCTCTTGCCCCGCTTGGTCAGGTGACTCCCATCGGCTCCCAACAGACCCGGCTTCTCAAAGGTAGAGCCGTGATCACAGAAGCCCAAACCTTGCACATGGCACCAGCTACGCAGCCAGGCGTTCGCCTGTTGCTCTCCTCCTTCCTGGACCCCTTCCTCCGACTGGGAGGATAGAGGAGACCACCGCCTGTGCTCCCGCTCCTTTTAACATCGCTCCGAGGGACATACAGTCTCTTTGGAGGGTTCTAAGTTGCCTCGTCAGACCCTACACAGAATAGTAGGAGCGGATCATAATCTGTAGGGCTCAGCAGGAGGCTCGGCAGCCTCTCAGTGACGCCGCGAATGCGAGCTCCTGGTAGGCAGCAGGCTTCTCTAGAGAAATCGTCTGGATGGCAAACGTGTGCTTCGGTGCCTCTCAGTAGGGAATCTCCACTTGCTAATACCTCACGTGCTTTTCTGGTGGCGCTGGTTCTAATGCAGGTGGGTGAGTTCCACATGGTTGCCCTGCTGTCTTGGCCCTCCGGCAGAGATCCGGGGTGGTTCAAGTCCCCCATGAGGACCAGGGCCTGCGAACGCGAGGCTGCTCTTATCTGTCTGTAGAGGGCCTCGTCCGCTCGCTCTTCCTGGTCGGGCGGCCTATAGCAGACACCCGCTACAATGCCACCCTTATCCTCACCCATAAGCATCCTTGGTGCCCTATTCTCAGCTTCGCGTCTCCTTTGCTACTGACATTTCAGTTACAGAAGACCAAGCGGGTCCCTGCGCTTCAGTCAGATCGACATTCCGTCCTAATCCTTCCCGACCAAAGGGTCAGGAACTACATCTCCAGCCTTGCTCGTTGTCCTTTTACCCTTCGCATCCTCAAGGCATTGCCTTCTCCAAGGCTCTGTTTTTATCGAGGTTAGCAAGACCAAGTTAACCGAGCTCACGTCTACTCCACGACCTCTTTATAGCTGTTCCCGGGTTTCCAACACACACACGCGCGCGTGCGCGCACAGCCTCCAACAGGCTCTGTGCAGGGAACCTCATCGCGGTATTCCAGTACTTCAAGGGCAGCTACAAAGAGGACAGAGGCTCTCTCCTCACAAGGAGCCACACGGAGGAGACAAGGGGCAACGGGTACCCACTGGAACGGCCTCCCCGGGGACGTGGCAGAGTCCCCATCGCTTCAGGCTTTCAAGATGCGATTGGACAGGGTGCTAGTCGCCAAGCTTCGCCCCATGGCTTGGGGATATAGAAGAGATGAAGACGCTTCCCAGCGGGCGTCTCCGATGCCTCAGTAACGTAGCCTTCTAGGGCAACAAAGGATCGTCCCTGCCCTCTCCCTTTTTTAATAGCTGTTAAAGAGAGATGAAGCTTGCCATCTCCCTGCGACGTAGCTTTGGTTTGGGCCCGGCTGGGATGGAGTTAACTTTCCCCATAGCAGCCCTCAGAGCGCTGTGCTTTGTAGTTGCAGCTAGAAGGGTGCTGATAACACACCGATGCTTTGGCTCCTGCTCAGCAGTGCTCCCACAGCGCAGAGGCCGCGGAGGCCGTCTCTCCAACCGCCCCACCCCCCAAAGTCCAGTAAGCTGCGGGTGGGGAAAGAGGTTGGGAGGGGACAGAGCCAGGACAGCTGACCCTAATTGCCAAGAGAGAGATTCCACTGTGCTATGGAAGCGCCGCAGCTGCCATTCAGGCCCCCTACCGCGTCCCTCCTCACCAGAAAAGGGATTATCAGCGGGGCCTTACCTGCCACACAGCCATTGATAAAGCGCTCCAACAGGAGTCGCGTGCTTCCGACGCGTTGCAGGGCTGTGCCGAAACCACCCTCGCATGGCATGCCTGTAGCGTCACATACAGCGTTTCCTAAAGGTTTAGCGGCAGCCTACAGTGGCTTTACGTACATCCGCGTACCGCTTCCAAAAAGCTAAGAGTTTGCTTCCTACGAGACGCGGGAGACCGCTGAGCGGTTCCAGCGTCACGCTTCAAATGACTGGGCAAATCGCTAACTTATCTATAGAACACTGTTAACAGACCCAAGCATTCCACATACATCCCACTCCGGGGAGACACCGGTCCAACTCGCAGAACTATTTCCCTCAGTAAGACGCACAAGACAGAGATGATATCCCCATGCTAAATCTTTATTGTGCAACTGCTGCTCAAAGACTTCATTACCTTCCACAGACACGCGTCACAAAAAAGTAGACATCAACAGCGGCTAGACTGACGGGCAACAGATGAAATCCATTCAGTGGCGATGCGTACACGCGCAGCAACTCTTGTGGTGCAAGAAATCTCAGCCAGGTGGCCAGCCCAACCGACAGCCACCCGGGTGTCCGTGATAAAACAGACCGCCCACCCTCGGGCCCTTCATCCGCAACCATCCGGAATCCATTGGTCAGGCCCAGGTGAGCAGCACGCTTCTCGCCAACAACCATCAAGTGCCCGAGACGCTGGAGAAGGAAGTACAAAACCATAAATGAATAAAATCAGGAGCCACACACAAAGAGGGGGAGAGGGCAGGAAGGGAAGGAACGAGAGCAGAGAACCACCCAGAGAGACCACTTAGCCAATTCCTAGCAATTCTACCTTTGCGCTTACGATTACTGTCTGTCTGTCTGTCTGTCTGCCTGCCTGCAACTGACCATTTCCGAGCAGAGCTACAGAAACCGATTATGCACACTGGGTGGGGGGCACGACCACAACAGAGCAAGAGCTATGCAATTTTTTTTCTTTCTTTCCGAGCCAGACAGTAACGGACGACAAAACAGCCACGGAAGCGAAGTCTGTTAAAGCCCCCGTTATATCTTCAGGCAACAGAGGCGATTCTGGTGGAAAATAAACGTTGGGCTGCCTTTTGCGTGGGTTTGCCGAGTCTCTGAGCTTGACTTTTACAGCTAAAAGCGAAGCATCCGGCACCTCTCAGCCAGCTCTGCCCTTCCTCGCCCCTGACCCGCCAAAAACCCCAAGCCCTCTTCTCCATATTAGAAGTAGTACTACTACTCTCGCTCTAATAAACCATGACAACAGGCATCAGACTGCGCTCCAGAACAACGCTGCGTTTTGCACCAGAGGTACGTACCCAGGGATGAGCGTTGCTTTATCTCGCTACTTCTACTCCAAAAGCTCAATTCCATTACAAGCCAGAGGCAAAAGGCGCCAGAAATCCCAGACTAGCCTACGGCGCCCCATCGAGAGGAAAAGAGGGGATGGGAAAGAGCCTGGCAAACTAGGAACTACTTGCGGGTACAGTTTAGCGTACAGAAAGCTTCCACGGTACTTACAGATTCACCAGAATCTTCTGCTTCAGGTAACCCGATAACTGGCTCCTTAGGCACGACTAGGAAAAGCGTCGGAGCTTGGGGCGAAAGACCATGGAACGCAAGGCGCTGGAGGAAGAGCAAACAGTTAAAACGTAATTGGCTTCAGAGAAAGGGAAGAGCTTACGCAAATCAACGTGCCCCACTGAGCTCGTACAGAAGCAGGTTACCAGACACCCCAAACGCAAGCCGAAACGTTGATTTTTCTTACGTCATATTAATACTTTCTACGCACAAACAACAACATATTTACAGAGCCCCCTCCAGAAGCGCGATTCGGCACGCAAGACGATGGGGGCAAGGAGACGGGCCGGTACTTCAGGTTAGCGACCTCCAGTACGTTTTAATTTGGGTCGATCATTTCCCTAAGCAGTTTTTCTGTTCGACCGGGTCCACGCAGAGGCAGGAGACAAACGGCTTAACTGAATCGGCAAAGTCGTCGGCGAAGCGGAAGATCAGCGGCCATTCGTTTTCCACGGTACAGGGAGCTCAAGTACCGAAGAAAAGCATAATCACAGGAAGCCTGCAAGCGCACAGTACGAGCCCGTCTTCTGTATTGCACAGAAACCCTACCTTCAAAGGCAGAAGGCACCCTTAACCGCTAATCTTCAGCGGTTTAATTAAAAAATTATATACGGGATACTAACTGAAAGTTAACACCCTGCAGGCAGCGGCTGCGTTTTTTCCCCACAGCCTAAGCAGCTCCCTCCAGTTCCTAGCACATGCGGGTGCACCGGCAACCGTGAACCTTGCAAGCGTGCTGTTATCACGGTCCCACTTCACCACAGAAACAAGGTCTAGGAAGCTTTTGCAGCCTGCAGGGTGACCGGTTCCTAGACTTTGTTTCAAGGAAAGCAAGAAACGCTGTAACTCTTTGCTTTAATAATCCAGTTGGGGGGCTCAGAGCCAAAGCCTAGCACAGCAGAGCTGTGAAATCTCTATAACGCTATTAGGAGGCACATCAAGACCCGCGTTTCTCCTAGGCAGAACTAACTCATTAGGGTCACTACTCGGACGCTCGCCGTTTACATACGTACATACGCACACCCACGCGCGGAATCCCCGAGGAGACTGACTGCGTGTGCTTAGCCTAAGGTTTCAAGGCTATCATGCTACACGAGGTAGGACCGCTCCCCGTCCCTCGGCAGCAAACTTTGCACGACTTGCAGTGCCAAAGGCATATCACGCGGCAAACGCCTGCGGCTGCCACCAAGGGCGTTACCGTCAGAGGCCCTCCTCTAAGTACGTATGCACGCACGCACGCACGCGCGCGCGCCGATAACACGGCGGGGCTGCGAACCGAGCGCGCGCCGCGGCAGCCGGGGGAGGGGGGGCACCGAAGAAGCGCGATAGTTTTGGGACGGTGCAGTAGAGAGCGCCACGACCCAGAGAGGCCACGTCCGTCCTCCGTTCCCCGTCCGCCCCTCCCTCCCTCCACCCACCCACCCACCCGCAGCAAGGCCGCCACCCGCCCCGCCGCGCTCCCGATCCTCGGCTCAGGGGGCCTGCGAGCGCGGGGGGAGGGGGGTGAGGGAAGAGGAACCGCGCGCAGAGCAAAGCCGCGGCTACCTCCTCATCCTCGTAGATGACGTGGGCGGGGAAGCGCCTTGCCGGTGACCTTCCCGAAGACAGCAGTGGCGCCACCGGGCCGGGCGGCCCGCGCCCCAATAATCTCGTCAGCCACGACAACACCCGTCGTCGCCCCCGCGCTTCCTCCACGGCGCGGCGCCCATTGGGCCGCCAGATCGCCACCGGCCGATCCGGCGTCTCGATTGGCGGTCTCGTCTGTCGTTTTCGCTCGTCCCCGCCCCCTCGGCGGGTCCGCCCTCGTCCGCTTTCCGGGGCTCAGGGAGCGTGCGTGGCCTCGGGGCGCGGAGGGATCCGACCTGGGCGCGGAAGCTGAGAGAGAGAGAGAGAGTGAGAGAGAGAAGACGTTGGGCGAGTCCGCGGAGGGATCCGTGCCGTGTACTGCTGCGACCCTGCGGCCGGGAAACGAGCTCTCACTCAGAAGAGGCTGTTGCAGCTACAACTACGCTTTATTGTTACTTGTTACCGCATCAAGTCCACCCCAGGCGTGCTTGTGGCTTTTTGGTGCTGCTCCCTCCAGTCAAATGCCTGCTTTGGCCAGGCCAGGCCTTAACGTTCCAGAACGTTTCATATATAAATAAAATACAAAGCGTGTGTTCAGCACTGCTGGCTTGAGGGCTGGAGGGCAGATCGAGATAGGATTTGCGCTGAGCTGGCTAGGAGGAGGCTTTCAGGAAAACAGGCAGTGCCCCCAAAGCTGCCCAAGAGTGCTCTGCGGTGCCCCCTGCACCCCCGGGGATAGCGAGCAATTGGATTGGTCTACACAACTGTATTGTAACATGTATGAACCCTGCTTTCCTCCGTATCGGGCTAAGGATATCCTGAGCCTTCTTTGTGGCGAGGGCACATTGTCGGCTCATGTTCAACTTGGGGTCTGCCAGGAGCCCCCCGCGTCCTTTTCTGCAAAGCTGCTTTCCAGACGGTCGGCCTCCAGCATGTACTGGTGCGTGGGGCTGTTCCTCCCCAGGTGCAGGACTTTGCACTTCCCCTTGTTGAACTGCACCAGGCTCCTGCCTGCCTGCCAGCCTGTTTCTCCAGCCTGTCGAGGTCCCTCTGGATGGCAGCACAACCCTCTGGTGTATCAGCCACTCCTCCCAGTTTTGTATCATCAGTAAACTCGCTGAGGGTACAGCCTGCCTACCCATCTTTAGTCTTCCTTCTCTGACCAGCGCACCGCACTGCACTGCACCGCACCTGTAGAAGCCCTTCTTATGCTTCTTCACATCCCTTGCCAAATACAAATTCAGCTCCAGCCGTGCCTGAGCTTTCCCGATCCCAGCCCTATAGACCCGGCCAGCATCCCTATATTCCTCCCAGGATGCGTGTCCCTGCTTCCATTGCCTCTGCATTTCCCTCTTGCGCTTCAGCTCGACCGGAAGGTCCTTACTCAGCCGTGCTGGTCTCCCGCCCAGCTTGCCTGATTTCTCACGCGTGGGAATCAAGAGCTCTTGTGCTCTAAGGAAAACGTCCTTAAAGAGCTGCCGGCTCCCTTCTGCTCCTTCTGCACAGTGGCTTCCAACTCCTCCTGTTTGTTACCCGTGCTGCGGGCGCTGGTTACGGAGGCACTTCCGTTGGGTTGTCGACCCGTGTCACCTTTCTGGAGGGTCAAGCCCCGAATCCTCTGCAGCATATCTCGGGTGTTCCCCTGTTGGCTCCTAACGCATCGGCAGCCCCTGGCTCTTCTCTGTTGCTCAAAACTCCATCCCCTTCCCCCGCCGAGTCTAGTTTAAAGCCCTCCCCGTAAGTCCGGCCAGCTAGCTGGCAGAGACCCTCTTGCCCCGCTTGGTCAGGTGACTCCCATCGGCTCCCAACAGACCCGGCTTCTCAAAGGTAGAGCCGTGATCACAGAAGCCCAAACCTTGCACATGGCACCAGCTACGCAGCCAGGCGTTCGCCTGTTGCTCTCCTCCTTCCTGGACCCCTTCCTCCGACTGGGAGGATAGAGGAGACCACCGCCTGTGCTCCTGCTCCTTTTAACATCGCTCCGAGGGACATACAGTCTCTTTGGAGGGTTCTAAGTTGCCTCGTCAGACCCTACACAGAATAGTAGGAGCGGATGATAATCTGTAGGGCTCAGCAGGAGGCTCGGCAGCCTCTCAGTGACGCCGCGAATGCGAGCTCCTGGTAGGCAGCAGGCTTCTCTAGAGAAATCGTCTGGATGGCAAACGTGTGCTTCGGTGCCTCTCAGTAGGGAATCTCCACTTGCTAATACCTCACGTGCTTTTCTGGTGGCGCTGGTTCTAATGCGGGTGGGTGAGTTCCACATGGTTGCCCTGCTGTCTTGGCCCTCCGGCAGAGATCCGGGGTGGTTCAAGTCCCCCATGAGGACCAGGGCCTGCGAACGCGAGGCTGCTCTTATCTGTCTGTAGAGGGCCTCGTCCGCTCGCTCTTCCTGGTCGGGCGGCCTATAGCAGACACCCGCTACAATGCCACCCTTATCCTCACCCATAAGCATCCTTGGTGCCCTATTCTCAGCTTCGCGTCTCCTTTGCTACTGACATTTCAGTTACAGAAGACCAAGCGGGTCCCTGCGCTTCAGTCAGATCGACATTCCGTCCTAATCCTTCCCGACCAAAGGGTCAGGAACTACATCTCCAGCCTTGCTCGTTGTCCTTTTACCCTTCGCATCCTCAAGGCATTGCCTTCTCCAAGGCTCTGTTTTTATCGAGGTTAGCAAGACCAAGTTAACCGAGCTCACGTCTACTCCACGACCTCTTTATAGCTGTTCCCGGGTTTCCAACACACACACGCGCGCGTGCGCGCACAGCCTCCAACAGGCTCTGTGCAGGGAACCTCATCGCGGTATTCCAGTACTTCAAGGGCAGCTACAAAGAGGACAGAGGCTCTCTCCTCACAAGGAGCCACACGGAGGAGACAAGGGGCAACGGGTACCCACTGGAACGGCCTCCCCGGGGACGTGGCAGAGTCCCCATCGCTTCAGGCTTTCAAGATGCGATTGGACAGGGTGCTAGTCGCCAAGCTTCGCCCCATGGCTTGGGGATATAGAAGAGATGAAGACGCTTCCCAGCGGGCGTCTCCGATGCCTCAGTAACGTAGCCTTCTAGGGCAACAAAGGATCGCCCCTGCCCTCTCCCTTTTTTAATAGCTGTTAAAGAGAGATGAAGCTTGCCATCTCCCTGCGACGTAGCTTTGGTTTGGGCCCGGCTGGGATGGAGTTAACTTTCCCCATAGCACCCCTCAGAGCGCTGTGCTTTGTAGTTGCAGCTAGAAGGGTGCTGATAACACACCGATGCTTTGGCTCCTGCTCAGCAGTGCTCCCACAGCGCAGAGGCCGCGGAGGCCGTCTCTCCAACCGCCCCACCCCCCAAAGTCCAGTAAGCTGCGGGTGGGGAAAGAGGTTGGGAGGGGACAGAGCCAGGACAGCTGACCCTAATTGCCAAGAGAGAGATTCCACTGTGCTATGGAAGCGCCGCAGCTGCCATTCAGGCCCCCTACCGCGTCCCTCCTCACCAGAAAAGGGATTATCAGCGGGGCCTTACCTGCCACACAGCCATTGATAAAGCGCTCCAACAGGAGTCGCATGCTTCCGACGCGTTGCAGGGCTGTGCCGAAACCACCCTCGCATGGCATGCCTGTAGCGTCACATACAGCGTTTCCTAAAGGTTTAGCGGCAGCCTACAGTGGCTTTACGTACATCCGCGTACCGCTTCCAAAAAGCTAAGAGTTTGCTTCCTACGAGACGCGGGAGACCGCTGAGCGGTTCCAGCGTCACGCTTCAAATGACTGGGCAAATCGCTAACTTATCTATAGAACACTGTTAACAGACCCAAGCATTCCACATACATCCCACTCCGGGGAGACACCGGTCCAACTCGCAGAACTATTTCCCTCAGTAAGACGCACAAGACAGAGATGATATCCCCATGCTAAATCTTTATTGTGCAACTGCTGCTCAAAGACTTCATTACCTTCCACAGACACGCGTCACAAAAAAGTAGACATCAACAGCGGCTAGACTGACGGGCAACAGATGAAATCCATTCAGTGGCGATGCGTACACGCGCAGCAACTCTTGTGGTGCAAGAAATCTCAGCCAGGTGGCCAGCCCAACCGACAGCCACCCGGGTGTCCGTGATAAAACAGACCGCCCACCCTCGGGCCCTTCATCCGCAACCATCCGGAATCCATTGGTCAGGCCCAGGTGAGCAGCACGCTTCTCGCCAACAACCATCAAGTGCCCGAGACGCTGGAGAAGGAAGTACAAAACCATAAATGAATAAAATCAGGAGCCACACACAAAGAGGGGGAGAGGGCAGGAAGGGAAGGAACGAGAGCAGAGAACCACCCAGAGAGACCACTTAGCCAATTCCTAGCAATTCTACCTTTGCGCTTACGATTACTGTCTGTCTGTCTGTCTGCCTGCCTGCAACTGACCATTTCCGAGCAGAGCTACAGAAACCGATTATGCACACTGGGTGGAGGGCACGACCACAACAGAGCAAGAGCTATGCAATTTTTTTTCTTTCTTTCCGAGCCAGACAGTAACGGACGACAAAACAGCCACGGAAGCAAAGTCTGTTAAAGCCCCCGTTACATCTTCAGGCAACAGAGGCGATTCTGGTGGAAAATAAACGTTGGGCTGCCTTTTGCGTGGGTTTGCCGAGTCTCTGAGCTTGACTTTTACAGCTAAAAGCGAAGCATCCGGCACCTCTCAGCCAGCTCTGCCCTTCCTCGCCCCTGACCCGCCAAAAACCCCAAGCCCTCTTCTCCATATTAGAAGTAGTACTACTACTCTCGCTCTAATAAACCATGACAACAGGCATCAGACTGCGCTCCAGAACAACGCTGCGTTTTGCACCAGAGGTACGTACCCAGGGATGAGCGTTGCTTTATCTCGCTACTTCTACTCCAAAAGCTCAATTCCATTACAAGCCAGAGGCAAAAGGCGCCAGAAATCCCAGACTAGCCTACGGCGCCCCATCGAGAGGAAAAGAGGGGATGGGAAAGAGCCTGGCAAACTAGGAACTACTTGCGGGTACAGTTTAGCGTACAGAAAGCTTCCACGGTACTTACAGATTCACCAGAATCTTCTGCTTCAGGTAACCCGATAACTGGCTCCTTAGGCACGACTAGGAAAAGCGTCGGAGCTTGGGGCGAAAGACCATGGAACGCAAGGCGCTGGAGGAAGAGCAAACAGTTAAAACGTAATTGGCTTCAGAGAAAGGGAAGAGCTTACGCAAATCAACGTGCCCCACTGAGCTCGTACAGAAGCAGGTTACCAGACACCCCAAACGCAAGCCGAAACGTTGATTTTTCTTACGTCATATTAATACTTTCTACGCACAAACAACAACATATTTACAGAGCCCCCTCCAGAAGCGCGATTCGGCACGCAAGACGATGGGGGCAAGGAGACGGGCCAGTACTTCAGGTTAGCGACCTCCAGTACGTTTTAATTTGGGTCGATCATTTCCCTAAGCAGTTTTTCTGTTCGACCGGGTCCACGCAGAGGCAGGAGACAAACGGCTTAACTGAATCGGCAAAGTCGTCGGCGAAGCGGAAGATCAGCGGCCATTCGTTTTCCACGGTACAGGGAGCTCAAGTACCGAAGAAAAGCATAATCACAGGAAGCCTGCAAGCGCACAGTACGAGCCCGTCTTCTGTATTGCACAGAAACCCTACCTTCAAAGGCAGAAGGCACCCTTAACCGCTAATCTTCAGCGGTTTAATTAAAAAATTATATACGGGATACTAACTGAAAGTTAACACCCTGTAGGCAGCGGCTGCGTTTTTTCCCCACAGCCTAAGCAGCTCCCTCCAGTTCCTAGCACATGCGGGTGCACCGGCACCCGTGAACCTTGCAAGCGTGCTGTTATCACGGTCCCACTTCACCACAGAAACAAGGTCTAGGAAGCTTTTGCAGCCTGCAGGGTGACCGGTTCCTAGACTTTGTTTCAAGGAAAGCAAGAAACGCTGTAACTCTTTGCTTTAATAATCCAGTTGGGGGGCTCAGAGCCAAAGCCTAGCACAGCAGAGCTGTGAAATCTCTATAACGCTATTAGGAGGCACATCAAGACCCGCGTTTCTCCTAGGCAGAACTAACTCATTAGGGTCACTACTCGGACGCTCGCCGTTTACATACGTACATACGCACACCCACGCGCGGAATCCCCGAGGAGACTGACTGCGTGTGCTTAGCCTAAGGTTTCAAGGCTATCATGCTACACGAGGTAGGACCGCTCCCCGTCCCTCGGCAGCAAACTTTGCACGACTTGCAGTGCCAAAGGCATATCACGCGGCAAACGCCTGCGGCTGCCACCAAGGGCGTTACCGTCAGAGGCCCTCCTCTAAGTACGTATGCATGCACGCACGCACGCACGCGCGCGCGCCGATAACACGGCGGGGCTGCGAACCGAGCGCGCGCCGCGGCAGCCGGGGGAGGGGGGGCACCGAAGAAGCGCGATAGTTTTGGGACGGTGCAGTAGAGAGCGCCACGACCCAGAGAGGCCACGTCCGTCCTCCGTTCCCCGTCCGCCCCTCCCTCCCTCCCTCCACCCACCCACCCACCCGCAGCAAGGCCGCCACCCGCCCCGCCGCGCTCCCGATCCTCGGCTCAGGGGGCCTGCGAGCGCGGGGGGAGGGGGGTGAGGGAAGAGGAACCGCGCGCAGAGCAAAGCCGCGGCTACCTCCTCATCCTCGTAGATGACGTGGGCGGGGAAGCGCCTTGCCGGTGACCTTCCCGAAGACAGCAGTGGCGCCACCGGGCCGGGCGGCCCGCGCCCCAATAATCTCGTCAGCCACGACAACACCCGTCGTCGCCCCCGCGCTTCCTCCACGGCGCGGCGCCCATTGGGCCGCCAGATCGCCACCGGCCGATCCGGCGTCTCGATTGGCGGTCTCGTCTGTCGTTTTCGCTCGTCCCCGCCCCCTCGGCGGGTCCGCCCTCGTCCGCTTTCCGGGGCTCAGGGAGCGTGCGTGGCCTCGGGGCGCGGAGGGATCCGACCTGGGCGCGGAAGCTGAGAGAGAGAGAGAGAGAGAGAGAGAAGACGTTGGGCGAGTCCGCGGAGGGATCCGTGCCGTGTACTGCTGCGACCCTGCGGCCGGGAAACGAGCTCTCACTCAGAAGAGGCTGTTGCAGCTACAACTACGCTTTATTGTTACTTGTTACCGCATCAAGTCCACCCCAGGCGTGCTTGTGGCTTTTTGGTGCTGCTCCCTCCAGTCAAATGCCTGCTTTGGCCAGGCCAGGCCTTAACGTTCCAGAACGTTTCATATATAAATAAAATACAAAGCGTGTGTTCAGCACTGCTGGCTTGAGGGCTGGAGGGCAGATCGAGATAGGATTTGCGCTGAGCTGGCTAGGAGGAGGCTTTCAGAAAAACAGGCAGTGCCCCCAAAGCTGCCCAAGAGTGCTCTGCGGTGCCCCCTGCACCCCCGGGGATAGCGAGCAATTGGATTGGTCTACACAACTGTATTGTAACATGTATGAACCCTGCTTTCCTCCGTATCGGGCTAAGGATATCCTGAGCCTTCTTTGTGGCGAGGGCACATTGTCGGCTCACGTTCAACTTGGGGTCTGCCAGGAGCCCCCCGCGTCCTTTTCTGCAAAGCTGCTTTCCAGACGGTCGGCCTCCAGCATGTACTGGTGCGTGGGGCTGTTCCTCCCCAGGTGCAGGACTTTGCACTTCCCCTTGTTGAACTGCACCAGGCTCCTGCCTGCCTGCCAGCCTGTTTCTCCAGCCTGTCGAGGTCCCTCTGGATGGCAGCACAACCCTCTGGTGTATCAGCCACTCCTCCCAGTTTTGTATCATCAGTAAACTCGCTGAGGGTACAGCCTGCCTACCCATCTTTAGTCTTCCTTCTCTGACCAGCGCACCGCACTGCACTGCACCGCACCTGTAGAAGCCCTTCTTATGCTTCTTCACATCCCTTGCCAAATACAAATTCAGCTCCAGCCGTGCCTGAGCTTTCCCGATCCCAGCCCTATAGACCCGGCCAGCATCCCTATATTCCTCCCAGGATGCGTGTCCCTGCTTCCATTGCCTCTGCATTTCCCTCTTGCACTTCAGCTCGACCGGAAGGTCCTTACTCAGCCGTGCTGGTCTCCCGCCCAGCTTGCCTGATTTCTCACGCGTGGGAATCAAGAGCTCTTGTGCTCTAAGGAAAACGTCCTTAAAGAGCTGCCGGCTCCCTTCTGCTCCTTCTGCACAGTGGCTTCCAACTCCTCCTGTTTGTTACCCGTGCTGCGGGCGCTGGTTACGGAGGCACTTCCGTTGGGTTGTCGACCCGTGTCACCTTTCTGGAGGGTCAAGCCCCGAATCCTCTGCAGCATATCTCGGGTGTTCCCCTGTTGGCTCCTAACGCATCGGCAGCCCCTGGCTCTTCTCTGTTGCTCAAAACTCCATCCCCTTCCCCCGCCGAGTCTAGTTTAAAGCCCTCCCCGTAAGTCCGGCCAGCTAGCTGGCAGAGACCCTCTTGCCCCGCTTGGTCAGGTGACTCCCATCGGCTCCCAACAGACCCGGCTTCTCAAAGGTAGAGCCGTGATCACAGAAGCCCAAACCTTGCACATGGCACCAGCTACGCAGCCAGGCGTTCGCCTGTTGCTCTCCTCCTTCCTGGACCCCTTCCTCCGACTGGGAGGATAGAGGAGACCACCGCCTGTGCTCCCGCTCCTTTTAACATCGCTCCGAGGGACATACAGTCTCTTTGGAGGGTTCTAAGTTGCCTCGTCAGACCCTACACAGAATAGTAGGAGCGGATCATAATCTGTAGGGCTCAGCAGGAGGCTCGGCAGCCTCTCAGTGACGCCGCGAATGCGAGCTCCTGGTAGGCAGCAGGCTTCTCTAGAGAAATTGTCTGGATGGCAAACGTGTGCTTCGGTGCCTCTCAGTAGGGAATCTCCACTTGCTAATACCTCACGTGCTTTTCTGGTGGCGCTGGTTCTAATGCGGGTGGGTGAGTTCCACATGGTTGCCCTGCTGTCTTGGCCCTCCGGCAGAGATCCGGGGTGGTTCAAGTCCCCCATGAGGACCAGGGCCTGCGAACGCGAGGCTGCTCTTATCTGTCTGTAGAGGGCCTCGTCCGCTCGCTCTTCCTGGTCGGGCGGCCTATAGCAGACACCCGCTACAATGCCACCCTTATCCTCACCCATAAGCATCCTTGGTGCCCTATTCTCAGCTTCGCGTCTCCTTTGCTACTGACATTTCAGTTACAGAAGACCAAGCGGGTCCCTGCGCTTCAGTCAGATCGACATTCCATCCTAATCCTTCCCGACCAAAGGGTCAGGAACTACATCTCCAGCCTTGCTCGTTGTCCTTTTACCCTTCGCATCCTCAAGGCATTGCCTTCTCCAAGGCTCTGTTTTTATCGAGGTTAGCAAGACCAAGTTAACCGAGCTCACGTCTACTCCACGACCTCTTTATAGCTGTTCCCGGGTTTCCAACACACACACGCGCGCGTGCGCGCACAGCCTCCAACAGGCTCTGTGCAGGGAACCTCATCGCGGTATTCCAGTACTTCAAGGGCAGCTACAAAGAGGACAGAGGCTCTCTCCTCACAAGGAGCCACACGGAGGAGACAAGGGGCAACGGGTACCCACTGGAACGGCCTCCCCGGGGACGTGGCAGAGTCCCCATCGCTTCAGGCTTTCAAGATGCGATTGGACAGGGTGCTAGTCGCCAAGCTTCGCCCCATGGCTTGGGGATATAGAAGAGATGAAGACGCTTCCCAGCGGGCGTCTCCGATGCCTCAGTAACGTAGCCTTCTAGGGCAACAAAGGATCGCCCCTGCCCTCTCCCTTTTTTAATAGCTGTTAAAGAGAGATGAAGCTTGCCATCTCCCTGCGACGTAGCTTTGGTTTGGGCCCGGCTGGGATGGAGTTAACTTTCCCCATAGCAGCCCTCAGAGCGCTGTGCTTTGTAGTTGCAGCTAGAAGGGTGCTGATAACACACCGATGCTTTGGCTCCTGCTCAGCAGTGCTCCCACAGCGCAGAGGCCGCGGAGGCCGTCTCTCCAACCGCCCCACCCCCCAAAGTCCAGTAAGCTGCGGGTGGGGAAAGAGGTTGGGAGGGGACAGAGCCAGGACAGCTGACCCTAATTGCCAAGAGAGAGATTCCACTGTGCTATGGAAGCGCCGCAGCTGCCATTCAGGCCCCCTACCGCGTCCCTCCTCACCAGAAAAGGGATTATCAGCGGGGCCTTACCTGCCACACAGCCATTGATAAAGCGCTCCAACAGGAGTCGCGTGCTTCCGACGCGTTGCAGGGCTGTGCCGAAACCACCCTCGCATGGCATGCCTGTAGCGTCACATACAGCGTTTCCTAAAGGTTTAGCGGCAGCCTACAGTGGCTTTACGTACATCCGCATACCGCTTCCAAAAAGCTAAGAGTTTGCTTCCTACGAGACGCGGGAGACCGCTGAGCGGTTCCAGCGTCACGCTTCAAATGACTGGGCAAATCGCTAACTTATCTATAAAACACTGTTAACAGACCCAAGCATTCCACATACATCCCACTCCGGGGAGACACCGGTCCAACTCGCAGAACTATTTCCCTCAGTAAGACGCACAAGACAGAGATGATATCCCCATGCTAAATCTTTATTGTGCAACTGCTGCTCAAAGACTTCATTACCTTCCACAGACACGCGTCACAAAAAAGTAGACATCAACAGCGGCTAGACTGACGGGCAACAGATGAAATCCATTCAGTGGCGATGCGTACACGCGCAGCAACTCTTGTGGTGCAAGAAATCTCAGCCAGGTGGCCAGCCCAACCGACAGCCACCCGGGTGTCCGTGATAAAACAGACCGCCCACCCTCGGGCCCTTCATCCGCAACCATCCGGAATCCATTGGTCAGGCCCAGGTGAGCAGCACGCTTCTCGCCAACAACCATCAAGTGCCCGAGACGCTGGAGAAGGAAGTACAAAACCATAAATGAATAAAATCAGGAGCCACACACAAAGAGGGGGAGAGGGCAGGAAGGGAAGGAACGAGAGCAGAGAACCACCCAGAGAGACCACTTAGCCAATTCCTAGCAATTCTACCTTTGCGCTTACGATTACTGTCTGTCTGTCTGTCTGTCTGCCTGCCTGCAACTGACCATTTCCGAGCAGAGCTACAGAAACCGATTATGCACACTGGGTGGGGGGCACGACCACAACAGAGCAAGAGCTATGCAATTTTTTTTCTTTCTTTCCGAGCCAGACAGTAACAGACGACAAAACAGCCACGGAAGCGAAGTCTGTTAAAGCCCCCGTTACATCTTCAGGCAACAGAGGCGATTCTGGTGGAAAATAAACGTTGGGCTGCCTTTTGCGTGGGTTTGCCGAGTCTCTGAGCTTGACTTTTACAGCTAAAAGCGAAGCATCCGGCACCTCTCAGCCAGCTCTGCCCTTCCTCGCCCCTGACCCGCCAAAAACCCCAAGCCCTCTTCTCCATATTAGAAGTAGTACTACTACTCTCGCTCTAATAAACCATGACAACAGGCATCAGACTGCGCTCCAGAACAACGCTGCGTTTTGCACCAGAGGTACGTACCCAGGGATGAGCGTTGCTTTATCTCGCTACTTCTACTCCAAAAGCTCAATTCCATTACAAGCCAGAGGCAAAAGGCGCCAGAAAACCCAGACTAGCCTACGGCGCCCCATCGAGAGGAAAAGAGGGGATGGGAAAGAGCCTGGCAAACTAGGAACTACTTGCGGGTACAGTTTAGCGTACAGAAAGCTTCCACGGTACTTACAGATTCACCAGAATCTTCTGCTTCAGGTAACCCGATAACTGGCTCCTTAGGCACGACTAGGAAAAGCTTCGGAGCTTGGGGCGAAAGACCATGGAACGCAAGGCGCTGGAGGAAGAGCAAACAGTTAAAACGTAATTGGCTTCAGAGAAAGGGAAGAGCTTACGCAAATCAACGTGCCCCACTGAGCTCGTACAGAAGCAGGTTACCAGACACCCCAAACGCAAGCCGAAACGTTGATTTTTCTTACGTCATATTAATACTTTCTACGCACAAACAACAACATATTTACAGAGCCCCCTCCAGAAGCGCGATTCGGCACGCAAGACGATGGGGGCAAGGAGACGGGCCGGTACTTCAGGTTAGCGACCTCCAGTACGTTTTAATTTGGGTCGATCATTTCCCTAAGCAGTTTTTCTGTTCGACCGGGTCCACGCAGAGGCAGGAGACAAACGGCTTAACTGAATCGGCAAAGTCGTCGGCGAAGCGGAAGATCAGCGGCCATTCGTTTTCCACGGTACAGGGAGCTCAAGTACCGAAGAAAAGCATAATCACAGGAAGCCTGCAAGCGCACAGTACGAGCCCGTCTTCTGTATTGCACAGAAACCCTACCTTCAAAGGCAGAAGGCACCCCTAACCGCTAATCTTCAGCGGTTTAATTAAAAAATTATATACGGGATACTAACTGAAAGTTAACACCCTGTAGGCAGCGGCTGCGTTTTTTCCCCACAGCCTAAGCAGCTCCCTCCAGTTCCTAGCACATGCGGGTGCACCGGCAACCGTGAACCTTGCAAGCGTGCTGTTATCACGGTCCCACTTCACCACAGAAACAAGGTCTAGGAAGCTTTTGCAGCCTGCAGGGTGACCGGTTCCTAGACTTTGTTTCAAGGAAAGCAAGAAACGCTGTAACTCTTTGCTTTAATAATCCAGTTGGGGGGCTCAGAGCCAAAGCCTAGCACAGCAGAGCTGTGAAATCTCTATAACGCTATTAGGAGGCACATCAAGACCCGCGTTTCTCCTAGGCAGAACTAACTCATTAGGGTCACTACTCGGACGCTCGCCGTTTACATACGTACATACGCACACGTACGCATACGCACACCCACGCGCGGAATCCCCGTGGAGACTGACTGCGTGTGCTTAGCCTAAGGTTTCAAGGCTATCATGCTACACGAGGTAGGACCGCTCCCCGTCCCTCGGCAGCAAACTTTGCACGACTTGCAGTGCCAAAGGCATATCACGCGGCAAACGCCTGCGGCTGCCACCAAGGGCGTTACCGTCAGAGGCCCTCCTCCAAGTACGTATGCACGCACGCACGCACGCGCGCGCGCCGATAACACGGCGGGGCTGCGAACCGAGCGCGCGCCGCGGCAGCCGGGGGAGGGGGGGCACCGAAGAAGCGCGATAGTTTTGGGACGGTGCAGTAGAGAGCGCCACGACCCAGAGAGGCCACGTCCGTCCTCCGTTCCCCGTCCGCCCCTCCCTCCCTCCACCCACCCACCCACCCGCAGCAACGCCGCCACCCGCCCCGCCGCGCTCCCGATCCTCGGCTCAGGGGGCCTGCGAGCGCGGGGGGAGGGGGGTGAGGGAAGAGGAACCGCGCGCAGAGCAAAGCCGTGGCTACCTCCTCATCCTCGTAGATGACGTGGGCGGGGAAGCGCCTTGCCGGTGACCTTCCCGAAGACAGCAGTGGCGCCACCGGGCCGGGCGGCCCGCGCCCCAATAATCTCGTCAGCCACGACAACACCCGTCGTCGCCCCCGCGCTTCCTCCACGGCGCGGCGCCCATTGGGCCGCCAGATCGCCACCGGCCGATCCGGCGTCTCGATTGGCGGTCTCGTCTGTCGTTTTCGCTCGTCCCCGCCCCCTCGGCGGGTCCGCCCTCGTCCGCTTTCCGGGGCTCAGGGAGCGTGCGTGGCCTCGGGGCGCGGAGGGATCCGACCTGGGCGCGGAAGCTGAGAGAGAGAGAGAGAGAAGACGTTGGGCGAGTCCGCGGAGGGATCCGTGCCGTGTACTGCTGCGACCCTGCGGCCGGGAAACGAGCTCTCACTCAGAAGAGGCTGTTGCAGCTACAACTACGCTTTATTGTTACTTGTTACCGCATCAAGTCCACCCCAGGCGTGCTTGTGGCTTTTTGGTGCTGCTCCCTCCAGTCAAATGCCTGCTTTGGCCAGGCCAGGCCTTAACGTTCCAGAACGTTTCATATATAAATAAAATACAAAGCGTGTGTTCAGCACTGCTGGCTTGAGGGCTGGAGGGCAGATCGAGATAGGATTTGCGCTGAGCTGGCTAGGAGGAGGCTTTCAGAAAAACAGGCAGTGCCCCCAAAGCTGCCCAAGAGTGCTCTGCGGTGCCCCCTGCACCCCCGGGGATAGCGAGCAATTGGATTGGTCTACACAACTGTATTGTAACATGTATGAACCCTGCTTTCCTCCGTATCGGGCTAAGGATATCCTGAGCCTTCTTTGTGGCGAGGGCACATTGTCGGCTCACGTTCAACTTGGGGTCTGCCAGGAGCCCCCCGCGTCCTTTTCTGCAAAGCTGCTTTCCAGACGGTCGGCCTCCAGCATGTACTGGTGCGTGGGGCTGTTCCTCCCCAGGTGCAGGACTTTGCACTTCCCCTTGTTGAACTGCACCAGGCTCCTGCCTGCCTGCCAGCCTGTTTCTCCAGCCTGTCGAGGTCCCTCTGGATGGCAGCACAACCCTCTGGTGTATCAGCCACTCCTCCCAGTTTTGTATCATCAGTAAACTCGCTGAGGGTACAGCCTGCCTACCCATCTTTAGTCTTCCTTCTCTGACCAGCGCACCGCACTGCACTGCACCGCACCTGTAGAAGCCCTTCTTATGCTTCTTCACATCCCTTGCCAAATACAAATTCAGCTCCAGCCGTGCCTGAGCTTTCCCGATCCCAGCCCTATAGACCCGGCCAGCATCCCTATATTCCTCCCAGGATGCGTGTCCCTGCTTCCATTGCCTCTGCATTTCCCTCTTGCGCTTCAGCTCGACCGGAAGGTCCTTACTCAGCCGTGCTGGTCTCCCGCCCAGCTTGCCTGATTTCTCACGCGTGGGAATCAAGAGCTCTTGTGCTCTAAGGAAAACGTCCTTAAAGAGCTGCCGGCTCCCTTCTGCTCCTTCTGCACAGTGGCTTCCAACTCCTCCTGTTTGTTACCCGTGCTGCGGGCGCTGGTTACGGAGGCACTTCCGTTGGGTTGTCGACCCGTGTCACCTTTCTGGAGGGTCAAGCCCCGAATCCTCTGCAGCATTTCTCAGGTGTTCCCCTGTTGGCTCCTAACGCATCGGCAGCCCCTGGCTCTTCTCTGTTGCTCAAAACTCCATCCCCTTCCCCCGCCGAGTCTAGTTTAAAGCCCTCCCCGTAAGTCCGGCCAGCTAGCTGGCAGAGACCCTCTTGCCCCGCTTGGTCAGGTGACTCCCATCGGCTCCCAACAGACCCGGCTTCTCAAAGGTAGAGCCGTGATCACAGAAGCCCAAACCTTGCACATGGCACCAGCTACGCAGCCAGGCGTTCGCCTGTTGCTCTCCTCCTTCCTGGACCCCTTCCTCCGACTGGGAGGATAGAGGAGACCACCGCCTGTGCTCCCGCTCCTTTTAACATCGCTCCGAGGGACATACAGTCTCTTTGGAGGGTTCTAAGTTGCCTCGTCAGACCCTACACAGAATAGTAGGAGCGGATCATAATCTGTAGGGCTCAGCAGGAGGCTCGGCAGCCTCTCAGTGACGCCGCGAATGCGAGCTCCTGGTAGGCAGCAGGCTTCTCTAGAGAAATCGTCTGGATGGCAAACGTGTGCTTCGGTGCCTCTCAGTAGGGAATCTCCACTTGCTAATACCTCACGTGCTTTTCTGGTGGCGCTGGTTCTAATGCGGGTGGGTGAGTTCCACATGGTTGCCCTGCTGTCTTGGCCCTCCGGCAGAGATCCGGGGTGGTTCAAGTCCCCCATGAGGACCAGGGCCTGCGAACGCGAGGCTGCTCTTATCTGTCTGTAGAGGGCCTCGTCCGCTCGCTCTTCCTGGTCGGGCGGCCTATAGCAGACACCCGCTACAATGCCACCCTTATCCTCACCCATAAGCATCCTTGGTGCCCTATTCTCAGCTTCGCGTCTCCTTTGCTACTGACATTTCAGTTACAGAAGACCAAGCGGGTCCCTGCGCTTCAGTCAGATCGACATTCCGTCCTAATCCTTCCCGACCAAAGGGTCAGGAACTACATCTCCAGCCTTGCTCGTTGTCCTTTTACCCTTCGCATCCTCAAGGCATTGCCTTCTCCAAGGCTCTGTTTTTATCGAGGTTAGCAAGACCAAGTTAACCGAGCTCACGTCTACTCCACGACCTCTTTATAGCTGTTCCCGGGTTTCCAACACACACACGCGCGCGTGCGCGCACAGCCTCCAACAGGCTCTGTGCAGGGAACCTCATCGCGGTATTCCAGTACTTCAAGGGCAGCTACAAAGAGGACAGAGGCTCTCTCCTCACAAGGAGCCACACGGAGGAGACAAGGGGCAACGGGTACCCACTGGAACGGCCTCCCCGGGGACGTGGCAGAGTCCCCATCGCTTCAGGCTTTCAAGATGCGATTGGACAGGGTGCTAGTCGCCAAGCTTCGCCCCATGGCTTGGGGATATAGAAGAGATGAAGACGCTTCCCAGCGGGCGTCTCCGATGCCTCAGTAACGTAGCCTTCTAGGGCAACAAAGGATCGCCCCTGCCCTCTCCCTTTTTTAATAGCTGTTAAAGAGAGATGAAGCTTGCCATCTCCCTGCGACGTAGCTTTGGTTTGGGCCCGGCTGGGATGGAGTTAACTTTCCCCATAGCAGCCCTCAGAGCGCTGTGCTTTGTAGTTGCAGCTAGAAGGGTGCTGATAACACACCGATGCTTTGGCTCCTGCTCAGCAGTGCTCCCACAGCGCAGAGGCCGCGGAGGCCGTCTCTCCAACCGCCCCACCCCCCAAAGTCCAGTAAGCTGCGGGTGGGGAAAGAGGTTGGGAGGGGACAGAGCCAGGACAGCTGACCCTAATTGCCAAGAGAGAGATTCCACTGTGCTATGGAAGCGCCGCAGCTGCCATTCAGGCCCCCTACCGCGTCCCTCCTCACCAGAAAAGGGATTATCAGCGGGGCCTTACCTGCCACACAGCCATTGATAAAGCGCTCCAACAGGAGTCGCGTGCTTCCGACGCGTTGCAGGGCTGTGCCGAAACCACCCTCGCATGGCATGCCTGTAGCGTCACATACAGCGTTTCCTAAAGGTTTAGCGGCAGCCTACAGTGGCTTTACGTACATCCGCGTACCGCTTCCAAAAAGCTAAGAGTTTGCTTCCTACGAGACGCGGGAGACCGCTGAGCGGTTCCAGCGTCACGCTTCAAATGACTGGGCAAATCGCTAACTTATCTATAAAACACTGTTAACAGACCCAAGCATTCCACATACATCCCACTCCGGGGAGACACCGGTCCAACTCGCAGAACTATTTCCCTCAGTAAGACGCACAAGACAGAGATGATATCCCCATGCTAAATCTTTATTGTGCAACTGCTGCTCAAAGACTTCATTACCTTCCACAGACACGCGTCACAAAAAAGTAGACATCAACAGCGGCTAGACTGACGGGCAACAGATGAAATCCATTCAGTGGCGATGCGTACACGCGCAGCAACTCTTGTGGTGCAAGAAATCTCAGCCAGGTGGCCAGCCCAACCGACAGCCACCCGGGTGTCCGTGATAAAACAGACCGCCCACCCTCGGGCCCTTCATCCGCAACCATCCGGAATCCATTGGTCAGGCCCAGGTGAGCAGCACGCTTCTCGCCAACAACCATCAAGTGCCCGAGACGCTGGAGAAGGAAGTACAAAACCATAAATGAATAAAATCAGGAGCCACACACAAAGAGGGGGAGAGGGCAGGAAGGGAAGGAACGAGAGCAGAGAACCACCCAGAGAGACCACTTAGCCAATTCCTAGCAATTCTACCTTTGCGCTTACGATTACTGTCTGTCTGTCTGTCTGTCTGCCTGCCTGCAACTGACCATTTCCGAGCAGAGCTACAGAAACCGATTATGCACACTGGGTGGGGGGCACGACCACAACAGAGCAAGAGCTATGCAATTTTTTTTCTTTCTTTCCGAGCCAGACAGTAACAGACGACAAAACAGCCACGGAAGCGAAGTCTGTTAAAGCCCCCGTTACATCTTCAGGCAACAGAGGCGATTCTGGTGGAAAATAAACGTTGGGCTGCCTTTTGCGTGGGTTTGCCGAGTCTCTGAGCTTGACTTTTACAGCTAAAAGCGAAGCATCCGGCACCTCTCAGCCAGCTCTGCCCTTCCTCGCCCCTGACCCGCCAAAAACCCCAAGCCCTCTTCTCCATATTAGAAGTAGTACTACTACTCTCGCTCTAATAAACCATGACAACAGGCATCAGACTGCGCTCCAGAACAACGCTGCGTTTTGCACCAGAGGTACGTACCCAGGGATGAGCGTTGCTTTATCTCGCTACTTCTACTCCAAAAGCTCAATTCCATTACAAGCCAGAGGCAAAAGGCGCCAGAAAACCCAGACTAGCCTACGGCGCCCCATCGAGAGGAAAAGAGGGGATGGGAAAGAGCCTGGCAAACTAGGAACTACTTGCGGGTACAGTTTAGCGTACAGAAAGCTTCCACGGTACTTACAGATTCACCAGAATCTTCTGCTTCAGGTAACCCGATAACTGGCTCCTTAGGCACGACTAGGAAAAGCTTCGGAGCTTGGGGCGAAAGACCATGGAACGCAAGGCGCTGGAGGAAGAGCAAACAGTTAAAACGTAATTGGCTTCAGAGAAAGGGAAGAGCTTACGCAAATCAACGTGCCCCACTGAGCTCGTACAGAAGCAGGTTACCAGACACCCCAAACGCAAGCCGAAACGTTGATTTTTCTTACGTCATATTAATACTTTCTACGCACAAACAACAACATATTTACAGAGCCCCCTCCAGAAGCGCGATTCGGCACGCAAGACGATGGGGGCAAGGAGACGGGCCGGTACTTCAGGTTAGCGACCTCCAGTACGTTTTAATTTGGGTCGATCATTTCCCTAAGCAGTTTTTCTGTTCGACCGGGTCCACGCAGAGGCAGGAGACAAACGGCTTAACTGAATCGGCAAAGTCGTCGGCGAAGCGGAAGATCAGCGGCCATTCGTTTTCCACGGTACAGGGAGCTCAAGTACCGAAGAAAAGCATAATCACAGGAAGCCTGCAAGCGCACAGTACGAGCCCGTCTTCTGTATTGCACAGAAACCCTACCTTCAAAGGCAGAAGGCACCCCTAACCGCTAATCTTCAGCGGTTTAATTAAAAAATTATATACGGGATACTAACTGAAAGTTAACACCCTGTAGGCAGCGGCTGCGTTTTTTCCCCACAGCCTAAGCAGCTCCCTCCAGTTCCTAGCACATGCGGGTGCACCGGCAACCGTGAACCTTGCAAGCGTGCTGTTATCACGGTCCCACTTCACCACAGAAACAAGGTCTAGGAAGCTTTTGCAGCCTGCAGGGTGACCGGTTCCTAGACTTTGTTTCAAGGAAAGCAAGAAACGCTGTAACTCTTTGCTTTAATAATCCAGTTGGGGGGCTCAGAGCCAAAGCCTAGCACAGCAGAGCTGTGAAATCTCTATAACGCTATTAGGAGGCACATCAAGACCCGCGTTTCTCCTAGGCAGAACTAACTCATTAGGGTCACTACTCGGACGCTCGCCGTTTACATACGTACATACGCACACGTACGCATACGCACACCCACGCGCGGAATCCCCGTGGAGACTGACTGCGTGTGCTTAGCCTAAGGTTTCAAGGCTATCATGCTACACGAGGTAGGACCGCTCCCCGTCCCTCGGCAGCAAACTTTGCACGACTTGCAGTGCCAAAGGCATATCACGCGGCAAACGCCTGCGGCTGCCACCAAGGGCGTTACCGTCAGAGGCCCTCCTCCAAGTACGTATGCACGCACGCACGCACGCGCGCGCGCCGATAACACGGCGGGGCTGCGAACCGAGCGCGCGCCGCGGCAGCCGGGGGAGGGGGGGCACCGAAGAAGCGCGATAGTTTTGGGACGGTGCAGTAGAGAGCGCCACGACCCAGAGAGGCCACGTCCGTCCTCCGTTCCCCGTCCGCCCCTCCCTCCCTCCACCCACCCACCCACCCGCAGCAACGCCGCCACCCGCCCCGCCGCGCTCCCGATCCTCGGCTCAGGGGGCCTGCGAGCGCGGGGGGAGGGGGGTGAGGGAAGAGGAACCGCGCGCAGAGCAAAGCCGTGGCTACCTCCTCATCCTCGTAGATGACGTGGGCGGGGAAGCGCCTTGCCGGTGACCTTCCCGAAGACAGCAGTGGCGCCACCGGGCCGGGCGGCCCGCGCCCCAATAATCTCGTCAGCCACGACAACACCCGTCGTCGCCCCCGCGCTTCCTCCACGGCGCGGCGCCCATTGGGCCGCCAGATCGCCACCGGCCGATCCGGCGTCTCGATTGGCGGTCTCGTCTGTCGTTTTCGCTCGTCCCCGCCCCCTCGGCGGGTCCGCCCTCGTCCGCTTTCCGGGGCTCAGGGAGCGTGCGTGGCCTCGGGGCGCGGAGGGATCCGACCTGGGCGCGGAAGCTGAGAGAGAGAGAGAAGACGTTGGGCGAGTCCGCGGAGGGATCCGTGCCGTGTACTGCTGCGACCCTGCGGCCGGGAAACGAGCTCTCACTCAGAAGAGGCTGTTGCAGCTACAACTACGCTTTATTGTTACTTGTTACCGCATCAAGTCCACCCCAGGCGTGCTTGTGGCTTTTTGGTGCTGCTCCCTCCAGTCAAATGCCTGCTTTGGCCAGGCCAGGCCTTAACGTTCCAGAACGTTTCATATATAAATAAAATACAAAGCGTGTGTTCAGCACTGCTGGCTTGAGGGCTGGAGGGCAGATCGAGATAGGATTTGCGCTGAGCTGGCTAGGAGGAGGCTTTCAGAAAAACAGGCAGTGCCCCCAAAGCTGCCCAAGAGTGCTCTGCGGTGCCCCCTGCACCCCCGGGGATAGCGAGCAATTGGATTGGTCTACACAACTGTATTGTAACATGTATGAACCCTGCTTTCCTCCGTATCGGGCTAAGGATATCCTGAGCCTTCTTTGTGGCGAGGGCACATTGTCGGCTCACGTTCAACTTGGGGTCTGCCAGGAGCCCCCCGCGTCCTTTTCTGCAAAGCTGCTTTCCAGACGGTCGGCCTCCAGCATGTACTGGTGCGTGGGGCTGTTCCTCCCCAGGTGCAGGACTTTGCACTTCCCCTTGTTGAACTGCACCAGGCTCCTGCCTGCCTGCCAGCCTGTTTCTCCAGCCTGTCGAGGTCCCTCTGGATGGCAGCACAACCCTCTGGTGTATCAGCCACTCCTCCCAGTTTTGTATCATCAGTAAACTCGCTGAGGGTACAGCCTGCCTACCCATCTTTAGTCTTCCTTCTCTGACCAGCGCACCGCACTGCACTGCACCGCACCTGTAGAAGCCCTTCTTATGCTTCTTCACATCCCTTGCCAAATACAAATTCAGCTCCAGCCGTGCCTGAGCTTTCCCGATCCCAGCCCTATAGACCCGGCCAGCATCCCTATATTCCTCCCAGGATGCGTGTCCCTGCTTCCATTGCCTCTGCATTTCCCTCTTGCGCTTCAGCTCGACCGGAAGGTCCTTACTCAGCCGTGCTGGTCTCCCGCCCAGCTTGCCTGATTTCTCACGCGTGGGAATCAAGAGCTCTTGTGCTCTAAGGAAAACGTCCTTAAAGAGCTGCCGGCTCCCTTCTGCTCCTTCTGCACAGTGGCTTCCAACTCCTCCTGTTTGTTACCCGTGCTGCGGGCGCTGGTTACGGAGGCACTTCCGTTGGGTTGTCGACCCGTGTCACCTTTCTGGAGGGTCAAGCCCCGAATCCTCTGCAGCATTTCTCAGGTGTTCCCCTGTTGGCTCCTAACGCATCGGCAGCCCCTGGCTCTTCTCTGTTGCTCAAAACTCCATCCCCTTCCCCCGCCGAGTCTAGTTTAAAGCCCTCCCCGTAAGTCCGGCCAGCTAGCTGGCAGAGACCCTCTTGCCCCGCTTGGTCAGGTGACTCCCATCGGCTCCCAACAGACCCGGCTTCTCAAAGGTAGAGCCGTGATCACAGAAGCCCAAACCTTGCACATGGCACCAGCTACGCAGCCAGGCGTTCGCCTGTTGCTCTCCTCCTTCCTGGACCCCTTCCTCCGACTGGGAGGATAGAGGAGACCACCGCCTGTGCTCCCGCTCCTTTTAACATCGCTCCGAGGGACATACAGTCTCTTTGGAGGGTTCTAAGTTGCCTCGTCAGACCCTACACAGAATAGTAGGAGCGGATCATAATCTGTAGGGCTCAGCAGGAGGCTCGGCAGCCTCTCAGTGACGCCGCGAATGCGAGCTCCTGGTAGGCAGCAGGCTTCTCTAGAGAAATCGTCTGGATGGCAAACGTGTGCTTCGGTGCCTCTCAGTAGGGAATCTCCACTTGCTAATACCTCACGTGCTTTTCTGGTGGCGCTGGTTCTAATGCGGGTGGGTGAGTTCCACATGGTTGCCCTGCTGTCTTGGCCCTCCGGCAGAGATCCGGGGTGGTTCAAGTCCCCCATGAGGACCAGGGCCTGCGAACGCGAGGCTGCTCTTATCTGTCTGTAGAGGGCCTCGTCCGCTCGCTCTTCCTGGTCGGGCGGCCTATAGCAGACACCCGCTACAATGCCACCCTTATCCTCACCCATAAGCATCCTTGGTGCCCTATTCTCAGCTTCGCGTCTCCTTTGCTACTGACATTTCAGTTACAGAAGACCAAGCGGGTCCCTGCGCTTCAGTCAGATCGACATTCAGTCCTAATCCTTCCCGACCAAAGGGTCAGGAACTACATCTCCAGCCTTGCTCGTTGTCCTTTTACCCTTCGCATCCTCAAGGCATTGCCTTCTCCAAGGCTCTGTTTTTATCGAGGTTAGCAAGACCAAGTTAACCGAGCTCACGTCTACTCCACAACCTCTTTATAGCTGTTCCCGGGTTTCCAACACACACACGCGCGCGTGCGCGCACAGCCTCCAACAGGCTCTGTGCAGGGAACCTCATCGCGGTATTCCAGTACTTCAAGGGCAGCTACAAAGAGGACAGAGGCTCTCTCCTCACAAGGAGCCACACGGAGGAGACAAGGGGCAACGGGTACCCACTGGAACGGCCTCCCCGGGGACGTGGCAGAGTCCCCATCGCTTCAGGCTTTCAAGATGCGATTGGACAGGGTGCTAGTCGCCAAGCTTCGCCCCATGGCTTGGGGATATAGAAGAGATGAAGACGCTTCCCAGCGGGCGTCTCCGATGCCTCAGTAACGTAGCCTTCTAGGGCAACAAAGGATCGCCCCTGCCCTCTCCCTTTTTTAATAGCTGTTAAAGAGAGATGAAGCTTGCCATCTCCCTGCGACGTAGCTTTGGTTTGGGCCCGGCTGGGATGGAGTTAACTTTCCCCATAGCAGCCCTCAGAGCGCTGTGCTTTGTAGTTGCAGCTAGAAGGGTGCTGATAACACACCGATGCTTTGGCTCCTGCTCAGCAGTGCTCCCACAGCGCAGAGGCCGCGGAGGCCGTCTCTCCAACCGCCCCACCCCCCAAAGTCCAGTAAGCTGCGGGTGGGGAAAGAGGTTGGGAGGGGACAGAGCCAGGACAGCTGACCCTAATTGCCAAGAGAGAGATTCCACTGTGCTATGGAAGCGCCGCAGCTGCCATTCAGGCCCCCTACCGCGTCCCTCCTCACCAGAAAAGGGATTATCAGCGGGGCCTTACCTGCCACACAGCCATTGATAAAGCGCTCCAACAGGAGTCGCATGCTTCCGACGCGTTGCAGGGCTGTGCCGAAACCACCCTCGCATGGCATGCCTGTAGCGTCACATACAGCGTTTCCTAAAGGTTTAGCGGCAGCCTACAGTGGCTTTACGTACATCCGCGTACCGCTTCCAAAAAGCTAAGAGTTTGCTTCCTACGAGACGCGGGAGACCGCTGAGCGGTTCCAGCATCACGCTTCAAATGACTGGGCAAATCGCTAACTTATCTATAGAACACTGTTAACAGACCCAAGCATTCCACATACATCCCACTCCGGGGAGACACCGGTCCAACTCGCAGAACTATTTCCCTCAGTAAGACGCACAAGACAGAGATGATATCCCCATGCTAAATCTTTATTGTGCAACTGCTGCTCAAAGACTTCATTACCTTCCACAGACACGCGTCACAAAAAAGTAGACATCAACAGCGGCTAGACTGACGGGCAACAGATGAAATCCATTCAGTGGCGATGCGTACACGCGCAGCAACTCTTGTGGTGCAAGAAATCTCAGCCAGGTGGCCAGCCCAACCGACAGCCACCCGGGTGTCCGTGATAAAACAGACCGCCCACCCTCGGGCCCTTCATCCGCAACCATCCGGAATCCATTGGTCAGGCCCAGGTGAGCAGCACGCTTCTCGCCAACAACCATCAAGTGCCCGAGACGCTGGAGAAGGAAGTACAAAACCATAAATGAATAAAATCAGGAGCCACACACAAAGAGGGGGAGAGGGCAGGAAGGGAAGGAACGAGAGCAGAGAACCACCCAGAGAGACCACTTAGCCAATTCCTAGCAATTCTACCTTTGCACTTACGATTACTGTCTGTCTGTCTGTCTGTCTGCCTGCCTGCAACTGACCATTTCCGAGCAGAGCTACAGAAACCGATTATGCACACTGGGTGGGGGGCACGACCACAACAGAGCAAGAGCTATGCAATTTTTTTTCTTTCTTTCCGAGCCAGACAGTAACGGACGACAAAACAGCCACGGAAGCAAAGTCTGTTAAAGCCCCCGTTACATCTTCAGGCAACAGAGGCGATTCTGGTGGAAAATAAACGTTGGGCTGCCTTTTGCGTGGGTTTGCCGAGTCTCTGAGCTTGACTTTTACAGCTAAAAGCGAAGCATCCGGCACCTCTCAGCCAGCTCTGCCCTTCCTCGCCCCTGACCCGCCAAAAACCCCAAGCCCTCTTCTCCATATTAGAAGTAGTACTACTACTCTCGCTCTAATAAACCATGACAACAGGCATCAGACTGCGCTCCAGAACAACGCTGCGTTTTGCACCAGAGGTACGTACCCAGGGATGAGCGTTGCTTTATCTCGCTACTTCTACTCCAAAAGCTCAATTCCATTACAAGCCAGAGGCAAAAGGCGCCAGAAAACCCAGACTAGCCTACGGCGCCCCATCGAGAGGAAAAGAGGGGATGGGAAAGAGCCTGGCAAACTAGGAACTACTTGCGGGTACAGTTTAGCGTACAGAAAGCTTCCACGGTACTTACAGATTCACCAGAATCTTCTGCTTCAGGTAACCCGATAACTGGCTCCTTAGGCACGACTAGGAAAAGCGTCGGAGCTTGGGGCGAAAGACCATGGAACGCAAGGCGCTGGAGGAAGAGCAAACAGTTAAAACGTAATTGGCTTCAGAGAAAGGGAAGAGCTTACGCAAATCAACGTGCCCCACTGAGCTCGTACAGAAGCAGGTTACCAGACACCCCAAACGCAAGCCGAAACGTTGATTTTTCTTACGTCATATTAATACTTTCTACGCACAAACAACAACATATTTACAGAGCCCCCTCCAGAAGCGCGATTCGGCACGCAAGACGATGGGGGCAAGGAGACGGGCCAGTACTTCAGGTTAGCGACCTCCAGTACGTTTTAATTTGGGTCGATCATTTCCCTAAGCAGTTTTTCTGTTCGACCGGGTCCACGCAGAGGCAGGAGACAAACGGCTTAACTGAATCGGCAAAGTCGTCGGCGAAGCGGAAGATCAGCGGCCATTCGTTTTCCACGGTACAGGGAGCTCAAGTACCGAAGAAAAGCATAATCACAGGAAGCCTGCAAGCGCACAGTACGAGCCCGTCTTCTGTATTGCACAGAAACCCTACCTTCAAAGGCAGAAGGCACCCCTAACCGCTAATCTTCAGCGGTTTAATTCAAAAATTATATACGGGATACTAACTGAAAGTTAACACCCTGTAGGCAGCGGCTGCGTTTTTTCCCCACAGCCTAAGCAGCTCCCTCCAGTTCCTAGCACATGCGGGTGCACCGGCAACCGTGAACCTTGCAAGCGTGCTGTTATCACGGTCCCACTTCACCACAGAAACAAGGTCTAGGAAGCTTTTGCAGCCTGCAGGGTGACCGGTTCCTAGACTTTGTTTCAAGGAAAGCAAGAAACGCTGTAACTCTTTGCTTTAATAATCCAGTTGGGGGGCTCAGAGCCAAAGCCTAGCACAGCAGAGCTGTGAAATCTCTATAACGCTATTAGGAGGCACATCAAGACCCGCGTTTCTCCTAGGCAGAACTAACTCATTAGGGTCACTACTCGGACGCTCGCCGTTTACATACGTACATACGCACACGTACGCATACGCACACCCACGCGCGGAATCCCCGTGGAGACTGACTGCGTGTGCTTAGCCTAAGCTTTCAAGGCTATCATGCTACACGAGGTAGGACCGCTCCCCGTCCCTCGGCAGCAAACTTTGCACGACTTGCAGTGCCAAAGGCATATCACGCGGCAAACGCCTGCGGCTGCCACCAAGGGCGTTACCGTCAGAGGCCCTCCTCTAAGTACGTATGCACGCACGCACGCACGCGCGCGCGCCGATAACACGGCGGGGCTGCGAACCGAGCGCGCGCCGCGGCAGCCGGGGGAGGGGGGGCACCGAAGAAGCGCGATAGTTTTGGGACGGTGCAGTAGAGAGCGCCACGACCCAGAGAGGCCACGTCCGTCCTCCGTTCCCCGTCCGCCCCTCCCTCCCTCCACCCACCCACCCACCCGCAGCAAGGCCGCCACCCGCCCCGCCGCGCTCCCGATCCTCGGCTCAGGGGGCCTGCGAGCGCGGGGGGAGGGGGGTGAGGGAAGAGGAACCGCGCGCAGAGCAAAGCCGCGGCTACCTCCTCATCCTCGTAGATGACGTGGGCGGGGAAGCGCCTTGCCGGTGACCTTCCCGAAGACAGCAGTGGCGCCACCGGGCCGGGCGGCCCGCGCCCCAATAATCTCGTCAGCCACGACAACACCCGTCGTCGCCCCCGCGCTTCCTCCACGGCGCGGCGCCCATTGGGCCGCCAGATCGCCACCGGCCGATCCGGCGTCTCGATTGGCGGTCTCGTCTGTCGTTTTCGCTCGTCCCCGCCCCCTCGGCGGGTCCGCCCTCGTCCGCTTTCCGGGGCTCAGGGAGCGTGGGTGGCCTCGGGGCGCGGAGGGATCCGACCTGGGCGCGGAAGCTGAGAGAGAGAGAGAGAGAGAAGACGTTGGGCGAGTCCGCGGAGGGATCCGTGCCGTGTACTGCTGCGACCCTGCGGCCGGGAAACGAGCTCTCACTCAGAAGAGGCTGTTGCAGCTACAACTACGCTTTATTGTTACTTGTTACCGCATCAAGTCCACCCCAGGCGTGCTTGTGGCTTTTTGGTGCTGCTCCCTCCAGTCAAATGCCTGCTTTGGCCAGGCCAGGCCTTAACGTTCCAGAACGTTTCATATATAAATAAAATACAAAGCGTGTGTTCAGCACTGCTGGCTTGAGGGCTGGAGGGCAGATCGAGATAGGATTTGCGCTGAGCTGGCTAGGAGGAGGCTTTCAGAAAAACAGGCAGTGCCCCCAAAGCTGCCCAAGAGTGCTCTGCGGTGCCCCCTGCACCCCCGGGGATAGCGAGCAATTGGATTGGTCTACACAACTGTATTGTAACATGTATGAACCCTGCTTTCCTCCGTATCGGGCTAAGGATATCCTGAGCCTTCTTTGTGGCGAGGGCACATTGTCGGCTCACGTTCAACTTGGGGTCTGCCAGGAGCCCCCCGCGTCCTTTTCTGCAAAGCTGCTTTCCAGACGGTCGGCCTCCAGCATGTACTGGTGCGTGGGGCTGTTCCTCCCCAGGTGCAGGACTTTGCACTTCCCCTTGTTGAACTGCACCAGGCTCCTGCCTGCCTGCCAGCCTGTTTCTCCAGCCTGTCGAGGTCCCTCTGGATGGCAGCACAACCCTCTGGTGTATCAGCCACTCCTCCCAGTTTTGTATCATCAGTAAACTCGCTGAGGGTACAGCCTGCCTACCCATCTTTAGTCTTCCTTCTCTGACCAGCGCACCGCACTGCACCGCACCTGTAGAAGCCCTTCTTATGCTTCTTCACATCCCTTGCCAAATACAAATTCAGCTCCAGCCGTGCCTGAGCTTTCCCGATCCCAGCCCTATAGACCCGGCCAGCATCCCTATATTCCTCCCAGGATGCGTGTCCCTGCTTCCATTGCCTCTGCATTTCCCTCTTGCGCTTCAGCTCGACCGGAAGGTCCTTACTCAGCCGTGCTGGTCTCCCGCCCAGCTTGCCTGATTTCTCACGCGTGGGAATCAAGAGCTCTTGTGCTCTAAGGAAAACGTCCTTAAAGAGCTGCCGGCTCCCTTCTGCTCCTTCTGCACAGTGGCTTCCAACTCCTCCTGTTTGTTACCCGTGCTGCGGGCGCTGGTTACGGAGGCACTTCCGTTGGGTTGTTGACCCGTGTCACCTTTCTGGAGGGTCAAGCCCCGAATCCTCTGCAGCATTTCTCAGGTGTTCCCCTGTTGGCTCCTAACGCATCGGCAGCCCCTGGCTCTTCTCTGTTGCTCAAAACTCCATCCCCTTCCCCCGCCGAGTCTAGTTTAAAGCCCTCCCCGTAAGTCCGGCCAGCTAGCTGGCAGAGACCCTCTTGCCCCGCTTGGTCAGGTGACTCCCATCGGCTCCCAACAGACCCGGCTTCTCAAAGGTAGAGCCGTGATCACAGAAGCCCAAACCTTGCACATGGCACCAGCTACGCAGCCAGGCGTTCGCCTGTTGCTCTCCTCCTTCCTGGACCCCTTCCTCCGACTGGGAGGATAGAGGAGACCACCGCCTGTGCTCCCGCTCCTTTTAACATCGCTCCGAGGGACATACAGTCTCTTTGGAGGGTTCTAAGTTGCCTCGTCAGACCCTACACAGAATAGTAGGAGCGGATCATAATCTGTAGGGCTCAGCAGGAGGCTCGGCAGCCTCTCAGTGACGCCGCGAATGCGAGCTCCTGGTAGGCAGCAGGCTTCTCTAGAGAAATCGTCTGGATGGCAAACGTGTGCTTCGGTGCCTCTCAGTAGGGAATCTCCACTTGCTAATACCTCACGTGCTTTTCTGGTGGCGCTGGTTCTAATGCGGGTGGGTGAGTTCCACATGGTTGCCCTGCTGTCTTGGCCCTCCGGCAGAGATCCGGGGTGGTTCAAGTCCCCCATGAGGACCAGGGCCTGCGAACGCGAGGCTGCTCTTATCTGTCTGTAGAGGGCCTCGTCCGCTCGCTCTTCCTGGTCGGGCGGCCTATAGCAGACACCCGCTACAATGCCACCCTTATCCTCACCCATAAGCATCCTTGGTGCCCTATTCTCAGCTTCGCGTCTCCTTTGCTACTGACATTTCAGTTACAGAAGACCAAGCGGGTCCCTGCGCTTCAGTCAGATCGACATTCAGTCCTAATCCTTCCCGACCAAAGGGTCAGGAACTACATCTCCAGCCTTGCTCGTTGTCCTTTTACCCTTCGCATCCTCAAGGCATTGCCTTCTCCAAGGCTCTGTTTTTATCGAGGTTAGCAAGACCAAGTTAACCGAGCTCACGTCTACTCCACGACCTCTTTATAGCTGTTCCCGGGTTTCCAACACACACACGCGCGCGTGCGCGCACAGCCTCCAACAGGCTCTGTGCAGGGAACCTCATCGCGGTATTCCAGTACTTCAAGGGCAGCTACAAAGAGGACAGAGGCTCTCTCCTCACAAGGAGCCACACGGAGGAGACAAGGGGCAACGGGTACCCACTGGAACGGCCTCCCCGGGGACGTGGCAGAGTCCCCATCGCTTCAGGCTTTCAAGATGCGATTGGACAGGGTGCTAGTCGCCAAGCTTCGCCCCATGGCTTGGGGATATAGAAGAGATGAAGACGCTTCCCAGCGGGCGTCTCCGATGCCTCAGTAACGTAGCCTTCTAGGGCAACAAAGGATCGCCCCTGCCCTCTCCCTTTTTTAATAGCTGTTAAAGAGAGATGAAGCTTGCCATCTCCCTGCGACGTAGCTTTGGTTTGGGCCCGGCTGGGATGGAGTTAACTTTCCCCATAGCAGCCCTCAGAGCGCTGTGCTTTGTAGTTGCAGCTAGAAGGGTGCTGATAACACACCGATGCTTTGGCTCCTGCTCAGCAGTGCTCCCACAGCGCAGAGGCCGCGGAGGCCGTCTCTCCAACCGCCCCACCCCCCAAAGTCCAGTAAGCTGCGGGTGGGGAAAGAGGTTGGGAGGGGACAGAGCCAGGACAGCTGACCCTAATTGCCAAGAGAGAGATTCCACTGTGCTATGGAAGCGCCGCAGCTGCCATTCAGGCCCCCTACCGCGTCCCTCCTCACCAGAAAAGGGATTATCAGCAGGGCCTTACCTGCCACACAGCCATTGATAAAGCGCTCCAACAGGAGTCGCGTGCTTCTGACGCGTTGCAGGGCTGGGCCGAAACCACCCTCGCATGGCATGCCTGTAGCGTCACATACAGCGTTTCCTAAAGGTTTAGCGGCAGCCTACAGTGGCTTTACGTACATCCGCGTACCGCTTCCAAAAAGCTAAGAGTTTGCTTCCTACGAGACGCGGGAGACCGCTGAGCGGTTCCAGCGTCACGCTTCAAATGACTGGGCAAATCGCTAACTTATCTATAGAACACTGTTAACAGACCCAAGCATTCCACATACATCCCACTCCGGGGAGACACCGGTCCAACTCGCAGAACTATTTCCCTCAGTAAGACGCACAAGACAGAGATGATATCCCCATGCTAAATCTTTATTGTGCAACTGCTGCTCAAAGACTTCATTACCTTCCACAGACACGCGTCACAAAAAAGTAGACATCAACAGCGGCTAGACTGACGGGCAACAGATGAAATCCATTCAGTGGCGATGCGTACACGCGCAGCAACTCTTGTGGTGCAAGAAATCTCAGCCAGGTGGCCAGCCCAACCGACAGCCACCCGGGTGTCCGTGATAAAACAGACCGCCCACCCTCGGGCCCTTCATCCGCAACCATCCGGAATCCATTGGTCAGGCCCAGGTGAGCAGCACGCTTCTCGCCAACAACCATCAAGTGCCCGAGACGCTGGAGAAGGAAGTACAAAACCATAAATGAATAAAATCAGGAGCCACACACAAAGAGGGGGAGAGGGCAGGAAGGGAAGGAACGAGAGCAGAGAACCACCCAGAGAGACCACTTAGCCAATTCCTAGCAATTCTACCTTTGCGCTTACGATTACTGTCTGTCTGTCTGTCTGTCTGCCTGCCTGCAACTGACCATTTCCGAGCAGAGCTACAGAAACCGATTATGCACACTGGGTGGAGGGCACGACCACAACAGAGCAAGAGCTATGCAATTTTTTTTCTTTCTTTCCGAGCCAGACAGTAACGGACGACAAAACAGCCACGGAAGCAAAGTCTGTTAAAGCCCCCGTTACATCTTCAGGCAACAGAGGCGATTCTGGTGGAAAATAAACGTTGGGCTGCCTTTTGCGTGGGTTTGCCGAGTCTCTGAGCTTGACTTTTACAGCTAAAAGCGAAGCATCCGGCACCTCTCAGCCAGCTCTGCCCTTCCTCGCCCCTGACCCGCCAAAAACCCCAAGCCCTCTTCTCCATATTAGAAGTAGTACTACTACTCTCGCTCTAATAAACCATGACAACAGGCATCAGACTGCGCTCCAGAACAACGCTGCGTTTTGCACCAGAGGTACGTACCCAGGGATGAGCGTTGCTTTATCTCGCTACTTCTACTCCAAAAGCTCAATTCCATTACAAGCCAGAGGCAAAAGGCGCCAGAAAACCCAGACTAGCCTACGGCGCCCCATCGAGAGGAAAAGAGGGGATGGGAAAGAGCCTGGCAAACTAGGAACTACTTGCGGGTACAGTTTAGCGTACAGAAAGCTTCCACGGTACTTACAGATTCACCAGAATCTTCTGCTTCAGGTAACCCGATAACTGGCTCCTTAGGCACGACTAGGAAAAGCGTCGGAGCTTGGGGCGAAAGACCATGGAACGCAAGGCGCTGGAGGAAGAGCAAACAGTTAAAACGTAATTGGCTTCAGAGAAAGGGAAGAGCTTACGCAAATCAACGTGCCCCACTGAGCTCGTACAGAAGCAGGTTACCAGACACCCCAAACGCAAGCCGAAACGTTGATTTTTCTTACGTCATATTAATACTTTCTACGCACAAACAACAACATATTTACAGAGCCCCCTCCAGAAGCGCGATTCGGCACGCAAGACGATGGGGGCAAGGAGACGGGCCAGTACTTCAGGTTAGCGACCTCCAGTACGTTTTAATTTGGGTCGATCATTTCCCTAAGCAGTTTTTCTGTTCGACCGGGTCCACGCAGAGGCAGGAGACAAACGGCTTAACTGAATCGGCAAAGTCGTCGGCGAAGCGGAAGATCAGCGGCCATTCGTTTTCCACGGTACAGGGAGCTCAAGTACCGAAGAAAAGCATAATCACAGGAAGCCTGCAAGCGCACAGTACGAGCCCGTCTTCTGTATTGCACAGAAACCCTACCTTCAAAGGCAGAAGGCACCCCTAACCGCTAATCTTCAGCGGTTTAATTAAAAAATTATATACGGGATACTAACTGAAAGTTAACACCCTGTAGGCAGCGGCTGCGTTTTTTCCCCACAGCCTAAGCAGCTCCCTCCAGTTCCTAGCACATGCGGGTGCACCGGCAACCGTGAACCTTGCAAGCGTGCTGTTATCACGGTCCCACTTCACCACAGAAACAAGGTCTAGGAAGCTTTTGCAGCCTGCAGGGTGACCGGTTCCTAGACTTTGTTTCAAGGAAAGCAAGAAACGCTGTAACTCTTTGCTTTAATAATCCAGTTGGGGGGCTCAGAGCCAAAGCCTAGCACAGCAGAGCTGTGAAATCTCTATAACGCTATTAGGAGGCACATCAAGACCCGCGTTTCTCCTAGGCAGAACTAACTCATTAGGGTCACTACTCGGACGCTCGCCGTTTACATACGTACATACGCACACGTACGCGTACGCACACCCACGCGCGGAATCCCCGAGGAGACTGACTGCGTGTGCTTAGCCTAAGGTTTCAAGGCTATCATGCTACACGAGGTAGGACCGCTCCCCGTCCCTCGGCAGCAAACTTTGCACGACTTGCAGTGCCAAAGGCATATCACGCGGCAAACGCCTGCGGCTGCCACCAAGGGCGTTACCGTCAGAGGCCCTCCTCTAAGTACGTATGCACGCACGCACGCGCGCGCGCCGATAACACGGCGGGGCTGCGAACCGAGCGCGCGCCGCGGCAGCCGGGGGAGGGGGGACACCGAAGAAGCGCGATAGTTTTGGGACGGTGCAGTAGAGAGCGCCACGACCCAGAGAGGCCACGTCCGTCCTCCGTTCCCCGTCCGCCCCTCCCTCCCTCCACCCACCCACCCGCAGCAACGCCGCCACCCGCCCCGCCGCGCTCCCGATCCTCGGCTCAGGGGGCCTGCGAGCGCAGGGGGAGGGGGGTGAGGGAAGAGGAACCGCGCGCAGAGCAAAGCCGCGGCTACCTCCTCATCCTCGTAGATGACGTGGGCGGGGAAGCGCCTTGCCGGTGACCTTCCCGAAGACAGCAGTGGCGCCACCGGGCCGGGCGGCCCGCGCCCCAATAATCTCGTCAGCCACGACAACACCCGTCGTCGCCCCCGCGCTTCCTCCACGGCGCGGCGCCCATTGGGCCGCCAGATCGCCACCGGCCGATCCGGCGTCTCGATTGGCGGTCTCGTCTGTCGTTTTCGCTCGTCCCCGCCCCCTCGGCGGGTCCGCCCTCGTCCGCTTTCCGGGGCTCAGGGAGCGTGGGTGGCCTCGGGGCGTGGAGGGATCCGACCTGGGCGCGGAAGCTGAGAGAGAGAGAGAGAGAGAAGACGTTGGGCGAGTCCGCGGAGGGATCCGTGCCGTGTACTGCTGCGACCCTGCGGCCGGGAAACGAGCTCTCACTCAGAAGAGGCTGTTGCAGCTACAACTACGCTTTATTGTTACTTGTTACCGCATCAAGTCCACCCCAGGCGTGCTTGTGGCTTTTTGGTGCTGCTCCCTCCAGTCAAATGCCTGCTTTGGCCAGGCCAGGCCTTAACGTTCCAGAACGTTTCATATATAAATAAAATACAAAGCGTGTGTTCAGCACTGCTGGCTTGAGGGCTGGAGGGCAGATCGAGATAGGATTTGCGCTGAGCTGGCTAGGAGGAGGCTTTCAGGAAAACAGGCAGTGCCCCCAAAGCTGCCCAAGAGTGCTCTGCGGTGCCCCCTGCACCCCCGGGGATAGCGAGCAATTGGATTGGTCTACACAACTGTATTGTAACATGTATGAACCCTGCTTTCCTCCGTATCGGGCTAAGGATATCCTGAGCCTTCTTTGTGGCGAGGGCACATTGTCGGCTCACGTTCAACTTGGGGTCTGCCAGGAGCCCCCCGCGTCCTTTTCTGCAAAGCTGCTTTCCAGACGGTCGGCCTCCAGCATGTACTGGTGCGTGGGGCTGTTCCTCCCCAGGTGCAGGACTTTGCACTTCCCCTTGTTGAACTGCACCAGGCTCCTGCCTGCCTGCCAGCCTGTTTCTCCAGCCTGTCGAGGTCCCTCTGGATGGCAGCACAACCCTCTGGTGTATCAGCCACTCCTCCCAGTTTTGTATCATCAGTAAACTCGCTGAGGGTACAGCCTGCCTACCCATCTTTAGTCTTCCTTCTCTGACCAGCGCACCGCACTGCACTGCACCGCACCTGTAGAAGCCCTTCTTATGCTTCTTCACATCCCTTGCCAAATACAAATTCAGCTCCAGCCGTGCCTGAGCTTTCCCGATCCCAGCCCTATAGACCCGGCCAGCATCCCTATATTCCTCCCAGGATGCGTGTCCCTGCTTCCATTGCCTCTGCATTTCCCTCTTGCGCTTCAGCTCGACCGGAAGGTCCTTACTCAGCCGTGCTGGTCTCCCGCCCAGCTTGCCTGATTTCTCACGCGTGGGAATCAAGAGCTCTTGTGCTCTAAGGAAAACGTCCTTAAAGAGCTGCCGGCTCCCTTCTGCTCCTTCTGCACAGTGGCTTCCAACTCCTCCTGTTTGTTACCCGTGCTGCGGGCGCTGGTTACGGAGGCACTTCCGTTGGGTTGTTGACCCGTGTCACCTTTCTGGAGGGTCAAGCCCCGAATCCTCTGCAGCATTTCTCAGGTGTTCCCCTGTTGGCTCCTAACGCATCGGCAGCCCCTGGCTCTTCTCTGTTGCTCAAAACTCCATCCCCTTCCCCCGCCGAGTCTAGTTTAAAGCCCTCCCCGTAAGTCCGGCCAGCTAGCTGGCAGAGACCCTCTTGCCCCGCTTGGTCAGGTGACTCCCATCGGCTCCCAACAGACCCGGCTTCTCAAAGGTAGAGCCGTGATCACAGAAGCCCAAACCTTGCACATGGCACCAGCTACGCAGCCAGGCGTTCGCCTGTTGCTCTCCTCCTTCCTGGACCCCTTCCTCCGACTGGGAGGATAGAGGAGACCACCGCCTGTGCTCCCGCTCCTTTTAACATCGCTCCGAGGGACATACAGTCTCTTTGGAGGGTTCTAAGTTGCCTCGTCAGACCCTACACAGAATAGTAGGAGCGGATCATAATCTGTAGGGCTCAGCAGGAGGCTCGGCAGCCTCTCAGTGACGCCGCGAATGCGAGCTCCTGGTAGGCAGCAGGCTTCTCTAGAGAAATCGTCTGGATGGCAAACGTGTGCTTCGGTGCCTCTCAGTAGGGAATCTCCACTTGCTAATACCTCACGTGCTTTTCTGGTGGCGCTGGTTCTAATGCGGGTGGGTGAGTTCCACATGGTTGCCCTGCTGTCTTGGCCCTCCGGCAGAGATCCGGGGTGGTTCAAGTCCCCCATGAGGACCAGGGCCTGCGAACGCGAGGCTGCTCTTATCTGTCTGTAGAGGGCCTCGTCCGCTCGCTCTTCCTGGTCGGGCGGCCTATAGCAGACACCCGCTACAATGCCACCCTTATCCTCACCCATAAGCATCCTTGGTGCCCTATTCTCAGCTTCGCGTCTCCTTTGCTACTGACATTTCAGTTACAGAAGACCAAGCGGGTCCCTGCGCTTCAGTCAGATCGACATTCAGTCCTAATCCTTCCCGACCAAAGGGTCAGGAACTACATCTCCAGCCTTGCTCGTTGTCCTTTTACCCTTCGCATCCTCAAGGCATTGCCTTCTCCAAGGCTCTGTTTTTATCGAGGTTAGCAAGACCAAGTTAACCGAGCTCACGTCTACTCCACGACCTCTTTATAGCTGTTCCCGGGTTTCCAACACACACACGCGCGCGTGCGCGCACAGCCTCCAACAGGCTCTGTGCAGGGAACCTCATCGCGGTATTCCAGTACTTCAAGGGCAGCTACAAAGAGGACAGAGGCTCTCTCCTCACAAGGAGCCACACGGAGGAGACAAGGGGCAACGGGTACCCACTGGAACGGCCTCCCCGGGGACGTGGCAGAGTCCCCATCGCTTCAGGCTTTCAAGATGCGATTGGACAGGGTGCTAGTCGCCAAGCTTCGCCCCATGGCTTGGGGATATAGAAGAGATGAAGACGCTTCCCAGCGGGCGTCTCCGATGCCTCAGTAACGTAGCCTTCTAGGGCAACAAAGGATCGCCCCTGCCCTCTCCCTTTTTTAATAGCTGTTAAAGAGAGATGAAGCTTGCCATCTCCCTGCGACGTAGCTTTGGTTTGGGCCCGGCTGGGATGGAGTTAACTTTCCCCATAGCACCCCTCAGAGCGCTGTGCTTTGTAGTTGCAGCTAGAAGGGTGCTGATAACACACCGATGCTTTGGCTCCTGCTCAGCAGTGCTCCCACAGCGCAGAGGCCGCGGAGGCCGTCTCTCCAACCGCCCCACCCCCCAAAGTCCAGTAAGCTGCGGGTGGGGAAAGAGGTTGGGAGGGGACAGAGCCAGGACAGCTGACCCTAATTGCCAAGAGAGAGATTCCACTGTGCTATGGAAGCGCCGCAGCTGCCATTCAGGCCCCCTACCGCGTCCCTCCTCACCAGAAAAGGGATTATCAGCGGGGCCTTACCTGCCACACAGCCATTGATAAAGCGCTCCAACAGGAGTCGCATGCTTCCGACGCGTTGCAGGGCTGTGCCGAAACCACCCTCGCATGGCATGCCTGTAGCGTCACATACAGCGTTTCCTAAAGGTTTAGCGGCAGCCTACAGTGGCTTTACGTACATCCGCGTACCGCTTCCAAAAAGCTAAGAGTTTGCTTCCTACGAGACGCGGGAGACCGCTGAGCGGTTCCAGCGTCACGCTTCAAATGACTGGGCAAATCGCTAACTTATCTATAGAACACTGTTAACAGACCCAAGCATTCCACATACATCCCACTCCGGGGAGACACCGGTCCAACTCGCAGAACTATTTCCCTCAGTAAGACGCACAAGACAGAGATGATATCCCCATGCTAAATCTTTATTGTGCAACTGCTGCTCAAAGACTTCATTACCTTCCACAGACACGCGTCACAAAAAAGTAGACATCAACAGCGGCTAGACTGACGGGCAACAGATGAAATCCATTCAGTGGCGATGCGTACACGCGCAGCAACTCTTGTGGTGCAAGAAATCTCAGCCAGGTGGCCAGCCCAACCGACAGCCACCCGGGTGTCCGTGATAAAACAGACCGCCCACCCTCGGGCCCTTCATCCGCAACCATCCGGAATCCATTGGTCAGGCCCAGGTGAGCAGCACGCTTCTCGCCAACAACCATCAAGTGCCCGAGACGCTGGAGAAGGAAGTACAAAACCATAAATGAATAAAATCAGGAGCCACACACAAAGAGGGGGAGAGGGCAGGAAGGGAAGGAACGAGAGCAGAGAACCACCCAGAGAGACCACTTAGCCAATTCCTAGCAATTCTACCTTTGCGCTTACGATTACTGTCTGTCTGTCTGTCTGCCTGCCTGCAACTGACCATTTCCGAGCAGAGCTACAGAAACCGATTATGCACACTGGGTGGAGGGCACGACCACAACAGAGCAAGAGCTATGCAATTTTTTTTCTTTCTTTCCGAGCCAGACAGTAACGGACGACAAAACAGCCACGGAAGCGAAGTCTGTTAAAGCCCCCGTTATATCTTCAGGCAACAGAGGCGATTCTGGTGGAAAATAAACGTTGGGCTGCCTTTTGCGTGGGTTTGCCGAGTCTCTGAGCTTGACTTTTACAGCTAAAAGCGAAGCATCCGGCACCTCTCAGCCAGCTCTGCCCTTCCTCGCCCCTGACCCGCCAAAAACCCCAAGCCCTCTTCTCCATATTAGAAGTAGTACTACTACTCTCGCTCTAATAAACCATGACAACAGGCATCAGACTGCGCTCCAGAACAACGCTGCGTTTTGCACCAGAGGTACGTACCCAGGGATGAGCGTTGCTTTATCTCGCTACTTCTACTCCAAAAGCTCAATTCCATTACAAGCCAGAGGCAAAAGGCGCCAGAAAACCCAGACTAGCCTACGGCGCCCCATCGAGAGGAAAAGAGGGGATGGGAAAGAGCCTGGCAAACTAGGAACTACTTGCGGGTACAGTTTAGCGTACAGAAAGCTTCCACGGTACTTACAGATTCACCAGAATCTTCTGCTTCAGGTAACCCGATAACTGGCTCCTTAGGCACGACTAGGAAAAGCGTCGGAGCTTGGGGCGAAAGACCATGGAACGCAAGGCGCTGGAGGAAGAGCAAACAGTTAAAACGTAATTGGCTTCAGAGAAAGGGAAGAGCTTACGCAAATCAACGTGCCCCACTGAGCTCGTACAGAAGCAGGTTACCAGACACCCCAAACGCAAGCCGAAACGTTGATTTTTCTTACGTCATATTAATACTTTCTACGCACAAACAACAACATATTTACAGAGCCCCCTCCAGAAGCGCGATTCGGCACGCAAGACGATGGGGGCAAGGAGACGGGCCAGTACTTCAGGTTAGCGACCTCCAGTACGTTTTAATTTGGGTCGATCATTTCCCTAAGCAGTTTTTCTGTTCGACCGGGTCCACGCAGAGGCAGGAGACAAACGGCTTAACTGAATCGGCAAAGTCGTCGGCGAAGCGGAAGATCAGCGGCCATTCGTTTTCCACGGTACAGGGAGCTCAAGTACCGAAGAAAAGCATAATCACAGGAAGCCTGCAAGCGCACAGTACGAGCCCGTCTTCTGTATTGCACAGAAACCCTACCTTCAAAGGCAGAAGGCACCCCTAACCGCTAATCTTCAGCGGTTTAATTAAAAAATTATATACGGGATACTAACTGAAAGTTAACACCCTGTAGGCAGCGGCTGCGTTTTTTCCCCACAGCCTAAGCAGCTCCCTCCAGTTCCTAGCACATGCGGGTGCACCGGCAACCGTGAACCTTGCAAGCGTGCTGTTATCACGGTCCCACTTCACCACAGAAACAAGGTCTAGGAAGCTTTTGCAGCCTGCAGGGTGACCGGTTCCTAGACTTTGTTTCAAGGAAAGCAAGAAACGCTGTAACTCTTTGCTTTAATAATCCAGTTGGGGGGCTCAGAGCCAAAGCCTAGCACAGCAGAGCTGTGAAATCTCTATAACGCTATTAGGAGGCACATCAAGACCCGCGTTTCTCCTAGGCAGAACTAACTCATTAGGGTCACTACTCGGACGCTCGCCGTTTACATACGTACATACGCACACGTACGCGTACGCACACCCACGCGCGGAATCCCCGAGGAGACTGACTGCGTGTGCTTAGCCTAAGGTTTCAAGGCTATCATGCTACACGAGGTAGGACCGCTCCCCGTCCCTCGGCAGCAAACTTTGCACGACTTGCAGTGCCAAAGGCATATCACGCGGCAAACGCCTGCGGCTGCCACCAAGGGCGTTACCGTCAGAGGCCCTCCTCTAAGTACGTATGCACGCACGCACGCGCGCCGATAACACGGCGGGGCTGCGAACCGAGCGCGCGCCGCGGCAGCCGGGGGAGGGGGGCACCGAAGAAGCGCGATAGTTTTGGGACGGTGCAGTAGAGAGCGCCACGACCCAGAGAGGCCACGTCCGTCCTCCGTTCCCCGTCCGCCCCTCCCTCCCTCCACCCACCCACCCGCAGCAACGCCGCCACCCGCCCCGCCGCGCTCCCGATCCTCGGCTCAGGGGGCCTGCGAGCGCGGGGGGAGGGGGGTGAGGGAAGAGGAACCGCGCGCAGAGCAAAGCCGCGGCTACCTCCTCATCCTCGTAGATGACGTGGGCGGGGAAGCGCCTTGCCGGTGACCTTCCCGAAGACAGCAGTGGCGCCACCGGGCCGGGCGGCCCGCGCCCCAATAATCTCGTCAGCCACGACAACACCCGTCGTCGCCCCCGCGCTTCCTCCACGGCGCGGCGCCCATTGGGCCGCCAGATCGCCACCGGCCGATCCGGCGTCTCGATTGGCGGTCTCGTCTGTCGTTTTCGCTCGTCCCCGCCCCCTCGGCGGGTCCGCCCTCGTCCGCTTTCCGGGGCTCAGGGAGCGTGCGTGGCCTCGGGGCGCGGAGGGATCCGACCTGGGCGCGGAAGCTGAGAGAGAGAGAGAGAGAGAAGACGTTGGGCGAGTCCGCGGAGGGATCCGTGCCGTGTACTGCTGCGACCCTGCGGCCGGGAAACGAGCTCTCACTCAGAAGAGGCTGTTGCAGCTACAACTACGCTTTATTGTTACTTGTTACCGCATCAAGTCCACCCCAGGCGTGCTTGTGGCTTTTTGGTGCTGCTCCCTCCAGTCAAATGCCTGCTTTGGCCAGGCCAGGCCTTAACGTTCCAGAACGTTTCATATATAAATAAAATACAAAGCGTGTGTTCAGCACTGCTGGCTTGAGGGCTGGAGGGCAGATCGAGATAGGATTTGCGCTGAGCTGGCTAGGAGGAGGCTTTCAGGAAAACAGGCAGTGCCCCCAAAGCTGCCCAAGAGTGCTCTGCGGTGCCCCCTGCACCCCCGGGGATAGCGAGCAATTGGATTGGTCTACACAACTGTATTGTAACATGTATGAACCCTGCTTTCCTCCGTATCGGGCTAAGGATATCCTGAGCCTTCTTTGTGGCGAGGGCACATTGTCGGCTCACGTTCAACTTGGGGTCTGCCAGGAGCCCCCCGCGTCCTTTTCTGCAAAGCTGCTTTCCAGACGGTCGGCCTCCAGCATGTACTGGTGCGTGGGGCTGTTCCTCCCCAGGTGCAGGACTTTGCACTTCCCCTTGTTGAACTGCACCAGGCTCCTGCCTGCCTGCCAGCCTGTTTCTCCAGCCTGTCGAGGTCCCTCTGGATGGCAGCACAACCCTCTGGTGTATCAGCCACTCCTCCCAGTTTTGTATCATCAGTAAACTCGCTGAGGGTACAGCCTGCCTACCCATCTTTAGTCTTCCTTCTCTGACCAGCGCACTGCACTGCACCGCACCTGTAGAAGCCCTTCTTATGCTTCTTCACATCCCTTGCCAAATACAAATTCAGCTCCAGCCGTGCCTGAGCTTTCCCGATCCCAGCCCTATAGACCCGGCCAGCATCCCTATATTCCTCCCAGGATGCGTGTCCCTGCTTCCATTGCCTCTGCATTTCCCTCTTGCGCTTCAGCTCGACCGGAAGGTCCTTACTCAGCCGTGCTGGTCTCCCACCCAGCTTGCCTGATTTCTCACGCGTGGGAATCAAGAGCTCTTGTGCTCTAAGGAAAACGTCCTTAAAGAGCTGCCGGCTCCCTTCTGCTCCTTCTGCACAGTGGCTTCCAACTCCTCCTGTTTGTTACCCGTGCTGCGGGCGCTGGTTACGGAGGCACTTCCGTTGGGTTGTCGACCCGTGTCACCTTTCTGGAGGGTCAAGCCCCGAATCCTCTGCAGCATTTCTCAGGTGTTCCCCTGTTGGCTCCTAACGCATCGGCAGCCCCTGGCTCTTCTCTGTTGCTCAAAACTCCATCCCCTTCCCCCGCCGAGTCTAGTTTAAAGCCCTCCCCGTAAGTCCGGCCAGCTAGCTGGCAGAGACCCTCTTGCCCCGCTTGGTCAGGTGACTCCCATCGGCTCCCAACAGACC